>VDFB02373365.1:216809764-217409764 GCA_007258455.2 Sequoia sempervirens
CCCATGAACTAATTTTTGGCTTTCCTTTCTTCACTCTCTCTTGTTGAATGTAATTCCACCATGTCAATGCAGGTCCTTTTAGCTTTGTCTTAGCATACTTCACTTTTTGATCATCAACAACCTCCTTGAATTCAAAGAAATTATCCAATGCATCTATCCAGTCTAACACCTCTTCAGCATCCAGTTTTCCATTATACATTGGCACATCTACTTTCACATCAAAAGCATATCCTTTTACATCCTTTAGCATCTTTATCATCCTTCTATCATTAGGATCCCAATCAACATATTGGTTTTTTCCACTTGGAGGGTTTTCTTGCTCTCCCTCTTCCTCTCAGTCACTTTCCTCATCAGCAACCTTTCCTCTTCTTTGTTCTTTCTCCATTGCTGCAAACCTGGCTAAAATAGCTTCTTGTGACTCTTTCAACATCTTTCTCCCTTGCAAGCATTGCACTACCTTTAGGAGGCATTATGTCTTTTCAACTTCCCACTTTTCACACTTCAAACTACAACCTTTCACCCTCAAATGATCTAATACCTATGTTATGATACCAATTGATGCAGAACAAGGAGGCAATCAACTACTAATCACAATTACAATTGATTTCAACAAACCTTCAATCTCCAAAACCCCTACATCAATTTCTTAGAGCCCATTTAAACTTGTTAAATCAAGATACATTAACCCGAACTATTTTTTAAAATTCCCAATCATTGGTATTCCCAAACATGACAAATTTTAGAAAATTTGCTAAAACAACATTGCCAACTTTTAATAAAATGATTCCTAAACCAACCAAAAGGCCCTCATTACAATATGAAAGGTCTATTATGACCTTATTTACCTAACCAAAGACTAAAAACAAAAAAATATATCAAAAGACCTCACTTGACCACATTTGCATAAAATGAACTATGGTACCCCTGCACCATATTGTAATTTGGGTTTTCATTCATACCCTAGGTTGAATTATTGTTTAAGTCTTTGAACAGTTTCAATGTTGATAGTAGTTGATTTTTCTATTCCATTTTGTATACGCCATTTTGACCTTGGTACTCTTATTCATCATGGAATTACAAAGAGTCATTTATTCTTTCATATATGGGTTTTTAGTCCTTGTGTTCTCAAACCTTATTACTAGGGCACACCATGAATGTATTTTGGTTTGTTTATTGATTTCTAGGGAAAGGTTTTATTACATGTTTATTGTTGTTTGCAAAGTGTAAACCAAGGTTAAATTCTACTTTAAGAGTTTACTAGGGCATGACTCTTTATTTGTTACATTTGTTTGGAACATTATGTCTAAATTACATAATTGGTTTGTACACAATTTTGACTTTGCATTAGAATGTTGTACACATGTTTAAAATGCACATTGTTCATATATAGACCATAGATCACGGTGACTTCTGGAAAACAATTATGAAGGCTTTCATTTGATATTTACACATGGACATTTGGTAGCAAATTTTATCTTTTGAATGTTATAAAAATAGTGATATTTTATTGTGTGTGTTAAATGTGCAAAGTTAGTATCAACACAAACCTTAATGAAACGATTTATATTGAAAGATTCAAAGTAAAGTAAACTATTCTAAGTTGCAATAAATATAAATCTTCCAAGAACGTCTCATTGTCCTCTATTCTTAAATGATTCTTTTTAACCTTTTTGGCCCTCAAATTTCTATGTGCACAAAGGCTATTAGAATGACACTTAAGAAACGAGATTAGTATTCAACATGCAAGCCAATTATATGCCTACGTGAAACTATGTGCAAAAAATGATGATGAATAATATGATGAGTGAAGGATGATGTTGATGATAAATACACAAATAGTAGTGGATACTATGGTGGTAATATATATGATTCTATGCATGATACTCCATATGCTAAAATGAAAACCTAAAATGAACTAATCTAAAATGTAACTACGATGCAAGATGGATGATAAAATACAACTATGATGCAATATATTAATCTCAGATCTAAACACGATACAAAACATGATATAAAAACTATCTATAAGACTCAAAGAATACTCCAAACTCCAATGATAAACCTACATGATAGCTATTGTCAATAGATTTGCACCCTGCTCAATGCAATATTCAACAATCTACCGAAACATGGAAACCTTCTTCAAATGTGGATGATCTGAATGAAGAAGGAATCTCTAGAGTGAGTTGGTTCTCCGAATGATTAATTTTACTCTAAGACTTCAGAGGAAAGGGATAGAAAGATGGACTGAAATCAAAACTTAAAACTACAGATGGTTAACTATTATTTTTGAAAGAAATCAGATTTTTCCACTCACAACAATTTCTCTATTACAATAGTTCTAACAATCTCATCGATACATGATCTCATCAATAATTCATATGAAGAATCATGGACATCGAATACATCATACAACTTGAAAACATGAAATCCTGTGCAGAAAACTCATAAAAGCAGGACATTAAGGGATTGCTTTATGATTCTGCTTTAGAGGATTGCAGATTTTATAATTTGTCTATTTTGTGCAATTTAAAAGTTTATAAAATCTTTTTACAAAAGAATTACATTCTTATCTCTTCATATAATGCTTTGATTTTTCTTTTAAAAAAATCATAAAAATATCACTACATCTCACTTCCTCTAATTGATTTCTCCAAAATCAATTAAAACATAAACCCTAAGGAGATAATGATCAAAATCACCCCTAGGTCATAACATATTCAACATTTATATTCTCATTGTTTTTCACTAAAACACCCAAAATAGGGTTTCAAATCTTCAATTCACTAAGGCACAAAAAATAAGTCCTAAAGACATAATATGTTGACCTAGCATATCAATTTCGGCCTCCAAACATATATTAAACTCTAGACTTTAATAAATCACAATGCAAAGCCAACCTAATTCGAAATAACCCACATGCTTATTGACAAACATGAATATTCTAAACAATTATAATGTTGGGTCGAATTAGGGCATGAACAAAAGAAGTCAAACCCTAAATCATTTCATTTTGCACTCATCACTTGGAAAAAATTGAGCTCTACCTGAGAGAGCATGCCACCAAGTATGGCTAGGGTTTCAGCTAGAAACCTCTATTCAAGCCTTCTATTGAGCTTTCTTTCTATGATTTTGATCACACTCAGCTTCCACAGCTCATAGTAAGTGTTATTGATTGTTTTCTCTTCATTCCTTGAGCTTTTGATGAAAATGAAGGCCTCACAGGCCGCGGCCATGGGATGACTATCTGATTTTTTTTTCTTTATATTTTGTGCTTTGCTTTTGATATTTTGTGGTTCCTTCCACTCAATGGCTGACATACATGAGCTTGGGTTTGAGCTTCAACTGGAAGCTCCATGAGAGCTTGCTCGTGGATTTCATCTTCCTCTCTCTACACAAGGTGAGCCTCTTGGTCTGTAGCTTTTGTGGCTTCACTTCCTGATTTGCTTGGTTTGTAACCTCTTCTAAGACAATTTCTAAGGTCCTTGTTCATACTTTCTATGCTTATATCTGCTATTTTTGTGTTCCTTATTTTCACTGGCCACCATGAGATATCACTCTAAAACTAAAGTTGAGAGCTCCAATGGCTGACCAAGCCATACTAAGATAAAATGAATTTCTTTACAAGTGCAAGGCTCGATCCAAGGGAAAAAGTGTACACTTAGCATTTTGAAATAAAACACCATATAGTTGTTCATTAATTTGAAGAAAACATTATATCTTGTCTTTCCTGTAGCAGCACGATTTGGGTATCTCTAGAAATTACAATTTCTCTGTCTCAAAATTTTGAAGCTTGACTCAAGAAAATAACCTTTTCCCCTCCAAATTTGAACAAGACCCTTCATGGTTTTTAGAAACAAGCCCCCATATGGGTGTATGGACAACAAAAAACTGTCTCTTATTTTGTACTCAATGTATGGCTAGACCCATCATGGCGCCTTTCTTAATGTTTTTGTGACTTCCTTGTTAGACCCAATCATGGGTATCATTGCAAGCTATGATTTTCTGTATTTTAAAAGCAAACCCCAAACGTGGTTCTCAGGAAAACAAAATATATTCATTGTATATTCAAATTATAAGCTCGACCCAAGATGGCTGGTGCTCTACTTTGACATTCCTATAGCTGCTCATTGAACTTTTCAAGGGTAAACCGGAAATTGTATTAAATCTAGACTGTGTTTCAAAACCCCAAATGTGGGTATATGACAGAAAAAATAAATAGAACTGCACTTTTTTTTTGGTGTCTATATAAAATTTGAGCTCGATTCATGATTTTTTTTTTGCTTCTCCATACACATTCTGAAATTTTGAATCTCCTGTATTTGGCATTTTTCAAAAATTGAAGAACATATACAACTAAATATATTCTCTATTGTAGCTCAGCTTGACCATGAGAACATTGTGTAGACCTCACTTTCTGACAAAAATCACCTTATTGTATAACATTATGAAGAATACATATTCCTTACTTTACTATTGAAAACCCTCATGAGATTCTGGAAATGTGTCTTTTATTTGTATTACTTTACTATCCTCCATATTGTTTCCTTCTTGCACACAGAACCTTCTTGATTAGAATTTGTAGATCACATATTCAATGTATACACTGTCTTAATCTATACAAAGATTTAGTTAAAAAATTGTAGCTAAATGGACTGTATTTCTTTGATTTTTCAGTGCATGATCAACCCTTTAGAAACACATTCTGTAATGATCATTTCTCATCCTGCAATTCTTAATGTTGTATTTACTCATTAGCCAACCTGGAACTAACTGTTCGTTATCATTTAAATGCAATATCTGTTTTGTCACGCTCTTGGGCTTCGACCTAGCACTCTTCATGCTTTTTTTATGCTCCACTTAATAAACTATTCTGTAAATATGTTTGCCTCTGTGATGAAAATTGTAACAAATCCCTTCATTAAGGCATAATGTATGCCTGTTCACTATCCTTGGCTATGAGAAAGAACACTGATGAACTAAAACCTCACATGACATATGATCATGATGAACAAATAACACTGCATAAAAGAATGTGAACCATACAACAATGTTTAGTCTAAATGAACTCAATTAGATGATTGAGCGGATTAACCTCACTGTTCACCTATAGCTTTCAAAAAGCATTAACCTGATTGTTATGAATGCATAGTTGGTTTAGTAGCTCGATAGATAACTATGCTCTAATCTTTTAGTTGTATATCATTTCTTTTGATGAATATGATGATGTAATCTTTAAATCAGCCCATTTATAATGAATAAGGGCAGCATGCTGAGGTATACCCTTGTGGGAGCCCATTTTTCTCCACATGCTTGGTCTTCGAATAATGATCAGCTTCGCGACTTTACCTATACCTGCACAAGGAAACAAACAATGTTAGCATAAAAAATAGAATATGATGATCATGTTGGCATTCCTTCTTCAGCTCATTTCTTCTGTACTTATTTGATTGTTTTAGTGTATGATTGATAGTGGGCTACATTATTATTGGTGATTCATGTTGGTATCTTCATAATCAAAGCCTCTGACATCTCCCTCCTTCTCTTACAGGTTGACGGAGCTCGAGAAGACAAAGGTGCACCATTCAACGTCGACCATCAGCCAAAATAGGCAATGATGATTATGTCGTTTACTTATTTGATTTATTCTTTTGCATCTTCCATAGTGTAGTGTACTATTAATGATGCACTGTGACAGTCACATCCACGACTTGTGTGGATATTTGATTTCATCTTTTGCTTTTCATTTCGAAAAGAAAAATGCATTTCAATGCAATGTTGTATTATCATTCTAATTCTTGCAATCAAATGAAGCTATGTAAATATGAATCTTTGCATGAGATAAATGAAAGCATCTTAAAAAAAATACTTTGTTGCTTCTATTCTCAATTTTGTACTTCATTTAATTATGGAACATTTGAATTGCACTCTGAAATTCTGATTCTTCTTTTAAACGCACCACTGTTGCTTAATGAAATAATGAACATGATGCAAACAAAAATCAAACATAATCTGAAATTTCACCTTAAGATATAACAATGTTTAGCCATCTCCACCAATCGAGCTGTGGCGAAAAATTGGTAACATTTTGGCAATTTCCGCTAAATGCTTGCCTGCTAAGCATTTATCAGTGGCCTTAAGAACACTCTGTTGGGTGCGGAATCAAATCTACTACTTCTTGAAACTCAGAAAATTGAACAACACTCCAAACAGTAGCAAAAGAAAACAAAACTAAATTGAAAGCAAACTAATAGGCTCTGATGGCCAATAGAACATGCGCAACAACGCTTAGGGAAAGAAAAACTACTGAAAGTAAATGTACAAAAATGCACTTATTTGCAAACTACTCTACTTAACTACGAGATAACTTATGTCAGAGGCAATGCTTGAGGTGGATCCCATTAACTTGGATGGACAACACCTCACCAGTCATCTTAGAAAAGTTGGAATGCATTGTGTTCCTTGCATTCAGTGATCACATAAGGCCTGTCCCACATTGCATCAAACTTGGAATGTCGCCCAGGTCTGCTTTTAAACTCATTCCACTTGAAAACCAGATCTCCAACAATGAAATCGCGTGGTCTCACCCTTTTATCAAAAGAATTCTTCATTTGAGCCTGATGTATCTCCAACTGTCTGAGAGCTTGCTTTCTGGTTTCTTCGAGGTCTACTAGTTGTGCAAACCTCACCTCAAGAGGCTGTTCATTCAACAACTCCAGTTCCTTAACATAAGGTTGGTAATTCAATTGAACCAGGCAACTTAGCTTCTTTACCATAAGTTAAAACAAAAGGAGAACAACCAGTAGCCCTCTTAGGAGTTATCCTGTCAGCCCAAAGGGCTAACTTCAACTTTTCATGCCATGTCCTTTGATTATCTTCGATAGTCTTCTTGATTATCCGAATCAGATTCTTATTTGTAGATTCTACCTGTCCATTTCCTTACGGATAATAATTGGAAGACGTGTTCAAATAAATATTATTTCTAACAGACCAATAAAAAATCCTCAAACCAATAAAAGCCAAACCATTGTCAGAAATGATTGAATCTAGAACACCGAATCTCGATACGAGATCTTGATAAAAATTAAGTACTGAGGTCTCGTTCACTTCCTTTAAAGCAACAACTTCAATCCATTTTGTAAAATAATCTATGGTAGTAAGAATCCACTTATGACCCGCACTTGAAGGCAGATTAATAGGACCAATAAAATATAAGCCCCACTTGGCAAAGGGTTGTTCTAGCTGAATCAAATGCAGGGGAAGCGGTGCGAGCTTCTGTTTACCAGCAAATAAGGCACATTTCTCACATTTTCTGACCCACAGAATAGCGTCCTTAAACAAATATGGCTAGTAATAACTAGCTCGCATAATTTTCAGAGCCATTGTTCTTGCAGCAAAGTGACCTCCTGAAGGTCCATCATGAAACTCTGTTAACAGCTTGTCAACTTGATCAGGCTGAATACAATGCAATAAGATACCTTGAAAATATCTCTTATAAAGAATGCCATCAATGATTGCATAAGGAATGGCTTGTAATCGGTAATACCTTCGTTTTGATCTGTCTAAACCTTTGGGGCATTCACCAGTTTGTAAATAATGCATCATCTACTGCAACCAAGTAGCAGGAAACGCTGGAACAACGCTTGCAACATCATTATTTAGCACAGTTTTTGTATTTACAGCCTCATTTAAGTTGTCGTCTCCATTTCTAGCAATTTTTTCACACAAACCTTTGCCTCTAATGAGCTTGGTTACTTTTATAACATCGAACTCCATTACTTTGGTAATCCAACCAGCATGCTTATCGTTAATATCTTTGTTAAGCAGAAAATCCTTAACAGATTAATAAGCTACTAGCAAGTGAATCTTGTTGTTGGACAACAAATTCCTGAATTTCTTTAAACTTCTTACAACAGCAAAAACATGCTTCTCAACAAAAGAGTATTTTACCTTGTAATCATGCAATACTTGGCTGAAAAACGCTATAGGTTGCTCCAAACCTTCATCGTTTTGCTGGCATAACATAGCTGAAACTGTATCTACTCCTCCAAAGGCATACAAAATAAAGTCCTTGTCAAAATTTGGATTAATGAGAGTAGGAGCGACTGCGAGGGCTTCCTTAATTTTCTCAAAGCTCCTCTTACCTTCCTTGGTCCAACTGAATGGCATATTCTTTTTCAACATAGAAGTGAGAGGTTGCAACAAAGCTGCAATATTTGGTATGAACCTCCTCACAAATTTTATCCTTCCAAGAAATCTTTGCAAGCCTTTCTTATGAGCTGGTAATGGCAATTCAAGAATTGCGGAAACTCTTTCTGGATCAATTGAAATACCTTGCTTTGAAATAATGTGTCCAAGCAACTTGCCTTCGTGCACTGAAAATATACACTTCTTTGGATTAAGAGACACTCCAAAGTCTCTGCACCTCTGAAAAATCTGCTCCAAATGATCAAAGTGTTCATTAGCATTTCTGGAAAAAATAGTAATATCATCTAAGTATACTAGAACGAACTTGTTCATGAGGCTGTGAAAGGCCATATCCATAGCACGCTGAAAAGTTTCTCCAGCATTGGATAAGCCGAAAGGAATCTTCTTGTAGGCCATCATGCCCACTTGGTTGTAAACGTTGTTTTGAACTGATCTTCTTGCTTAACCAGAATCTGGTTGTAACCTGAGTAACCATCTAGCAAAGAAAATCTTTTAGAACCAAAAACTACTTGTAAAATTTGCTCCATGGAAGGGAGTGGGTAATGGTCTTTCAATGAAGCTTTATTTAAATCTCGAAAATCAACACATAATCTGACTTCCCCACTTTTCTTCCTGACTGGCACTAAATTTGACACCCAATAGGTGTGCTTGATAGGAAAAATAATACCACTCTCAACTAGCTTATTCAGTTCAGTGTTCATAAGGTGCTCTAACTTGGGATTAAGCGGTCTTTGTTTCTGTCTTATTGGTTTTGCATAAGGTTCAAGTTCAATGGTATGTTGGGCTAGTTCTGGGTTAAAACCTCTCAAGTCCTTATACTCCCAAGAAAAAAAAAAACTAAATTTCTGACATAACAAAATAAAGGCTTGTTGTTCGTCTTGACTACATACCTTTCCCAGCTTGAGAAGCTTTCCTTTGAAGATTTCAATGGCCGCATAATGCTCTTCTTTAACTGTCAAGATGCATTTGTCCTTATGCACTTGGTCATTTGAGTTGAAAATAGATTCTGAGGTCACCAATCCTTTTGGCAGCTTATTAGTCTTTAACTGCACAATCTAGTCATCTTATTGTTGCTGCCATTTTTGTTGATTTCCATCTATGAACTCATCTTTAGCAATCATAAAATTTATGATTTGCTCATCGTTGTCAAAAACCTGCCAGTTCACGTTATTGTTAGGTACAGAAGGTCTGACCACTATTTTCACGTATTGACGTGTTTCTACCTTATGAATTTCCTTGGGAATATCAAACTGGGCTCCTATGGCAGTGAGCCTGTCAGCGTGTTTATTTTGATTACGAGGAATTGACATTATATTAAAAGCATTAAAATCCTCTATTAAATCCCATACACAATGCTTGTACTTCTTAAGCAAATCATTCTTAGCAGCATTTAAATCTCTAACTTGATTTACAATCAATTTTGAATCACCATAAAATTGCAAGCATTTAATACCTCGTTTGCGGGCCCATTCAAGACCATGCACCAATGCTTCATACTTGGCTATATTATTTGAACAGCTGAAAGAAAATATGCAAGCTGAAAATTATTTATCTCCTTTGGGTGATATCAACAGAGCTCCACCCCTAGCACCAACACTACTCCTTGAACCATCGAAATAAAGCTTCCAAAGCTCACTCCCTATTTCTGTAGACAGTTTTTCCTCTTTACAAAGATTAGGCATATCACAATCAGGCTCTCAAATCATATAGACTCCTAATCCTATCTCATCTATGTGCTGAAATGGATCAAGCTCGTGATCTTCAGTTGCCCATTCATCTAGATTGATATTGTCTACATGGGTGCTATAGTCTGAGGTCATGGTTTGCTCCTCTAGTGCAGAGGCGGCGTAGAGGTTAGTGTTTATAGGATTTGGTGAGTATGGTTCGATATGGTCTTTGGTGAGAGGCTCAAACTTTATGGTCACTTTTGTACCATACCTTGTTCTAAAAAAAAATGTGACCAATCAGAAGACAAAAACCCACCCAATTTGGCTATAAAATCCCTTGAGAGACAAATGGCAAAGTGTGGTGGTTAGTCTATGACATGAATATCCTGATGAATAGAAAAACTTGGGGATACGTGTAAGGTAAGAGCTAAATTTTTGATAATACTAGCAGTCTTAACAGCAGACCCATCTAATTGCACTACACCTTTCTGACGATTAGGCTCGTAAACAAGACCTAGCTTATCTGCTAAACTCTTAGGCATGACTGAACTACTAGCACCAAAATCAACCATACAGTTGTGAACAATTTTATCACCAATGATCAAACTTAAATAGAATGGAGGGGGCTTTACCTCTTTCACTTTCTACTCACTGTTATCCTCCAGGTCATTAGCCAACACAACCTTCACAACTCCTTGATTAGTGTTGTCAGAAATAGACAACTCAGCCAATGCACTCTGCAGTAAACCTTTCTGCCCTAGAAGTTGTAAAGCATCTAATATCGACATGCTGACAGTGGTTTTCTTGAGATGCTCAACACTATTAAACGATGAAGAGTTTACCTTTTGCTGGTTTTTTGGGACAGCAGCATTGTTTTGCCTCTGCAAAGGCTAAGAATGCACTCTTGATTGCTCCTTGTTGGGTATCTCATGCCCTCTTTGTAGAATCTGCATTCTAGGCTGCATTGCAGCGTTAACATCTGATGAAACAGGCTACTTATCGTCTGAAGGCTACTACTGTGAATTTCTAGCTTGCTGTCTTGGATCCATAGCTCTCTTTTTTAACCTGGTATTAGCCGAAATAGGATAATTTTGCTGACTTTGGCCATTCATGCAACATAATTTGGAGCTCTGCCAATTTGACAAGGCAACTTCCACGTTATCTTGTTCTTGATTCTGATCTGCAACATTTTCTGAAACAAAATAGTTATTCTGAACCATTAAAGCCTGATTTCTCATTCCATTGGTGCACGTTGATTGGCTATGGGGCTGATTGCATAGATAACACCAATTGCAATCCTGGGCGACATTATTTTGTGGTACAAGTTCCTTTGACAAATTGGTTGCATTCGGATTGTATGACTAGAAGGGCCTAGGGTTAAAATTCTTCCTTTGGGCTTGATAATCATTTTGAAAAATAGGTCTATTTTGCTGGTTTTACTGATAAGGGGCTTGATAAGGCTTATGTTCTTGACCAACATGCTTTTCAATGGTCACAAGATCATTTCCAAAGGTCTTTAATATGCTTTTAATCTCTTGCATCTCCTGATTTGGGGCTGGGACAACAACTTCTTGGGCTGTATTATGATAACCTATCGCTAGAACAGGCGGGACATCAGCCAAAGGATGTACCGCAGTAGGGATAGGTGGCTATATTTCTAGAAACAAAGGCATAGGAGGTCGAGGAGCTATGTTTCTAGCTTGGATGAGGTAGTTTTCAGTGTTAATGGCTATATTGTAGGCATTAGGAAATGTAAGCCCACCCATAGACTGAGTCATAACTGTGATTTTACTGTTCAAAGCTTTTAAATAAAATAGAAAAGTGTGTACTGGTAAGGGCTTTACCATTGTAGGAATCCTGTCCCAGGTTCTCTAAAATCAGTAGTTGAAGTCAGCCAGGTGCTCGTGTGGCACCCTTTGAATGGTGCTCAACTGCTCTAATAAAGAAAAGTCAGATTTATCAACAAAATGTTGGCATAAGTCGTTACCTAACGCATCCCATGTCATGATTGAATTGGCTGTGAGGCCTCTGAACCATTGTAATTCCTTGCCTTTGAGTGACGCAGCTAACAACCTTAGTGTGATGTTCTCCTACATGATATTGTGCACCGAGCATAACATGGCTATGTCACGGATGTGCTCGACTGGTGTGGTGAAATCCTCCCTGGTGAAATATGGTAGACCTCTAAGGGCTACAACTGGTATGTCATCATGTTGAAGTATATTTAATGGGGTACCACCATTGAAGGGCGCAAATGGGTGCTACCTCGGTGCTGCCATTGGCGGTACTTGTGAAATCAGAACTGGTACACCTAGTGATAGAACTAAGGCACTAAAAATAGGAGGTGTGGACTTTGATCTTGCAAGTGTTTCAAAAAGCCTCCTTGCTATTTTGTCTCTTCTTCATGATGGGGACAACTCTTGGTACTCAAACGGTGTAGAACTTGACTTTATCTGTATCTTTCTCATGCGTAGACTACATTAGCATGCAGAAATCAGAAATTGGACTCACCAGGTATATTGTAATAGCCTCCAGAAGGCTAGAAAATCTGCTGCATACACCAAACAACAAACTAAAATATTAAAAAAAACATCTCTGAAAATAGCATTCAGAGTCCCACTGGGCATGCCAAAAACTGTTATCAATAGATTTGCACCCTGCTCAATGCAATATTCAACAATCTACCGAAACATGGAAACCTTCTTCAAATGTGGGTGATCTAAACGAAGAAGGAATCTCCAAAGTGAGCTAGTTCTCCGAATGATTAATTTTACTCTAAGACTTTAGAGGAAAGGGATAGAAAGATGGACTGAAATCAAAACTTAAAACTACTGATGGTTAACTGTTATTTCTGAAAGAAATCAGATTTTTCCACTAACAACAATTTCTCTATTACAATAGTTCTCACAATCTCATCGATACGTGATCTCATCAATAATTCATATGAAGATTCAGGAACATCGAATACATCATACAACTTGAAAACATGAAATCCTGCGCAAAAAAATCATAAAATCAGGACATTAAGGCTTCAAATTTGAAAACACAAAGGCATCAAATTGTTGTTACCAGTCTTGAGACAAGAAAATGAAAAGAACTCTGTTGTATTACTGAAATTGAAAGAGTGTTTATCTAAAAACTGAGTACAAAAGGTTCACAAGCTCAAAAATGTGTATGAGCAGGAATTGGAATCTAAACTGGGAAGAAGAAGCAAAAGACTAAGTCTTTTCAAAGATATGACTCTCAAGAAACCCTAATCTGAGCTCACAAAGAAGCTCGAGGAAAAAAGCTTCAAACTGTCTCAAAAACTACATAAAAGAAGAAAAAAGCAAACTGCTTTTATGATCAAACTACCAAACCTCTAAAAATAGGTTGAATCTTCTTTAAAAGCCAGAAAAACACCTTATCTCTCCAATATGAGACCCAAATCCGACCAAGAGAAAAAGTCAACAATAATCTACTAAAAATAGCAAGAAATCATAAAACAATTTATAAGAGATTGCTTTATGATTCCGCTTTACAGGATTGCAGATTTTATAATTTGTCTATTTTTTGCAATTTAAAAGATTATAAATCTTTTTGCAAAAGAATTACATTCTTATCTCTTCATACAATGCTTTTATTTTTCTTAAAAAAAATCATAAAAATATCACTACATCTCACTTCCTCTAATTGATTTCTCCAAAATCAATTAAAACATAAACCCTAAGGAGATAATGATCAAAATCACCCCTAGGTCATAACATATTCAACATTTATATTCTCATTGTTTTTCACTAAAACACCCAAAATAGGGTTTCAAATCTTCAATTCACTAAGGCACAAAAAATAAGTCCTAAAGACTTAATATGTCCACCTAGCATATGAATTTCGGCCTCCAAACATATATTAAACTTTAGACTTTAATAAATCACAATGAAAAGCCAACCTAATTTGAAATAACCCACATGCTTATTGAAAAACATGAATATTCTAAACAATTATAATGTTGGGTCGAATTAGGGCATGAACAAAAGAAGTCAAACCCTAAATCATTTCATTTTTCACTCATCACTTGGAAAAAATCGAGCTCTACCTGAGAGAGCACGCCGCCAAGTATGGCTAGGGTTTCAGCTGGAAACCTCTATTCAAGCCTTCAATCGAGCTTTCTTTCTCTGATTTTGATCACACTCAACTTGCATAGCTCATAGTAAGTGTTATTGATTGTTTTCTCTTCATTCCTTGAGCTTTTGATGAAAATGAAGGCCTCACAGGCCGCGGCCATGGGATGACTATCTGATTTTTTTTTCTTTATATTTTGTGCTTTGCTTCTGATATTTTGTGGCTCCTTCCACTCAATGGTCAACATACATGAGCTTGGGCTTGAGCTTCGACTGGAAGCTCCATGAGAGAGCTTGCTTGTGGATTTTGCCTTCCTCTCTCTACACAAGGTGAGCCTCTTGGTCTGTAGCTTTTATGGCTTCACTTCTTGATTTGCTTGGTCTATAGCCACGGCTAAGACAATTTCTAAGGTCCCTGTTCATACTTTCTATGCTTATATTTGTTATTTCTGTGTTCCTTATTTTCACTGGCTGCCATGAGATATCACTCTAAAACTGAAGTTGAGAGCTCCAATGGCTGACCGCGCCATACTCATAGATAAAATGATTTTCTTTCCAAGTTCAAGGCTTGATCCAAGGGAAAAAGTGTACACTCAACATTCTGAAATAAAACACCATATGGGTGTTCATTAATTTGAAGAAAACATTGTATCTTGTCTTTCATGTAGCAACACGATATGGGTATCACTGGAAATTACAATTTCTTTGTGTCTCAAAATTTTGAAGCTCAACTCAAGAAAAGAACCTTTTCCCCTCCAAATTTGAACAAGACCCTTCATGGTTTTTAGAAACAAGTCCCCATATGGGTGTATGGAAAACAAAAAACTGTCTATTATTTTGTACTCAATGTATGGCTCGACCCATCATGGCACCTTTCTTGATGTTTCTGTGACTTCCTTGTTAGACCCAATCACAGGTATCACTGCAAGCTATGCTTTTCTATATTTTAAAAGCAAACCCCAAATGTGGGTCTTCGGAAAACAAAATATATTCATTGTATACTCAAATTATAAGCTCGACCCAAGATGGCTGGTGCTCTACTTTTACATTCCTGTAGCTACTCATTGAACTTTTCAAGGGTAAGCTGGGAATTGTATTAAATCTGGATTGTGTTTCAAAACCCCAAATGTGGGTATATGACAGAAAAAATAAATAGAACTGCACATTTTCTTTTGTATCTGTATAAAATCTGAGCTCGATTCATGATTTTTTTTTTTTGCTTCTCCTTACACATTCTGAAATTTTGAATCTCCTGTATTTGGCATTTTTCAAAAATTGAAGAACATATACAGCTAAATACATTCTCTATTGTAGCTCAGCTTGACCATGAGAACACTGTGTAGACCTCACTTTCTGACAAAAATCACCTTATTGTATGACAATCTGAAGAATACATATTCCTTACTTTACTGTTGAAAACCCTCATGAGATTCTGAAAATGTGTCTTTTATTTGTATTACTTTATTGTCTTTCATACTGTTTCCTTCTTGCACACAAAATCTTCTTGATTAAAATTTATAGATCACATATTCAATATATACACTGTCTTAATCTATACAAAGATTTAGTTAAAAAATTGTAGCTAAATGGACTGTATTTCTTTGATTTTTCAGTGCATGATCAACCCTTCAGAAACACATTATGTAATGATCATTTCTCATCCTGTAATTCTTAATGTTGTATTTACTCATCAGCCAACCTAGAACTAACTGTTCATTATCATTTAAATGCAATATCTGTTCCCTCACGCTCTTGGGTTTTGACCTGGCACTCTTCATGCATTTTTTATGCTCCACTTAATAAACTATTCTGTAAATCTATTTTCCTCTGTGATGAAAATTGTAACAAATCCCTTCATTAAGGCATAATGTATGCCTGTTCACTATCCTTGGCTATGAGAAAGAACACCGGTGAGCTGAAACCTCGCATGACATATGATCATGATGAACAAATAACACTACATAAAATAACATGAACCGTACAACAATATTTAGTATAAATGAACTCAATTAGATGATTGAGTGAATTAAACTCACTATTCACCTATAGCTTTCAGAAAGCATTAACCTAATTGTTATGAATGCACAGTTTGTTTAGTAGCTTGATAGATAACTATGCTCTACTCTTTCAATTGTATATCATTTCTTTTGATGAATATGATGATGTAATCTTTAAATCAGCCCATTTATAATGAATAAGTGCAGCATGCTGAGCTCTACCCTTGTGGGAGCCCATTTTTCTCCACATGCTTGGTCTTCGAATAATGATCAGCTTCGCGACTTTACCTATACCTGCACAAGGAAACAAACAATGTTAGCATAAAAAATAGAATATGATGATCATGTTGGCATTCCTTCTTCAGCTCATTTCTTCTATCTTTATTTGATTGTTTCAGTGTATGATTGATAGTAGGCTACATTATTGTTGGTGATTCATGTTGGTATCTTCATAATCGGAGCCTCTGACATCTCCCTCCTTCTCTTACAGGTCGACGGAGCTCGAGAAGACAAAGGTGCAGCATTCAACGTTGACCATCGGCCAAAATAGGAAATGATGATTATGTCGTTTACTTATGTGATTTATTCTTTTGCATCTTCCACAGTGTAGTGTACTATTAATGATGCACTATGACAGTCACATCCACGGCTTGTGTGGATATTTTATTTCATCTTTTTCTTTTCATTTCAAAAAGAAAAATGCATTTCAATGCAATGTTATAATATCATTCTGATTCTTGCAATCAAATGAAGCTATGTAAATATGATTCTTTTCATGAAATAAATGAAAGCATCTTAAAAAAAATGCTCAGTTGCTTCTATTCTCAATTTTGTATTTCATTTAATTATGGAACATTTGAATAGCACTCTGAAATTCTGATTCTTCTTTTAAATGCACCACTGTCGCTTAATGAAATAATGAACATGATGCAAACAACACTCAAACATAATCTACACTTTCACCTTAAGATATAACAATGTTCAGCCAGCTCCACCCATCGAGCTGTGGCAAAAAATTGGTAACAATAACTTTACTTCAAATGTTGATGAAAAATATAAGGCCCAAGGGTTGTATTTATAGCCTTTTCCAAGAATATAGTGAGGTGGCAATAATCAACAGTCCAGATCAAATAAGAAGAATGGATGGTGAAGATGAAGAGAATCAAGATGTTGTCCCCTTCAGCAAAGAAAACATGCCATGTGTGTGAAAGAATCTTTTGACCAATGGGAAACATGCCATTTGGATGGAAGATTCAATTGTGGGAAGAGAAGACCATGTGCTTCCAAAATTGGTGGAAGTGTGGGAAGAATAAATCATGTGCTCCAAAATGGGTGGAAGTGTTAGAAGAATAAGTCATGTGCTCCAAAATTAGTGGAAGTGTAGGAAAATATAAGCCATGTGATTTTTTGAAGTGAGTTGAGGATAATTCTAATTAAAAATTAGAGTTATTTATTTTCATGTGACCTTGATGATGTGGCACACAAAAAGTTGTAGAAATGTGCTCTAATTCCTAATTGGATTTAGTGAAGTTTAATTAAATAAAAAAAGTTTAGGGAACCTTGTTTATTTAATTAATTTAGAATAAAGTGTTTTAGATTTTGGAGAATTAGAGAAGAGTGAACAATATAAATAAATTGAGCATTTATTTATATGTAGTTGAAATATTAATCAAATATCTAGTATTTAATTAATTAAAGGTGATGACCATTTTTAGGTGTATACATTTTTCCCCTCTTTGAGGTAATGTGTTTACACGTTGCTTCAAAGAAAATTTTGATACTGATGCTTAGAAAAGTTTTCAATGCCCCAAATAATGTTGTAGAACGTTGATTTTTAGGTATTGACGGATATATGCCCCCTCGAGAGATAAATCAGTAAAATGTGGAATTTTTGATGTTTTGTGGAGGATTCAATGATTGTGTGATCATTTTGTAGTGATGTGATGATGATCCAATGTTAAACCATTCATGCTTTAATGTCAGATATGATTTATCTCTCGAAATTTGATTCTACACTCTCTCCTTGAACAATTTTGATTAATTAAACTCCATTTTTTATAATAAATCCCACCATAATTTCCTCCATTGACCTTTAAAAAGGTAAAAAGTGGGAAAAGTGAATTCGTTTTATTATTGTAAGTTTGGAGAATTTGCAGAGTGGAGAGCTAGAGGAAGATGGAGATCCCTTCTCACAAGCATCATTTTGAGCGCCTTCACTGCCACGACAACCCTGCTACAATTGGACCTATGGTACACATTACAAGAAACCTCCTTTAGTCATTTTCCCACCATTTTATCAATGTTTTGAAGTTGGTAGATAGGTGTTGTAGGCCATTTAGAGTCAGTTTTTCACTTTTGGGGGGTATTTTTGTTGTTTTTAAGTCATTTTTGGGAGTTTTTGGGAGCTTTGGGGCCTCTTTCTTATGTTCTAGTGCCGTGTGCTTATGTTTTTGGCACCTTTGGGGTCCCAAATGGTGCCTTTTGTAAGCTTGACCTCATGTTGTGATTCCTTCTAACCTTGAAATGGCACCTTTGGCATCCCAAATCGCACCCTTTTTCCTCTGTTTTGGCACCTTTGGGGTCCCAAATGGCACCTTTTGCAAGCTTGAGGGTTTTTCCCTTGAGTGATTATGGATGATATGCCTTGTTTTTTTTCCTATCCGATGATGTTTTATTGATTAAGTTCCTCTCGTCTATGTCGAATGTTGCATTGTTGAAGTTCGTTGAGGCTTGTATAATGTTCATGGATCATGTTAGTCATTGCATTATTCTGGTCAGTGATGTTTTTGATTGATCTCAGTTTGATTGTGTGATGTTCATTGTTTGATTGATGATATAGTTGATGATTTGATCTCAGGATAGGTGAGAGTCAAATGATAGGATAACTTGATGATGTTTCAACCTCATGATAGGTGAGGATTGAATATAGGACTGATGGTGCATTGACCTCATGATAGGTGAGGATCGATGGTAGGATTCACTGATGTTTCAACCTAATGATAGGTGAGGATCGATGGTAGGATTGATGATGTATCGACCTCATGATAGGTGAGGATCAATGGTAGGACTGATGCTTGTATTGACCTCATGATAGGTGAGGATTGATGATATGATTCACTGATGTATCAACCTCATGATAGGTGAGGATCGATTATAAGATTCACTGATGTATCAACCACATGATAGGTGAGGATCGATGATAGGATTCACCGATGTATCAACCTCATGATAGGTGAGGATTGATGATAGGATTGATGATGTTTCAACCTCATGATAGGTGAGGATGGATGATAGGACTGATGATCTATTGACCTCATGATAGGTGAGGATCAATGGTAGGACCAATGCTTGTATCGACCTCATGATAGGTGAGGATTGATGATAGGATTCACTAATGTATTGACCTCCTGATAGGTGAGGATCGATGATAGGATTCACTGATGTATCGACCTCATGATAGGTGAGGATCGACGATAGGATTGATGATGTTTCAACCTCATGACAGGCAAGTATCAATGTTAGGATTGATGATGTATCAACCTCATGATAGGTGAGGATCAATGGTAGGACTGATGCTTGTATTGACCTCATGATAGGTGAGCATCAATGATAGGATTCACTGATGTATCGACCTCATGATAGGCGAGGATTGACGATAGGATTCACTGATGTATCAACCTCATGATAGGATTCACTAATGTATCAACCTCATGATAGGTGAGGATCGATGATAGGATTGATGATGTTTTGACCTCATGATAGGTGAGGATTGATGATAGGACTATTGATTGTCTTGATTGATTGATTTGATGGTCTCAATTGATCCTTATTTGATTGACTAATTATCTTGATTGAACACAATTTGATTGATTGATGATCTTGATTGAACATGATTTGATTGATTGATGATCTTTATTGAACACAATTTGATTGACTGATGATCTTGATTGAACATGATTTGATTGATTGATGATCTTGATTGAACATGATGTTAGGATCACATTTGATAGATTGATTGATGTAATGCTATTTTTTTCCATAATATGATTAGGGGGAATTTGATGTGCTTCAGTCTTAGGAACGTTTCTCGAAGACATGGGAGATGGATTTTCAGTTGAGTTAGGCAGATTTGGATATTATTGCTTGTTGCAGGTTGACATCCTTGATAGATATACCACAATATAGGATTAATAGGGGTTTGTTGATTTCTCTAGTAGAGAGGTGCCATAGTGACCATAATACCTTTCATCTGGTGACTGGGGAGATGATAGTTACTCCCGAGAATTTTTATCGGATCCTACGAATTCCAATGATGGGTGATATAATTGTTTATGACAAAGTAGAGTAGGGTGGGATTGATGCTTTGCGTAGGATTTTTTGAGATGATCATGTGTTAGGCCATTGGTCCCCTGGCAGTAGATGGTTAGGAGATATGACCCTCTATTGTGTGTTCTTTCTAGATTTGTTGGTGGATTCCTTTGTCTTGACCATAGGTCAAAGGGATTTTTCAGTGGGTTGGGGTCAAGTATTGGAGCATATGACATTGTTGGGGACCAGATATGCATGGGGCTCGTGCATGTTAGCCCACTTATACCATTATCTTCACCATGTTGTTTGTTTGAGAGGGGCCAATTTATCAACGAGAGTGACACTACTATAGATATGGGTGTGGGAGCATATAGCGATCACTCAGCCATTGGGGGATAGATAGCGACCAATAGGTGGACCCTATGTGTTGAGTTATAGTGGTTCATTTGTTTAGCATAAAATGGGAAAATTAGCTTATTGGAGACGTGCCCTAGATGATCTAGAGACCGTGACATGGTGCCCATACTTGGATTGTGAGATGTGGCCAGAGGATCAAGTGGAGATGCCTTTCATGCTATAATCGCAATACTTGATTGGTCGAACATGTTATGTGCTTGAGAGATATTTGTATCTGTGGGTTTGTCGATAGTTTGGATGAGTTTAGACGATTCCCTAGGGGGTTTCCCATTATGCATGACAATGATAGGATGCAATGGAGTGGGGCCCTTGTGTATCTTATGATGTTGTTGGTACCGAATATTATACATTGACGCCATGTGCATGGGATTATGTTCTGTAGATGACAGATGTTGGGATGATAGAGGATTATTCTAAGTATTTCTACACACATCCTTTTTTGAGGTTATCTAGTCCTGATGAGCCAGTTCTGCTAATTGATGATGATGACAGGGTACCGAGATAGAGGATGGATGGAGAGGGTGAGGAGAGTGATATTGGGGATGGAGGGGGTGACGAGGGTGTTGATGGTGGTGGTTCAAATGTAGATCCATCAAGCACAATTGTTAGTCCCTTTCTAGATTTTGTAGTTCCTAGATGGAGGAGGAGTATTACTGTACCTCAAGCAATGCTCCCTAGGATTCAGATTGGAGTCCCTTCTCATCAGTAGTAGGCGCAGATAGAGACATTACAGGCATAGTTTCAAAAATTTTAGGGTGAGTTAGTGCAGGCTCAGGCATAGTTTGAGACACTTCATGACAAGTTAGTGCAGGCTCAAGCACAGATTCAAATATTGATGGCTAAGAGAGGTGCAGATAGGCAATAGATACAACAAGTATAGGCATAGGTTGTCATACTTACTGCAAAGAGAGATGCCTTTAAACAGTGAGCAAAGTAGGCCAAGGGAATTATTGAGAGATTATAGCAAGCTACAGCATCTACGAGTACAACGAAGTTCCTTAGAGAGATTCAGAACACTACTCTGGAGTTGCAATTTTACAAGGGTAAGTATCATGAGTTGGTTCCTTCCGATTGGTGAGAGAGATTTTTATCGTCTCGATCCGGCAGATCCCAGTCTCAGACTATTAGCATGGGTGTTACTCAACCATTTTCTAGAGATAAGAGAGATCCTGGTGCAGGTCTGTCAGGTGGAGGGGGTTCTAGTTATGTGATGCTAGCATGGTCTAGGGGAAGATCGACATAGTATCTTATGATGTATACACTATTGTGACATTGATGATGTATCTTCTTGTGTTCATACTTTATGATGCAGTGCCATTTTTGATATTGATGTATCTCGTCATACTCTTGGGATATCCGTGTACACTTTGACATTATGATTTTTAAAATTATATGATATGCAGCATGATTATGATCTATATGTGTTGATATGATGATAGATGTCTATGATGCATTCAAATTCCATGTTATGATAATGATTTTGATGTTATAATATGATATGGATGCAAATGATTATGCAACTGATGTGTAATGATTCTAGGGTGTTTTATGGATTTATGCCTATGTGATGCATGTGATGGATCCTATGATGTTTATTTTTTATTTTATTTTTTTCTAATGCAAATAAATGATGAATGAATGATTGTATGATGGATGGAATGATGATATGATATGATAATGCAATGATGTATGAATCTGTATGATTTTATTTTTACGTTGTGGAATGAATTTGATTAATGCAATGTGTAGATTGATTATGTATGGATGTGATGCAAATGATGTGTGATTTTCTGTATTTATGAATGATGATTATGTGATGCAAATGATTATGCAAATGATTCTGTTCTAGGGTCTTAAGCTTAAATGAGTGAATCTAACCATCTTCCAAGAGTTGTGGGAAGGTTTTCGTTAGTTGATTCTTTGTTAAATTAAGCTTCATAAAACCTGACATATCTCCCAATTCTTTTGGAAATATGAAGAGACTCACTCATTTAAGCTTAGTGAACCACTTCCCTAATGCCACTAAATGAAATGATTTTTATTATGTAAATGAGATGAGATGGATGTCATTTTGTGTTTTCTGATGCAAATATTATGATATGATGTATGAATGAATGAATGAATGATGTTGTAATGTTTTCTAATGTATTCAAATGATGATGCAACTAATATGCAACTAAATGAAAATGATGTGTTTTTGTTTAATGTCAAGTGTACTCAATCCATTGATAAGAGAGATAACCTCATTGTTGTAGCTTTGGAAATCCCATAAATAAAAATGCAAACTAACATGGATGCAATCTACTCTAACCATGCAGATCTTGTATGCAAAAATTGTCATTCATAACAACCAATTTTTTGTGCTTTTTATCATCATTGGGCCTTTAAAATGTTGAAAGTGAGTACAAGCATCAATGGTATATTTTAGACCATGATGACCTGAGTACTACTTCCATGATTTTTGATAGTGCAAGTTAACACAAGCATCTAAGTATAATTAAACTGAGATGACCTAGAAGTATTGCTTGTGTAAACAAACAAGAGTTAATCCTTTTCCTATGCAAATTCATAATGTCATGAGTGATACTTTGTAGCACATGTCTCATGACAATTTGCATAGTAATAATGATCAACTCACAGACAATAGACAAAGAAAAAGCATACTCCTTCCTAGATCCTCTAGTTAGATACATCATTGAGGGGCTGCAGAGATATGATAACAAAAATCAAAGTACAACAATTGAACATTTGTATTTAACGTGATAAACCCATGATTCATAAAAGCATCCTCCTTTTGAAGTGCGCTTTTGATTTGATCTGGCTATTTTGATTTGGGTGTTCGATGTGTTTCTATTGGTGTGATTGATGTTCAATGTTGAGTTGCACTATGATCATTGTTTTGGGTTGTGTTTTCCCCACTATTATTTGTCTGTTGGTTCAAGCTGAAAGTTTATTTGCCCCTAGTGAGTTTAGGATTTTTCCCCCAATCCAGGGTGAGACACAACCGTGATGACCAAAACCTAACCTAAAGGCCTATCCTAGGGGCCTTGGAGGCTGATTAATAGATTAGCCTTGCCTATGTTGTACACCTAGAGACCATGTAGTTTGACTAACGACCCGACCAAGTTTTTTACAAGATGAAGACACGAACGTGAAAATGCTAGTTTATTATGATGGACTCCTAGAAGATTGGCCTAAATATCTCAGGGGATGATAAAAGATCAACCTTTCCTACATTCAAAGCTCAGAGACGATGTAGTTCAACAAGATGACTATGTTTTTGTCTTTTTCACTTTTTGACCTATTTTTGGTTTTTTATATGTTTTGAATGTTTTTGGATTTTCAATTTTATGAATATTTTTGGATTTTCAATTTTATGACCTCAAGAATGTATGCGAATTAGATCCAATGCAGGACATTCCCCCAGTGCGATGTAATAGGACAAATTGATTTTTAGAATGGGCTAAGTAGTACTAGGGGAGATCATGATACAAACATTGGATGAAGCTATGATGCTGACATGGATGCATGACGAATTAAGATATGGAAGCATGATGGATGATATGATATGATATGACCGATTAAAGAAACAAGATGCCCCACAAAAGAGGTAATGCAACCATAGATAAATGATAGATCAAAATGAAGGATTCACTGCAAAAAGTATCACACAAGAAACATATTTCTTGTCAAAAGATGATAATGGTTGATTGAGTAAAATGCCAGGAATGATTGATTCCATAAGGCATGATGATGATAAGTACTTAGGATCACTAATTTCCTCTAAGTACAATAAGATTTGATGATTGTTGATGATTGATTGACAAAAGATATGAGGATTGGATAATGTTTTACAACTAGGCTCAAATATGATTTGCATGATAAAATTCAATGTTGCAAAGGGACATGATCACATGGATTTTGATAAGCTAGGAGATATGGAATGGAAGAAATCAAGGATAAAAATAATGAATGGGATGATCAAGATCAACTAGGTAATATACAAACACAAGGCCCTAGTATTTTTCCCCTATTCCTCATCAAGACCAAGGGAAGAAAGGATGTATCTAGTAAAAATGATGGAATATGGATAAGGCGAAAGGTATGGTATGGAAGATATGGATAGTGTGTATAGGATAAGATATATGATGTTCAAGAATATCCTTAACCTTGTTGAGATCAAAGGTGGGAAATGTGGAGGATAATATATGCATGATAGGAAGATGGAAGAAGGACTTAAGCATCAAGTTTCATGACCAAATATCCCTTTAATAAACCATGGAAATGGGGATTAGAGTCATAAATTTTGGCCTATCAAAGGTATGATGGAAGAGCTAAGGACTTATCCAAAGGTTTGGATTAAAGGAGAATGATGGGGGGTGAATTTTCGATAATGTATAGGAGGTGGGAAGGATTGTTGATGGATAGATGGAAAGGATTGCAAGGTCAACATTGGCACACACCTTGAAGGGTGGTGGAGTGATGGAGGAAAAATGGATTTGGAAGATGATAGGCTTCTAGATGGAAAATTGGAGGAAGCTTTTGGATTAGAAAAATTGGATGCAAATTTAGATTTTATTGCTTGTATGAGACTTTTAGGAATCCACATGACTTTTGACTTTGATTTTTTCTTTATGGGCCTTTGTGGCCTTGGAAATTTTTCTTTTTGCTTTCATGGGCCTTTGTGGCCTTTTGAAATTTTATTTTTATTTTTGGACCTTTGTAGTCTTTGAAAATTTCCTTTTTGCTTTGATGGGCCTTTGTGGCCTTTTTAATTTTTCCTTTGATTTTGGATCAAATTTTATTTTATTTTTGCATGCCTCTTTGAGGAGACATGTGGATTTTGAGATGGAAGCTTTTGACATTTGGCACCAAAATTGCTTTTAAGAGCAATAGGAGAGGTGGATTGAGATGAATGGTATGGAGATATTATGGATGAGTGAGTGTAGGTAGAATTTTGAAAGGGCATCAAGGATGTGTGCCTTTGTTTTTCTTGAGGAATAATATATGGACCTAGGATAGAGGGAAGGTTTGATGGAATAGGATGAGGACCTAAGATAGATGGAAAGTTTGGTGGATTAGGATGAGGACCTAAGATAGATGATAGGTTTGATGGACTAGGACACTTAGGTGTATAACCAAGGCCATGATAATATGGGTTTTCTTTAGCAAAAAGGGGTTCTAGGATACCTTGTTCATGAAGGCCTAATCATTTTCCTTTGTAGTTCATACTTCGACACATTTGTTTAGCAATGGGATATGTATTATTTGTGAAACAAGATGCAAGTATATTTTGGGGAGGATATGATATGGATGAAAGAATAGGCATTGGAAGTAAACCCGAGAGGATGAAGGTGGAGGATCCCAATTTTTAGGTGCAGGGTTCATGGATGGCTAGTATAGGTGTGATAGGATCTTGACATGGGGATGATGGGGTACTTTGATCTTGACTTGGAAAAGTATCACGAGGTACAGAAGATGAAGTAGCTTTCTCTTTATTAGGTGTGGAATCATCATGTAGTGGTGTGAAAGGAATAACTTGATCTTGAGAAGGATGAACATCCTCATGAAATGAAGGGATATCCTTGGATGGAATTATATCTTGATCTTGATGAGGAAGGGAATCATGAGATTTTTTAGAAAGCACATCTTGATCATTGGGTGATAGGACATCATTAGATAGGATGGAAGAATTATCATGCTCCTGGGATGCAATGGAATCATGAGATGGTATGAATTCATTAGATGGAGTGGAAGGAGGACTTGGAAGGATACTTTTCTCTTGAGATTAAAGGGAATCCTTGTGGATGAAAAGTGAAAGGAGGGGATCATCATAGAATTCTTGAGAGATGGGGTTTTGTTCAAAGATTGGAAAAACTTGTGGAATTTTGATATCATCGAATGAAGTGGGAAGAATTATTTGATCTTGAGGTGCAGAGGAGTCTATGTTGAGAGATTGACATGAATCATTAGATGCAGAAGATATGAGAGAAGAAGGTGGTTTGATGGAATCATTAATTTGGGTGAAAGAATCATGAGGTGTATTTTGACTTGTGGGAGATGAAGATAGATGCATGACATGGTAAGATTGTTCAATATCATTTGTATTTGAGGACTGAGATTTCAGATTCTCATTTAACTTTTTCAAGAATTTAAACAAATTGAACTTGGATGATGTAGTTGTTGGTGAAGAAGGTTTCGTGTCTATATTTTTTCAGAGGAATAAGAACAAATGTCTGGAGACAAATATCTCTTTGTGGTTGTTTCCCTTTGCATATCCCAAATTTGTTGTTGAAGGTTTTTCGTTTAGTGAGTTAGAGCAGGTACTTGTTCAAGATCATTTTTAGGATTTTTGGGTGGAGCCTTCAATTGATTCACGTCAAAGTCTTCTAGTAATTTGGAACCTTGTTTGGCTAGCATAAGGAGGTATTTTCCCCCATTTCTTTCGAAAATATTTTCTAGACACTTGTGGAAATTGGGGTCTTGTTCAACATGTTGGGTATCTTCTTCGGTTACTTCTTCCTTGTCAGTGTTGTTGAGTCCATGAAAAGGATTCTCTTCAGCCTCCACCATGGTGTTTTGTGTTCACTGTTTTGAGTTTCAGTGTTTTGAGTCTCAATGATCAAAGTTTCAATGGTTAGGATTTCAATGTTTGGAGTCTCAATGGTTGGAATTTCAATGTTTGGGATTTCAATGTTTTGAGTCTCAATGGTTGGAGTTTCAATGTTTGGCTCTTCAATGTTGTGATTTTCAAGTCCTTTTTCCTTGAGTTTTCATTTTTGCAACCTTTTTTGAATGGGCATACAAGTGTTATAGTTTAGACTAAACTTTGATCTAGGTTTTGGAAAAGTACCAAGGATTACAAATAAGTCAAATAGAATGAAAAATTATAATGATACTAAGTTGGATTTTGACTATGTAGCTTCATTTTGTGATGAGAGGATGATAAATCCTGATGATGAAACTAGGCCTAATAATCAAAGGTGTGATAAATTTGATGATTTTGGTACTTTGTGATGTTAGATCTTGGTTTAGGTTGGAAAATTCCACTTGTAGAGGTCAATTTGAACAAGTTTAGACTTGTAAGGTACCTAAGGAATGATCTTGGACTTGAGACAATTTCAAATTTTTGGTTCAAACTATGAAACTAGTGGTAAATGTTCTTCCTAAACAATGTACTCAAATCTTCAGAAAAGTTGTGGATTTTGACAATAGTAAAAGATGTATAATTCAAGATTACAAGATCTTTTGTAGAAATTGAAGGTCAACCTCTCTCTAAAGTGTTAAAGTGTTGATAGACATTTTTGATGTTCTTTTGGACTAAAAGGTTTGGAATTTGGTTTTTGAATCTTAATCTTTCGTAAAATCATTGGGTAAACCACATGTTCAAACTCTTTTTTTCTGAGGGCTCGGGCAGACAGGAGGAGTTCGCTATGAAGTCTCAGCGACCACGTGATGTCTCACCAACCAGAAAGTAAAGACCTCGCCGAAAGAGCTTGACATCGGCATAAGGTCTTGCTGATATAAGAAGGTCTTGCCGATAGCAAAAGGTCTCACCAAGAGTCTTCCCGAAATGAGTAGTTCACCGAAGCAAAAGGAATTCTACAAGATATCTCGGCGAATGCGGGTGGTCTCAGCGACTGAAGCGGGTATCGGTATGACTGGGGGACCTCGCTATGAAGTCTTCCCAACTTTCCAGAGTCTTGCCGAAAGAAATTAAGAGCTTGGTAGAATGGGGTGCATTCGGGGTGACATCAAACAACTCCTACCGAAGATGAAGGGCCTCGGGGTAATGTTTTTCCTTCGGTAAAATGTCTTGCCAACTTGGTAGAGTCTTGTTGACTGAAGAGGAGCTCGGGGAGATGGTGAAATGAAAAGGAAAAGGAGACAAAAGGAAGCTCAGCAAGAGGTCTCGTCGACCAAAGAAGGATCCGACCGATACAGAATGAGCTGGGTAGAAGGATCTGGCATCGCTATGAGATCCTACTGACTCAGTAGTGTCTTGCCGATGTTCTGAGCGATGACAAAGCTGACTTCGATATAACTTTGGTGGCTTGACAAGAGCTCTCATCAAATGTCACATGTTGTGCTGATAGTTTCAGAGGGGCATAATCACATCGGTGAGACACTGGAAGTGTCTCACCGAGATGCGATTCTGATCAAAGGAGTTTTGACCGCCTGAAGAATCTACGTGGAGTTTACTTGATCAATCAGAAAGATTTGAAAGTGAGCCGTGGCAGTCTGAAAACATGAAATAGGATGAAAAGCAACGTGTATCTGCTTTGAGCTTAGGAGCATTCAAAGCACTCGGCCGAAGAGATTCAAAGATCGACATGAGGAGCAAAGGTGAAGGTGGTGGTTGCAGAATGTTCAAGAAGGGAGTCCCTTGAAGGAAATCTTTCACACCGACATGGACACACAGGGTGCAACTTGAAATTCAATAAAAAATCTAAGGGGCAATTTTTTTCAGGGCCCTAATATTTTGTAAGCCCTAAGGGGCCGACACAGTCTGATATATAAGGCATTTTTTTCCTTTTTTGTAAAAAGTTTTGATATACACTCTGAAGAGTTAGTGATTTCTATCAATCCTTTCTCGACTAAATGTATGTTTTTTTTGTAACTCAACTGAAATCTGGAATGCAAAACAAAGTTCACCTTGAAAACAAGTACTAATGCTCTTACCACTCTCATTTCTGGATGTTAGCCTATGTACATATTTCTTTAACAATGTTTCCTAAATTTGTATTCATACCACAAAGCTATGAAGTTTGTTCCTTCCTTCTTGAGATATGTATGTAGATAAAACCTGTCAAGAGTGATGCATAAGTTTAATGGGGTTATGTTGAGTAAGCAAAACAGCTGTAGTCTAGGTTCCCCAGTGTGTTTGCATCTTGTTTTCATTTCCCGATTTCTTATTAACTCGGTGTATCACCATATAAATAGTTCAGTTTACTTTCACTATTTGTATGCATTCCTTCTCCTTTTACCTTCACAGAATCACTAGTTTAGGGTGATACCCAAAGGAAGTTGGCCTTCTCCGGAGGTTGACCTCTGTCTGTAAGAAACCCACATCTTTAGAGGTCTTCCAATGTTACACTGAGGTGTTGAACATCAAGTTCAACAGGGTGCAATTTCAAGTGATAACAATAATAAACTCACACTCACACACAAAAGTGAATGGTCTAGCTTTTTGGTCACCCAGTTAAGGGGAGAGCATGTGCCTACCATCCATCACACACAAAAGATATGATGTTCATCAATCCTTTAATTAAGCTATGTTCCTAACTTAACCAAAAGGAAACATGATTTTCATTAACCTTTTACTTAAGCTATGTTAATATCTTAACCAAAAGGAAACCAAGAAAATCAACAACAATATCTTTGACAAGCATTTTTGGGAAACCTGCAAATCAACAATGCAAAGTATTAGCCTTCAGATTTTCTAAAAGGCGCTAAAATAGAGACAAAAGGAACCAAAAAAGAGATAGGGTGTTCTAGAATGATGCAAAAGGTGCCAAAATAGAGACCAAAGGTGACACTTGGGACCGCAAAGGCATCAAAATAGAGAAAAAAGGCACCAAAACAGAGATAGAGCAACCTAGAATGGTGCAAAAGGTACCAAAACAGAGACCAAAGGCACCAAAACAAAGACCAAAGGTTCCAAAAAAGGTGCAAAAGGAAACAAAAGGCTCCAAGAGGCTCCAAAAGGCTCTGAAACAAGTGTAAGAGGCTCCAAGATGGGTGCAAGAGGCTCCAAGATGAGTGAAAAAGGATCCAAGAGGCTCCAAAAGTCTCACATTCGTACCTATGAACATAAATTTTCAAGCATGTTAGTAGTAAATGGGGCAAGGCCCCATGGTGGGTGCCATTTTGTGTGTGTTAAATGTGAAAAGTTAGTATCAACACAAACCTTAATGAAATGATTTATATTGAAAGATTCGAAGCAAAGTAAACTATTATAAGTTGCAATAAAGGTAAATCTTCCAAGAACGTCCCATTGTCCTCTATTGTTTTTAACCTTTTTGGCCCTTATATTTCTATGTGCACAAAGGCTATTAGAATGACACTTAAGAAATGAGATTAGTATTCAACATCCAATCCAACTATATGCCTATGTGAAACTATGTACAAACACTGATGATGAATGCTATGATGAGTGAAGGATAATGTTGATGATAAATACACAAACGATGGTGGATACTATGGTAGTGATCTATATGATTCTATGCATGATACTCCATATTCTCAAATTAAAACCTAAAATGAAGTAATCTAAAATGCAACTATGATGCAATATATTAATCTAAGATCTAAACATGATGCAAAAGATGATATAAAAACTATCTATAAGACTCCAAGAATGCTCCAAGCTCTAATGATAAACCTACATGATAACTTTACTTCAAATGTGGATGAAAAATATAAGGCCCAAGGGTTGTATTTATAGCCTTTTCCAAGCATATAGTGAGGTGGCAATAATCAACGGTCTAGATCGAATAAGAAGAATGGATGGTGAAGATGAAGAGAATCAATATGTTGTCCCCTTGAACAAAGACAACATGCCATGTGTGTGGAAGAATCTCTTGACCAATGGGCAACATGCCATTTGGATGGAAGATTCAAGCATGGAAAGAGAAGACCATGTGCTTCCAAAATTGGTGAAAGTGTGGGAAGAATAAATCATGTGCTCCAAAATGGGTGGATGTGTGGGAAGAATAAGTCATGTGCTTCAAAATTAGTGGAAGTGTGGGAGGATACGATCCATGTGCTTTTTTGAAATGAATTGAGGATAATTCTAATTAAAAATTACAGTTATTTATTTTCATGTGACCTTGATGAGGTGGCACACAAAAAGTTGTAGAAATGTGCTTTAATTCCTAATTGGATTTAGTGAAGTTTAATTAAATAAAACAAGTTTAGGGAGCCTTGTTTATTTAATTAATTTAGAAGAAAGTGTTTTAGATTTTGGAGAATTAGAGAAGAGTGAATAATATAAATAAATTGAGCATTTATTTATATGTAGTTGAAATATTAATCAAATAGCTAGTATTTAATTAATTAATGGTGATGACCATTTTTAGGTGTATACATTTACTATTCGGGGTTTAATGCATTACACAGTGATATTATAGTCTAACAAGAGTCATTATTGTTGAGAAGAATATTGAAATATGTTTTTGTAAAAGTTGTATACAAAAATAGTGAAAACTAAATTGATATGTTTTATGTTTGATAGGTTCAAATCTCAATGAACCTTTAGGACATGAAATGTATTATTTCTAAAAGTTGAAATGTATTAAAGTGAAATAGAGAAATCCTCTATCATCTATTTCTTCATGTTTTATAGAATGTTGTAAGGTCATGTCAATGAGACAAAGATTGACCTTTTGCTAGTGAGGGTGTATTTGCTAGTGAGGCATATTGTGTTGCCAATGAGGTAGTTGTATTTGCTAGTGAGGCATTATGTGTAGCCAGTGAGGCTTTTCCAATGAGACAGTTGTATTTTCTAGTGAGGTATTATGAGTAGCCAATAAGGCTTTTCTAGTGAGGTAGTTGTGTTTTCCAGCGAGGCATTTTGTGTAGCGAGTGAGGCATTTTTGTAGCCAGTGAGGCACAAAAACTAGCCAGCGAGGCTCTGTAATCAATGAGATTTTATTAAGCTAGTGAGACATTTTCTCGAGTGGTTTTTTATCCCTATGAGGGTTTTCCACTCATGAAAAATACTATGTTATGATTCTTTTATGGTCCATGTGATAATTATGTTTCATGCGATTTGGTCTTGCTTCTTTCTTTATCTACTGTGTAGCATTTTGTTTTTCATGTTGTTTAAAGATCTGCTATTGGCTATCACATTTGGTTACACTCTTGAAATTGAACATTCAATGATGAAAACGAGATCATGTGTTTTGAAAAACTATTGAATTGAAATTTATTATTGAAACACTGATTCACCCCCCCCTCTCAATGTTTCCCATACTCCAACAAGTCATTCAAAATTGTTTAAATATTACCCTGCCACAACTAAGTCAATACCAAAATAAATTAGCTGGAGAAAAAAATAGCATTTATCGCACAGTTAAACGAGTATGGAAAATTGTGGATACCGATAATTTTATTGTTTATCTTATGGTTAATTGGGAGGATAAATGTTGTATTATATTTATTATTTTAATATACTTCTCTGTATTTTTGTGAACCTTATTCCCATCCCACATTTCTGCCAGAGTGAAAATAGTTTTCTAAACATCTCTATATTTGTTGAAGGAAAAAAGACATTGATGAATCAAAACTAGGGCGAGTATGGTTTTATTGTTTTGCCACTTTTATCTTAACCTTTTGATATATTCAATATCATTGATAGGGGCTTAACATTTCCATGAAAATCTAGGAGTATAATGATAATTTTAAAATAGTCCACTTCTAACACTTCAAGATTAAATTCTTAAACTATTAGTAAAGCCATGTCCCTTTATGAGCAAATTTAAAATATTAAACATGACTTCCTTTTTACTATTTTAAACTTTTCATTCTTTTCATATTTATATTCCTTATCTTTCTAGTCATTATTAAAGGGTCCCATGTGTATGTGAGGAATTTAATAAATAGTAGGGATCAATAATTTAGAATGAACTTAATTAAGAAGAGTACGTTCTGTGAGATTCTACACATTTCCCGAGGGAGCCCTTCTTTAAAAAATTGATTCTATTTTCCTCTAATAATTTTTAAAAAAATAAATAAATAAAGAAATGTTTCCTACTTTTCAAAGAAGGGGAAATTATATTAACTTGGGTAGAATTAGATTTTTCCTATAAAGAAAAAAAAGAAACGAGAGATTCTTTTATTTATCCTTGATATTTCTTTCTATTTCATTACAAAAAAAAATGTTGCTTTTTTTCGTTTTCCTAAGTGTAAAATATGGGAATTAACTTTTGGTATCTAAGCCTAGGTTCCAACATTAAGAAATATGGGTGTATGTGTTCACCATGTTGATTTGTGTTATGACATTATCACGTAGGATGCCACCTAGATTACAGATGGTTCACAAATGTGAATGCAAAGGTGGTGTGAGGCAAGAACAAGTTGAGTCACCACTTGTAGCTCCACATGTTCTAGAGGTACCTCAACATGAGCCTTCATAGAACCTCAATTCTCAAATCCTCTATGCATTAGAGGATTTGATTGGAGTTATTCACTCTCGTCTACCAGTGGTGGAGGAGGACCCTAGATTGGGCTAGACACAACACTCGACCAACGTGCAAAGGTCAGAGCATAGAGAGTGCAATAGGAGTCAACCCCTCATTCTTGAGGATTATTATGATGAGGGTGAGAGGGGATCAGTCCATCTAAATCCTCCACCACGAGTTCCCCATCCTGAGGTACAAAATGAGGGTAGAGTGTATCGAGATCTAGGGTATCACATTCATGAGTTGATACGACTGAAACTGCCTAATTTTGAGGGATCCATGAATGGAGTAGAGGTTGATTCTTGGCTTCTTAGTCTTGAGATTTACGTGGGATTATGTGCATATGCAAGCAATCTAAAAGCACGTGATACGATACTATTGCTTCGAGGTTCAACATCTACATGGTGGTGCCAAGAGGAGTGCAAATAGCACCTATCTTTGGATACTCTCACTTCAGACACATTCTTAGAGTGGTTTCAAGCATGCTACTTATTAGAGCATTTGAGACAGCATTGTATTGATGAGTGCCATGACCTGCATTAGATGGTTTTATCATTAGCATAGTACGAGAGCCAATTTTTGGAGTTATTATAGTATGTGGATTATTTGCATGATGAGAAGCTTCTCGTCAATCTTTTTATTAGGAGCCTAAATGCAGGAATATCAGATCTCATTTTCATGGCTGATCTAGAGAACCTTCAGGTTGCTATGGAGAAGGCCCTTATAATTGAGGAGATATAGGGGAAGTCTTAGGATGCACGAGAGAAGTTTTAGAACTGCGACCATGCTCTATAGTTACATAGATTTTGACGACCTCCCCTTCCTTTGAAGGGAGGATTTAGGCCTCTAGTTGGACTACATAGGCCATTGTAGCAGCAACAATAGAGTCAGAGGCCTAAGTCTCAATATAAATCATAAGGAGCCAATTTCAGGCCATGACAACCATAGGGTCCTCAATTTGATCAACATCCTCAAATGTAGGGTGCCATCCCAACACATTTAGCAGTCCTTTTGTGGTGGATTTATTGGTTCTAATAGGATTGGGGGAAAATAGTCTAGCAGGACACAATTGACTTAGGTGTATACTCAAGGTCCTTGTTACTTATGTGGTGCAATAGGACACCTAGCTAGGGGTTGCCCTTAGGAACCTACAGCTAGAGGAAAACATGCAATAGGTTCTAAGAAGAAAGTGGGAAATGTGGGAAATTCCCACATATTTTTTGTGGTGGTCAAGAACCCCCAAGATGAGCATCAAGCCACTGTCACTGAGACACTAGGTATGATTGGTGATATTCATGTTTTTGTTTTATTTGATTCTAAGGCATTTGATACTTTTGTTTCCCCATCTATAATGGAGTGTAGTAGGCTAGTGGCATATATGAAGGATGATAGGTGGGAGATTGCGTTAGCTTCATGAGCTAAGGTTTCTGTAGATTCAATAGTGAGAGATTTCCCATTATGATTGAGAGGCTAGACTACATTAGTGGACCTTCATGTTACTCCATTAGGCTCTTATGGAGTAGTTTTGGGTATGAATTGGCTTGATGCGCATTGATCTAAGGTAGATTTTCACTGAAAAATAGTTAAGTGTGTAGATGACCAAGGTACAATAGTGGAGATTATAGGAGTACATAGGCCCATATCTCTTTACATGATATCTATAGACATGAAAAATATAACAATTGATCCTATACACCTGATCCTAATTTTTTCTAACACCAGTTCATCCTGAATCATCTCCTTTGCTAATCATTTAATTAAATAATCTTTATTTAATTAAATTCATCATATTTCATCTCTTAATTAAATAAATCAATTTTAGCTAGCTAAGTCATCATCTCCTATTGATTAAATAAATCACTTTGTTTAATTAATCCTATAGTCCCTCTTTTAATTAAATAATTCATTTTACTTAATTAAATTTCTAAAGTCATTCTATTAAATTAAATAAATAAATTTTTATTTAATTTAATCTAACACCATTCTCTTTAATTAAATAAATAAAACTTTATTTAATTAAGTCTAAACTCATATTCGTCTCAACTTTGATTTATTTAAATCCTAAAATCTAAATCAAATTGTCAAATCGGCTAATCTCCTTTTAAATTAATCAAATTCTAATTAATCCTAATCTTAATCCATCAAATCCTCTAGATTTTGCAACTTGCTCATGAAAATCAATTTAATTAATTTATAAATCTTCCCTTTTCATTCAAAAAGGCATCAAAGTACAGAATATTCCTCAAATTTGAATTCTCTCCCCAAAAGTACTTGTCCATCCAACAAGGCATTAAAGGCCTCTTACATGTCCTTTTCTTGAGCCGTGTGGCATTAACTTCATCTTTCATCTCATCCTTCAAGCCATCTTTTGAATTTTAAATCTCCCCCCTAAATGCATTAATGGACATATTGATCAAAATGTGCTCCATATCTCTTCAATAGCATGTTGACAAGTGGCACTTTGTTATTGGATCATCTTTAGTCCCACATCCTTCATGTTTTGCATTCTTCAATCCTTATTTCCTATCAATGGAAGGCTCTTCTATTGATTTTGGGGGAGAATTGGAGGCAAAGTCATTATCTACATATTTGAATCAAAGATCATCCATTCTCTTCCAATTCTTCATAGCTTTCATCCATTTTGGTTAGGTTATGGAGAAATTTCATCAAGGAGAACCAAATCTTCATCATTGATCATCAAGCTTGCAAGGAATTGGGAAAACACCATTTTCCACATCAAAATGGCACCAATTCCCCCATGGGATTGAGAGTTTGTTTATTTTGAGTAAGATTAGATAGTTTGTATTCATGTTCTTCATTTATTTCTTGTTCTTGATATTTCAAATGAATCTTATGGGGAATGTTGTTTCTAACTTGCATATTGGACTATAATGTGTTTGTTCTTTGTGTTTGTATAGGTCTAGGATCACCATTCACATTTCGGCACTAGGAGGGTGAGTCTAAAGAATATAACTCATTTTTTTGAGGAATTCCATTATTTTTTGAAGTTTTTTGTGTCTACAGGAAAACAACACCGCTAACAGAGAAACTGCGCCGCTATCAATCCAACAACACTATATAGGGACACTGACAAACTCCAAACTGTGACATTGTGTTCTTCCTACCAGTAGATTTGAGTTCCAAACTATGATGCTTTGCCATTTTTTTGTCGACTGGTCATCCAAACTCCAAACTTCATCTCTGGTCAAAATAGCGTTGCAATCGCGCTCACTGGTTTCTCCACAGTCTGCCGCTATCAATCCCAGTGAAACTATATAGCGATGTTGACTTCTTTAAACTATGTCACCATCACAGACTATGCTACTAGAGTTGGGTAAAAGGCAGTTTTCAAATTACTTTCAACATGTTCCTTTTCATTTTGATTTCTTTTGACTCCTAACTAGTTTTTGGCTTCTGTTTCTATAGTGTTAACTAGTTTTTGTAGGTTGGCTTGATTAAAAGTGAAGGGAGGAAACAAAGACAAAGACTTCTCTATGGCATCATCATTTCATTGTATCAAGTGTTTTTAAACACTTTGAGGAGAAATTATAATCCCTTTTCTAAGGACTTTTTCATCTTCATACTTTTTAGGACTCAATAAAATTTATTTGGGCTCTAAAAAGAACAAAACAAAGGGATTAAAAAGAACCTTAGGCAACTTACTAGATTTTTTTTTGGACTTAACAATTGAACAAGAAAATCTCACATTTCCTTTTGATGCTTAAAAAGAATCCAATTCTCGCTTTGAAGGATTAAAATGAACACGTTCCTTTTATGTTTTGTAATCTCTTATCCAAAGTAATATCATTTAAAAAATGTATGCACTTCTCTCGTGCCTCACGACGATCTTGAGAATCAAAAGGATTTTTTATGATATTAAGTTGTATAAGTGATTTCCTTTACACTTCAATTTGAATTTTTAAAATTGAACAAAATCTTGCATGTGTGAGTGGAGTATATCACGTGTGTTGTCTCTTTGTTCACACAAACACAGATTGATCGAACTACGAATGTGCTTGCTCACTTTTGTTTATCCTTAGAGGGCTTGCCTGGTGGGAAAAAGTAATCACCCTAGGGAAAGACCCAACCGAGAACACGCTAAAGCCAAGTGACTTCCACCCACATATAAGTGTGGGTACTTGAGGAAAGTTCAATTATCACGAGGATTGTTCTGACAAAAAGGGCATAAATGGTCTCTTGTCGTATGGATAATCCCCCATGAACATAATGCCTATACTAGAACCTTTTTTTTAGAAGGACCAAATCCTTAATCTATTTTTTGGTGCAAGAATAGTCATTTTGAAGCCACCCCATATTTTGTGGTTCTTGGTAGAGATGAGAAGTATGCCATGGGAGTTTCATGGGTACTAAAGCTTGGTTGACTCGTAGAAGTGAGTGTCATGGAGGGGAGCTAGTGTGGTCAAGATTTTAATTATCCACCAAGAATAAGCATAGCTAGATTTATCCAAGTGGGAATTCAACAAATATTTTCTCTTTCTATCCATAGGGTTGTGCATTTTCTTGGAATCAAAACACTTTGCTTGGATCTAAAACATTGGAAAAAAAACATTCAACATGATCATCAAATTTCAAACCCTTTAGAGGAAGCAAATACCTTTGACAAAATTCAAGTGTTATTGCTTGCCCTAGGGATTATATCCTTAGAGGCTTCTAAGCATTTGAATTTACATCACAATTTTCTTTCACTAAAGTCAAAATTAGGGAACTATTTCCTTGATTCTCTTGATTTCCACATAATGGACCTTGTTGGATGAAAATAAATTGAGACATAGACATTAAGTTTGAAACTTAAGCAAGACATTGGATGTGGTAAAAGCAATTCATTAATCAAGATGAAATCAATTGAACCCCACACATGTGCTTGTTTATCTTTTGTCTTATGGTCTTTTGAGAAAACATTAATCTTTTGGTTTAAGTTATTCTTAGGGAAAATCATGTTCCTTAAAACCTTGGTCTTGTAAACAAGTTCCTCTTAGGTTCATTTAGGATAAAAAAAACTAATCATTTCATCCATATCAAACATCAATAAAATTCCATCTCACAAAAAACTTTTGAATCGTTGGAAAAATCATTCATGCTAGACTTTTGGAAAATCCTTCTAAATCAAAATCAAAATCTCCTTGTTTGATTAGGTGTGTGTAGATGAATCCTTCTCCATACACTTAGTTAAATTATCACCTTGTGGACAATTTTATTCCAAGAAAACATCTAACCTCTTGGATTTTATGAGTTCATTATCAAATCCAAACCAAATCCAAATCAAATCCAAATCAATTCAAAGTCAAATCCAAATCAAAATCAAAAATCAAAAATCCAAATTCCTAAAGTCTAGTATCCCTCCAAGGTTCCTAAAAGTTCAACACCCATATCATTCACCCCTTTCATCATTCATTTCATCATTGGTCCTAAATTCCTTAAAGGTCAACAAGGTCAAAACACAAGAGGAACATGGAATATAAAATTGATTCATAAATCATGAGTGGTCTAAATCAACCAAACTATGAAAGTTGTACAATGCCAATTGATTATCAAAACTCACATTTATACAATCCATACATGGGATCATTATCTTCTACAAACCTCAATGGTACAAAAAATGTGAGTATGCCCAATCTAAAATTTGGAACACCTTTCCCTATGGTAGATTTAAATCAAATTCCAAACCTAAAAATCTATCAACCAAATAATCACTGCATGAGCCTTCATCAAAACACCATTATCCCACCAAATCCATACATGCCAAAAGTGAATATACCAAGTACAAGTTTACCAAACATGAACATTTTGAATCCACACTTGGTAAACTTTGGGATAAATATGTTTGTGAATCATACAAATTTTGTTCAAAGTCCAAACAATATGTTAACAACTCCATGTATTGTTCCAAGTCAAGGTAACACCATGCAAAATCAAAGTTACCTAAATCAAGGAAATGTGATTCCCAACCACAACAATGTTCAATTTCAACCTATAATGCCAAATCTAAACATCATCCCAAATCAGAACATTTTCCAAAATCAACTTGTCCATGACCCCATACAAACACCTCAAGTATACATTCCAAATCTACTTGAGAAAAAACTAAATCAGCTACTTCAAGATCAAGATCAAAATTTGCTAGATCAAATCACTTCACTTTCCAAAATAATTGACATATTGAGCCAAGAGACATCTCCACCCCAAAATCAATACACTCTTCCATTGGTTAAACAATGTCATCAAAGCATTGAGTTGTGTCCACAACCACATCAAGAACAATATCTCCAATGTCAAAAGGTTGGATATCAAGATAAATAACATCAACAACAAACCCGATCACCCCATCTCAAAGATAATTCATCACATCTCCAAAATCAATCACAACTATCCATCAATGAGCACCTTGAAGATGTTTCTACCTCATCTAATGATCAAATCAACATACATCAAGAGTCACTTTTTGTTCATGATCAAAACCCCTCAATAATATTTGGTAATGATCTATTTCAAGGAGTGTTAGAATTATTTGATCCTATTGACATAATCCACAACCCATCAACCAATGATCACGTTGAAAATGTTTCTACATCACCTAATGAGTTAGGGGACATCTCAATAATTTATTCCAAAGCATGATCAACATCTTTCATCAATGTCTAGCAATGGTCCTTTCCAAGACATATTGACATCCTTTGACCTCATGGTTACAGATACTAAAGGGATATTCAATTCAACACTTGATCCAAGTCCACTCAAAGATCAAGAGGATATTGAGCCACTTCCTATGCCTAATGAAGACATCAAAGAACCCTTTATAAGAAATCCATCCTTTGAAACTGACCCATGTCAAGAACTTGATCCAAAGCATGTCAAAATCAATCCCAAAATTAATCAAGATCAAGAATTTGTATCTCCAAGCTACTACAATGATTTAATGGAAACTATCATGTATATACAAGATAATCATATCCATATATCACATACTCCTCCATCTACCCATGAGATGCTTTCTTTGGATCGAAACGTAGATGATCTTCATTCAAAATAGAATTCCTTTACTCCTAACATTATTACACAAAAAGAGCAGTTTATTGATTCCTACAGTCAAACTGAGTTGTCAACATTAGGATTAGATATATCCCAATTTTAGATTGAGGACATCATGTATGAAGATATCCAACATTATCCACTCAAGGAAATAGGTCAGACAGAATAGGATATTCCAAAGTCAGCAGAGCAACAAATTGAAATATCATCTATAGTGGTCATTTATCAAAGAATACTTATTGAACAAGACAACTCAAAATAGGCAGAATCAAAGAAAAAAGGTGCTACTACCACCATACTAGGGGAAACTATGTCTCAAGCAAATGTCAACATAGGAGCATGAAGAATCCTTATGATGAAATTGATGTCAATACTACAACCAGCCATGTCATGAATTTTCATCCACCCATCACCCCATCCATGAATTGGGACCAACATCGAAATAAATATTTTAATCAAAGTACAAAGAACATTATCAAAGAAAACTAAGTTGGGAAGCATAATGGATGAATCAAATACTCATGGATACCAAAGAATAGAAAGAAATATTATCCCTATCAAACTCCATTAGTCAAAGAAACTATAGGGAAAAATAAAAAAGGGAAAAGTATCCATCAAAGATGTCCACAAAGGAAAAAACAAGCTTCCCAAGCAACATACAATGTATATCAAGCAGTTAGTCATAATGACATGCACACTTTCATATCCACCCATTATTGCTCATCTTCCCAAGTTTGGAGAGTCAAAGATTCCAAGCTATCAACCAATCTATCTTTTATTCCTAAACACACTCCATCCATGCCTCCACACATGATATCAAATTCTCACATTGACCATGTATTGGCATCCACACTTCATCATAAGGGTTCAAAAGGAATCCTATTGTGATGTGAGCACAAAGACATAATTAACTTCGGTATCAACAAAGCATATTAGGAATCTCAAAAGTTGTATTCAAGTGCACGTATCTTAGAAAAACAACTTCTTCAGGTAGGATATCAATGGCACATTATGACAGAAGAATCTACATCAACACCACCAGGTGGTTCAACATGAGCTTACAATCTTTCACAAAAAAATAAAAAAAATATAAAAATATAAAAATCCAAAAAAATTAGAAAAAGGATTGAAAACAATAAAGAAAAAAAAATTCCTCTAGTGAAAACCACTACGGTGGCACTTTGGATAGGTACCATGATGAAAACCTAGAAAACATGCGTCATGTGTAGAATCAAGCATCTGCATGTGCTAGTTCAGGTGGAAGCATCTCATCCCATCCATAATAAATCCAACATTCCATTCATCTTATCCATAATAAATCCATTCATCCATGAACCATTTATCTAATCTATTTTCATCCATCTACATCCATCTTCTAAATTATCTTGATCTTAATAAAAATTTGGTGCACACTTTACACTTGCTTATGGTAAACATCTTGACATGGGTCATTTTCATTGATCCTATCCTACCCAATGTTATCTAAGCCATGAAGCATTCCTCTATTTGAACACCTTATCTTATCACAAGATAATCCATATCACTCCATCCATATATCTAACCAAGTAGCCATCCATGACATTTCAAACATTGCTAGACATTGGGGGAAGATATTTACATCATTCTTTAGGAATAAATATTGATATCCTCCAACTTATGTGGTGCTCCGAACATTGGCAAACGTAAAATCAAATTGGTCAAGCATTTGTGAGCCAGAAATCCAAATCATTAGCCCATGGCATATTTTGACGAGAAGATGTTCCTTATCAAGTTTTATCTTTCATTGAACATCAATCCAAACGATCAATATCAGTCCCATCTAATTTACACTTCAACATCACATCAAATCATTCAAACAACTTTTGTTCCAAACCAAGCTTCAAAATCTTGATCAATCAAATCAATCCATCATCATCTCAGGATATCTTTCCCAATCCTCATGTTGCTTAACACTATCCTTGCATTGTTGTGTATCCTCAACAATGTTATCATCATCAATCCATCGATCTGATCAATCAACCTTAGCTTGGTTTTCAAAAAAATCCAAAAACAGAGCACTAATATCATATCCATATTGTCAAAATCATGAAAAAATTAAAAAACATCCAAATCATATCAAAATCCAAAAATACTCATAAAATCAAAAAATCCAAAAACATCCAGAACATATCAAAAATCCCAAAAATATGTCAAAAATTAAGAAAAGCATCAAAAGCATGGAATTCAAACTACGTTGTCTCTGAGCTTAAACATAGGAAAGGTCATCATTGATGAGCCCCTAAGACACAAAATCCAAAAAACATTCATAAAATCTTAGAAATCACAAAAACATTGGAAATTTTGAAAATCAAAACATTTGTAAAACATCTTGAAAATACCAAAACCTCAAAACATTTCAAAACATCAAAAACATTCAAAAAACCCAAAAAATCCATTAGTCCCATCTCATGATCACCCAAAATATCCATCCATCCATAATAAATCAGTCACCACCTTCATCCTTTGAAAAAACAAATAGAAAACTAGAACAATCAGCAAAAACAAACTTCAAATGCAAAATCAAAATCAAGACAACAAACTTTTAAATGCAAAATCAAACTCTTGATCATTCGCAAACATGTCAATTTACTTTATATCAATATCCTTTCAAACAACCTATCAACTTGCCACCATCCACTAACATGTCCTAGGATGCATCCTTCCTACAATGGGCATTATCTTTGGAAAAAATAGTTTGGATTATCCTCAAAACACATCCCTTTGACTAGAGGTATGAAGAACATTGACTTGTTTGTGTACTTGATCTTTTCTTTTGATTTATCTTATTGTGCTCATTCCAATGACCTCTCGATGATGTCTAATCAAAAGTATTTAGAGAGAAAAGAATGGGGCATTGATCATTATCTTTTGTTTGTTATGCTTGTTGGACATTCTTGTAATATAACTTGGAAAATACTTGCTTTGTTAGGTACATCCTAGCAAGGTTTTTGTATGTCAGGTGTGAACAAGAATACTCCTATCTATTTGTCAACTCAAATTTCATCGCACTAGATACAACACCATCCTAGTTCTTTATACATTGATGCATTATATCTAAGTGTGTTATCAAACATAAGGTAAGTAAGCCCTTTTAAAATCATAATTGTTGATAAGCATCATCATCATCATCATCATCATCATCATCATCATCATCATCATCATCATCTCTCATAAATTCTCATAGATCATGGACTTGTTGGATCGTCTTGTCGTCATCTTATTCTTCTTATTATTTTATCTTTACTAACATTTCTATCCAAGTATCAAGTGTGTGTAATATATCAAAATATACATGAGGCTACCCATGGTTGATGATTGTCTACATCAAACATTCAAGCTAAACTGATCTTGAACCTCTTTGTCATGAGATTGACCTTCAAATCAAACTTTTAACTCGATCTCTTGAGGGGGCAGTGTACCAACATAATTCTTATCATTAGGGCAGCACTGAGGCATCCGAAAAATCATTTTTTATTTTTTATTTATCTTGGTAGGTTATTCTTTGAACCAACACAACAGGTACATTGCTTCAAAGAGGGGAAAAATGTAGACACAAAAAATATACTGATTGATCCTGTACACCTAATCCTAATTTTTACTAACACCATTTCATCCTAAATCATCTCATTTGCTAATCATTTAATTAAATAAATTAATTTTATCTGATGAAGTCATCATCTCCTATTAATTAAATAAATCACTTTGTTTAATTAATCCTATAGTCCCTCTTTTAATTAAATAATTCATTTTATTTAATCAAATCTCTAAAGTCATTCTATTAAATTAAATTAATTAATCTTTATTTGATTTAATCTAACACCATCCTCTTTAATTAAATAAATAAAAATTTATTTAATTAAGTCTAAACTCATATTTTGTTGGCCTTTTCGTTGCACCAAAAGGTCAACCTGTCAATGCCCGATACAAGAGTCAGTTAAGATCCATAAGAGGCCGTTAGACCATGTCAAAAACTTAACCATTGTGCTACAAGGAAGACAAAGGGACACACCATCTTGTAACAATATCCCCCAGCACAAGCGAGGGGTTTGAACTTGTGACCAGCTCTAATACCAATTGTTGGCCCTATTGTTGCACCAAAAGGTTGACTTGTCAATGCCTGATACAAGAGTCAGTTAAGATCCACAAGAGGTGGTTAGACCATGTCAAAAACCCAAGCATTGTGCTACAAGGAAGACCAAGGGACACACCATCTTGCAACATATTCCTCTCAATTTTGATTTATTTAAATCCTAAAATCTAAATCAAATTGTCAAATTAGCTAATCTCCTTTTAAATTAATCAAATCATGATTAATCCTAATATTAATCCATCAAATCCTCTAGATTTTGCAACTTTCTCATGAAAATAAATTTAATTGATTTATAAATCTTCCTTTTTCATTCAAAAAGGCATCAAAGGACGGAATATTCCTCAAATTTGAATTCTCCCTCCAAAAGTACTTGTCCATCCAACAAGGCATTAAAGGCCTCTTACATGTCTTTTTCTTGAGCCATGTGGCATTAACTTCATCTTTCATCTCATCCTTCAAGCCATCTTTTGAATTTCAAATCTCCCTCCTAAATGCATTAATGGACACATTGATCAAAATGTGCTCCATCTCTCTTCAATAGCATGTTGACAAGTGACACTTTGTTATTGGATCATCTTTAGTCCCACATCCTTCATGTTTTGCATTCTTCAATCCTTATTTCCTATAAATGGAAGGCTCTTCTATTGATTTTGGGGGAGAATTGGAGGAAAAGTCATTATCTACAAATTTGAATCAAAGATCATCCATTCTCATCCAAGTCTTCATAGCTTTCATCCATTTTGATTAGGTTATGGAGAAATTTCATCAAGGAGCATCAAATCTTCATCATTGATCATCAAGCTTGCAAGGAATTCAGAAAGGGCCATTTTCCACATCAAAGTGGCACCAATTCCTCCATGGGATTGAGATTTTGTTTATTTTGAGTAATATTAGATAGTTTTTATTCATGTTCTTCATTTATTTCTTGTTCTTGATATTTCAAATGAATCTTATGGGGAATGTTGTTTCTAACTTGCATATTGGACTAATTATGTGTTTTCTCTTTGTGTGTGTGCAGGTCTAGGATCACCATTCACAATATCCACTATGCAGCTTAAGTGGTATATGCAAAAGGGATGTCATTTATTCACTATTACCATTAGTGATAGGATCGAGGAGTCAGAGAAAGCCTTGGATGATCATCTCATCCTTAGGGAGTTCATAAATGTATTCCCTTGAAACATGCTAGGTATGCCACTTATATGGGAGATCAATTTTCACATAGACTTAGTACTAGGAGCTGAGCCAATATCACGTGCACCATATAGTATCACCACTCATGAGCTTAGTGAGCTCAAATTATAGTTGGAGTTGTTAGAGAAGGGTCATATCCATCTTAATGTCTCACCTTGGGGCACTCTTGTCATATTTGTTAAGAAGGATGGATCCCTTCAACCTTGTGTGGACAACAAATAGTTAAATAAGGTGATGATCAAGAATCATTACCCCATTCTGAGGATCGATGATCTATTCAACCAGATATAGGGTGCTAGAGTGTTCTCTAAGATTGATCTTAATTCTAGATATCATCAATTGTGGTTTATAGATGCAAATATGCATAAGACTGCATTCAGGACTAGATTTGGCCATTATGAGTTTATGGTGGTACCATTTGGTTTGATGAATGCCCCTACAATGTTCATGAGCCTCATGAACAAGGTTTTTCGTACCTTCCTAGATTAATTTGTGATAGTGTTCTTGGATGACATTTTGGTTTATTCACGTTGAAAGGAAGAGAATGAGGAGCATCTATGATAGGTACTACCATGTTTGATAGAGCTTCAGTAGTATGGAAGCTAGTCTAAGTGTTCCTTCTTTCATTAAGAGGTTCATTATCTTGGGCACGTTCTATTAGAAGATCATATCTTTGTAGATCCATCAAATATTAGAGCTATCATAGTGTCCAATGTCTACCATTGTGACAGAGGTTAGGAGCTTCATGGGCATAGCAGGTTATTATTGACACTTTGTTGAAAGATTCTCCAAGATTGCACATCCTATTACTTCTCTTCAGTGGAAAGTGAAGAAGTTTGAGTGGATAGAGTAGTGTGAGAGGGCCTTTCATACCCTCAAGGAGCATCTTACTAGTGCTTCTATCCTAGCAGTACCAGATCCATCAACAAATTTCATGGTATGTATTGATGCCTCATTGGATGATTTAGGTGCAGTGCTTATGTAGGAGGGTAGAGTGATCATGTATGAGTCACGAAAACTCAAAACTTATGAGCTGAACTACCCTACTCATGACTTAGAGTTGGCAGAAGTAGTTCATGCTTTAGTCCATTGGAGATACTTTCTTTTGGGAAACCACTTTGAGCTTCATTCAGACCATCAAAGCCTATAGTATATTTTCACACAACCTAATCTAAATACTTGTCAAGGGAATTTGATGGAGTTCCTTTTGGAGTATGAATTTGATTTCCATTATATAAAAGGGAAGGGAAACATGGTGGAAGATGCATTGAGTAGGAGGAGACACAAGTTGTTATTCATGTCAATAGGCATACATTTGAGGGAGTGCATCCTTCAACACTTAGCAGTGGATGAGTGTTATAGAGAGGTACAATAGGATTTAGAATCACAAAGATCCCTTAAGGTAAATTTTATAGGGTACACATTGGAATTATATGGCTTACTGCGACATAGGGGTTGTATATATGTACCTAACATTAGTGATCTTCGTACAGTTGTCTTATCTAAGGCACATAGGGAACTGTATGCAGCACATCTAGGGGTGAAAAAAATGCATTTTGATCTTGGACTATTATACAATTGGGAAAGGATGCAATGTGACATTGCAGAGTATGTGATTTAATGCCTTGAGTGTCAGAGAGTCAAGGCATAGCACCAACACCCAACAAGATTATTTTATGCGCATGATATCCTTGAGTGGAAATGGGACACCATTTGGATGGATTTAATTGTTGGTATCCCCTTGTCTTAAAATTGTCGTGATTCCATCATGGTTATTGTTGATAAGTTGACCAAAGTGGCCCATTTATCACTTGTGTGTATGAAATATATAGCAATAATAGTTGTGAGGGTATTCCTTAATGACAATGTTAGACTACATGGGGTTCCTTGGAGGATCATTTGAGACAGAGATTCACTTTTCACATCCTTATTTTGGACTTCATTACAACAAGCATTGGGCACCATAGGGCACCGTATGTAGCACATCTAGGGGTGAAAAAGATGCATTCTAATCTTCGAATATTATACAATTGGGCAAGGATGCAATGTGACATTTCAGAGTATGTGATTCAATGCCTTAAGTTTTAGAGAGTCAAGGCATAGCACCAACACCCAACAAGATTATTTTATGCACATGATATTCTTGAGTGGAAATGGGACACCATTTGGATGGATTTAATTGTTGGTATCCCCTTGTCTTAAAATCGTCATGATTCCATCATGGTTATTGTTGATAAGTTGGCAAAAGTGGCCCATTTATCACTTGTACGTATGACATATATAGCAATAATAGTTGTGAGGGTATTCCTTGATGACAATGTTAGACTACATGGGGTTCCTTGGAGGGTCATTTGAGACAGAGATTCACTTTTCACATCCTTATTTTAGACTTCATTACAACAAGCATTGGGCACCAATCTCAACTTCAGTTCAGCGTACCATCCCAAGACATATGGATAGACAAAGAGGGTTAATTAGGTGTGAGAGGACATATTACACATGTATATGATGGATCAACAGTCTTGATGGGAGGAGTACTTGTATTTGGTTGATTGTTTCTATAATAATTTACATCACAGTTCCTTGGGTGTGCCACCTTATCAGGCCTTGTATGGTAGACCATGTAGGACTCCTTTGAATTGGGATTGGTCTATAGATGATACAAGATATGGAGCAGTAGGTGGATTTGATCAAGGAATACCTTCGAGAGGCACAAGATTGTCATAAAATGTATGTTGATGCTAAGAGGGTTGATCAGAGTTTATCAGTAGGAGATTGTGTGTTTTTGAGAGTGTTTTCACAACATTCCAATATGCTATGGAAAGGGCTCTTAGATTGCACCTTGTTTTGGTTGTCCATTTGAGATCGGTATGCCTTGTAGGTGGAGTTAGATGGGTAGCTAGCCTTGGAGCCCATCCGCTTTTTGGCTCAACGAACATTGGCCCTTCGAGGTCGAGAGCTGGAGTAGGTTAGGGTCCGATGGGATTGATATGATAAGGTTGCAACCACTTGGGAGGATGCCTCATGATTGAGAGATTTATATCCCCACCTCTTTGAGGACTTCTAGGAGGAAGTTCATTCCTAGAGGGAGAGGATGTGAGGCCCACCTCTATGATGCATTTATTAGTTAGATAATTTTGAGTTTTATTATTGACTATGTATAGTGATACAATTTAGGACATGATATTTTAGACGTTTGAATTCATTTAATGATTTGATTTTGAAGATGCTACATGTTTAGTTAGCTGACTATGATAATTCACATAATTTTATGCTATTTACTAAGATTGTTTAATTTGAATTTTGAAACTTAACAATGAATGAATGAAATATGTGGTGTGAATGAATAATGTTGTAATTTGATGAATTTGAAAATTAGGGTAAAAAGAATTGGATATGCTATGTGATTAGTGATTTTTCAAGTTATGATATGAGATATATATGCTATGTAAAATTATGAAACATGTGTATATGAAATGGTGATTCAATTATTTTGATATATGATTTTTTTGGATGGAAACTTGTGTATATGAAATGGTAATTCAATTTTTTTGCTATATGATTTATTTGGATGGATTAATGTGCCCATCGAGTGTGCAAATATACTTTCTATGGCCAATGGAAATTGGGGGTAACCTTTGGGAACCTTGAGTAAATTAACCAATGAAACCGAATATAGTCCATTTGGAGGGACTATAGTTTCATTATGTAATGTATTTTATTTGTGATGTAAATTGTGAATGTTTGTAAAAAAAATTTAATTGACATTTCAGTTCATCTAGGTGGTGAGTTGTCCACCCAAGTGGAATAACTCGGATTTGACCTTTAGGGAACCTTTTGGGGGTTGAAAAGTTATGTTTTTTAAGAGTTTTCATGGGTTTAAGGTCCCTAGGGTAGGTACCTATGGGTTAGGTACCTTTTAGCTCTAAATCTTGGGTCAATTCCAAGATTGGGCACTATTTTTTAGGCCTTAAATATTTTTCACGAAAATAAGGTTTGAGAAGTGGGATGGGGACTAGTCTCTTTCCATTCCCACTTCTCCAAGTATTCTTGGGAGGCTCCCAAGTTTTCACACGTGTAAGAAAACATAGGTGAGTGTGCTTGGAAGAGTAAATCTAGGAGTGACATGTGTCACTTCCTAATTCAAAGGGATTCAAACTTGAATTCTATAAGGAAACTAAGAAAAAGGGTTTTGGCTCGGGTTCTCTTTTGCATTCTTTGTTTTTGGAGTTGTATTTTTTCCTAGGGACTCTTGGATTTGGCTTGAGAGATTGGAGAGCAAGCTTCAAGGAGGGGGAGTTATGCTCATTCTCATCACATCCTTCCTAAGATTGGATTGAGGTAGAATCTCCACACCATTTTTCTTTTTTTTGTTTCAAATTGTACTTGTTATGTGTATGTAATGGTGTGCTTGGAATGATTTCCCTTAAGCTTTGATTTTGTGTTTTTTTTAGAAAAAATGTGTTGTAATGGGATAGGCTCACCCAAATGTGGGTAGAGCATCCTATGTTGGGGATGGTTGGAGTAGGAACCTCCATGGGGACATGTTACTCCTCCTTAAAAGGAGAGGTTAAAAAGAGGGGTATGAATACCCATATATTTTTTAAAATATGAAGGATGGTTTTGGTGGATAAGGAAATGTGAAGGAAAGGTTACTTATGAATGTTTAAAACTTTTTGATGGCTATTCATGGTGGTACTTTTGAGTCTCCAAAATGGAGAGCACGTAGTCCACCCTCCATTCCTCATTTTGGGTTCATGATGAATCCTATGTTATGTGAAAATCCCCTTGGGTAGGTGTGAAATTTATTGTGTGCATAATGTGTGTTTCAATGTTTTTTGGACTTGGAATTGTATGTACCTAGTTCCCATGTTGGCTCCTAGCTTGGGGGTGGTTGGTTTTCCAACCAAAGGTTGGGAGGTGAGCACCCATGGCCTATGGAAAAAGCTAGTGTCTTGTGCGGTTTCTAAAGGCTTGAGGAGATTGAAAATATGGTGTACCATGTTGCTTGGAGAATTTTTTATATTTGTTGTATCTGCCATGACAAATATCTCATATTGGATGCTTGTTGTAAATCAGAAAATGCATTTTTTGTGACCTCACATTTATCAATCAACAAGTAGGAAAGTTTACATCTATAGTTTGTAAGGAAAAATATGTTTTATCTTTCAACTCAAATTTCTCTTATGTTGTAACAAAGGTTCTACTAGGGAGTAACTGATATATTTTTTACAATGTAAAAGAAAGGAGAAATTTGTATTTCCTTGTAAACTACAAATCTGATCTGACATTTCTATGTCAACTGTCTTATTGGAAAAAAAAATTGTAAAGAAAAAAAAAGGTTTTTATAGATCTATTGCAATGGAAGTTATGTGAAAATTTATGACGATATATGTGATTCAAGAAAATATTTTTTCCTTACCATTTTAGTAAATTTATGTGCAAAGAAAATGTTGTTGTAAAGAGAATATCCGTTTGTATAATTTTGTTTGAGTTGTGATTATGAGTGTGGTTTGAAAATAAAAAACAAGAGAATATATACATATTTTTGTTACCATACCAATGATTATTTTAGCAAGTATATGTATGTTTTGGAACTATCATAAAATTCCCTCTTGTTGGATGAAAGCATGTTAAAGTTACTAAAAAGAAAGAAGGGAGAGGTTCATGTAGATCATTACATTGTAATATCTCAATGGTTTTAGGAAAATTAGAAAACAATCTATCTAGCTTTATATTTGACACAATGAACACCTGTTGTGAAAAAAAGAAAGAAAATGTAATTTATGCTAAAAGAAAAGTTATTATTTTATGCTAGTATTGATATTTTGTTATTAGATGTAATGTCTTTTTCTTTAAGTGTCTATTCATTAAAATAAAATGAAAAAGTTAGTTTTGTATTCTTCCTTACAAGTGATGAGAATCACATTAAAAAATTATATTTCACTTAGAGCAATATGGAAATATGATAGTTATTTCATTTTATTTTCTAGTCAAAGAAAAGAAGCATAAAGGTAATGTACTGTTTGTAGAAAAACATAACGACTCTATGAAGTTATCAGATTGCAAAAAAAATAAAAAAAATACCCATTCTTCTAAAATGGGCATACAAAGAGACCAACGAAATGACTAAAATAGTATCTATATTTGCTATGGGAAAATTTCTTTTAATCTGAAGTTATAAATAAGACTACATTGTTGATTTAATATCTAGAAAGGAAATAGTGAGATGATAGTTTACAATGAGTATTTGAGGCATCCATGTTTCTTTGGATTATTCTTTTAAACCTTTCATTCATGGTAAAGATATTGTTGACTGACTCCAAGATGTATGCTATTAAGAACTTGCACAAAATTCATATATATTAATCTCTTGTAAAAGTCAGCATTATGTCTTATTGTCTGGTCAACACTTGTATGAATTGCAATATAAAAAAAGAGAGAAGAATTGAAATGAATATATAAAAGTCAAATAATAATATAGAGGCTTAGGATAAAGTTATATTGTTTTATGTAATAAAACAATTAACTTCTAAACTTCTTGGGCATAGCCTCCTAGTAAGAACATGACACCTATGTAGGAATCATGGCTCCATGAAGGCAGTTGTAGTCTCCACTAAGGAACCAGACCATCCACTTTATCCTTATGCTAGTCCCTCTAGCAGGATGCATCAAGCAAACACAAATGAAGGAACCTCCTAAACTATGCAATGGGGTTTATACTTCCATAAATGCCTCAACGCTGAAGCAAAGGTCCAATTTGAGCTACTGTCGTTGCCACCTAATATAGCTGCAAAGAGGAATATGGGTGTAGCCTTAAACTAGTATTTGTCCCCTTCTACCTCGGCTACATTTCATACTCTATAACCATACCTAACCCAACTCATTGCACTCTCCTTTTTTTCCCTTGATATCCACCTAGTCTAAGCTTGATCGCCTAAGGAAAAACATTTTAGGGAAGCTTCAGTTAATCATTGCAGAAAATTGTTAGGGTTTGTTTAGTTGTCTTCATATCTCAAAATGAACACCAGTCATTCAAAATTGTTGAAATATTACCCTACAAAAATTAAGTCAATGCCAAAATAATTTAGCTTGAGAAAAAAATTACATTTATCGCACAGTTAAATAGGTATGGAAAATTTTGGATACTAACAATTTTATCATTTATCTTATGGTTAATTCGGAGGCTAAATGTTGGATTATATTTATTATTTTAATATATTCCTTTGTATTTTTGTGGACCTTATTTTCATCCCACATTCTTGTTAGAGTGTATTCTCATCCCACATTTTTGCTAGAAAGTGAAAATGGTTTTCTAGATGTCTTTGTATTTGTTGAAGGCGAAAGGACGTTGGTGAATCAAAATTAAGGTGAGTATGATTTTATTGCTACACCACTTTTATCTTAACCTTTTGAAAATATTTGGTATCATTGATAGGGGCTTAACATTACCACGAGTATCTAATAGTATAACAATAGTTTTAAAATAGTCCACTTTAAGCACATTAAAATTAAATTATTAACCTATTAGTGAAGCTATGTCCCTTTGAGCAAATTTAAAATATTAAACATGACTTCTTTTTACTATTTTAAATTCTTTTCATTCTTTTTATATTTATATTTCTTATTTTTCTAGCCTTTATTAAAGGGGCCCACATGTATGTGGGGAATTTAAGAAATAGGAGGGATGGATAATTTAGACTGAACTTAATTAAGAAAAGTAGGCTTTATGGGATTCTACACGTTTCCCAAGGGAGCCCTTTGAAAAATTGATTCCATTTTCCTTTAATCATTTTAAAATTAATAAATAAAGAAAGAAATGTTTCCTACTTTCTAAAGAAGGGGAAATTAAGGAAATTATATTAACTTAGGTAGAATTAGTTTTTCTTATAAAGAAAAAGAAAAGAAAAGGGAGCTTCTTTTATTTATCCATGATATTTGTTCCTATATTAAATAAATTTAATATATAAAAGTAAATAAGGTCATTAATTTTATATAATATTCTTTATTCATATATTTAAATATAGATATAAATAAAATCAATTGATTTATAATTTAATTAATAAATATATTTTATATAGGTAAGAAATTTTATTATTATTTTTGTTTAACATTATTAATTTTAAAAAGGATATTAATATATTAATATTAAGAGGAGTATCAATATATTAGCATTATCTTTGCATGTGCATGATTAATACTAATGTTAAGATTATTATTAATGTTAATGGACAAGATTAATATCATTAAAAAAAAAATGTTTTTTGTTTTTTTTGTTTTCCCGAGTGTAAAATATGGGCATTACATTTTGGTATTAGAGCCTAAGTTCCAACATCGGGAGCTTTGAGCCTATGTGTTCACTATGTTGATTTGTGTTATGACATTATCATGTAGAATGCCACCTAGATTGTGAAAGGTTTGTGAACACATATGTGGACGTGGTGCGAGGCGAGAGTGAACCAAGCCACGACTGGTAGCCCCACACATTCCAGAGGTACATCAACATGAGCATTCATAAAACCTCAATTCTCAAATCCTCTTTGCATTAGAGGATTTGATTGGTGTTATTCACGCTTGTCTACCAGTGGCATAGGAGGACCCTAGACTGGACCAAACACAAAACTCGACAAAGGTACATAGGTTAGAACACAACAAGAGTCCCCCTCACATTCTTGAGGAGTATTATGATGAGTGAGAGAGGGGATCAGTCCATCTAGATCCTCCACCACAGATTCCCCATCCTAAGGTGTCAAATGAGGGTAGAACATATCAAGATCCAAGGTATCAAATTCATGAGTTGTGACTGAAACTGCCTAATTTTGAGGGATCTATGGATGGAGTAGAGATTGATTCTTGGCTTCCTAGTCTTATGAGGTGCATGAGATTGCATGCATATTCAAGCAATCTAAAAGAATGTGTTGTGATACTATTGCTTCAAGGTTCAACATCTATGTGGTGGCACTAAGAGGAGCACAAACACCATGTATCTTTGGATCCTCTCACTTGGGAGACATTCTTAGAGTGGTTTTGAGCATGCTACTTATTAGAGCATTTCAAACAGTGCCACATTGATGAGTTACATGACTTGCATCAGAGAGGTTTATCAAGAGCACAATATTGGAGTTGTTACAATATGTGGATTATCTGCATGACAGGAAAGTTTTCATTAATCATTTTATAGGGGCATGAATGTAGGCATATTAGTTCCAGTTCACATGGCTGATCCAAAGAACCTTTGGGTTGTTGTGGAGAAGTCCCTTAAAGCTGAGGAGATATAGGGGAAGTCTTAGGATACATGAGAGCGGTTTCAGAACCGCAACCACACTCTATAGTCACATAGATTTTAATGACCTCCCCTTCCTTCAAAGGTAGGATTTAGGCCTTTATTTAGACCAACTATGCCATCATAGCAACAACAATAGTGTCAAAGGCCTAAGCCTCAACAGGGCTCATAGGGTGGCCACTTCAAGCCATGGCAGCCATAGGGTCCTCGATGTGATGAGCGTCCTCACACACAAGGTGCCACCCCAGCACATTCATAGTAGTCCTTTTGTGGTAGATTTAGTGCTTCTAGTAGGACTAGGGGACAAAAATCTAGTAGGACAAATTCAACTCAATTGTATACTTGAGGTCTTTCTTACATATGCGGTGCATTAGGACACCTAGCTATAGATTTCCCTTAGGGACTTATAGAAAGAGGATAGTAGGAAGGAGGTTTTGAGCAAGCAATTGAAGATGTGGGAAAGTCCCATAGAGTTTTTTCGGCGATCCAGAACCACCAATTTGAGCATCAGGCCACTGTCATTAATACATCAAGTATGATTGGTGATATACATGTTTGTGTTTTGTTTGATTTTGAGGCATTTGATTCTTTTATTTCCCTTTCTATAATGGAGTGTAGTAGGCTAGTGGCATCTAGGAAGGATGATAGGTAGGAGGTTGAGTTAGCTTCATGAGCTAAGGGGTTTGTAGATTCAATAGTGAGAGATTGTCCATTATGACTGAGATGTTGGACTACTTCAGTGGACCTTCGTGTTACTCCATTAGGCTCCCATGGAGTAGTTTTGGGTATGGATTGTCTTGAAGCACATTGAGCTAAGGTAGATTTTCGTTGAAAAGAAGTTGAGTGTGTAGATGACTAGGGTATAACAGTGGATATTATAGGAGTACAGAGGCCCATATCTCTTCACATGATATCCGCTATGTAGCTTAAGCAGTATATATATAAGGGATATCAGTTATTCACTATTACCATCAGTGACAGGACTAAGGAGGAGTCAAAGACATCCTTTAATGATCATCTCATCCTTAGGAAGTTTGCAAATGTATTCCCTTTAGACTTTCCAGGTATGCCACCTCGCCAAGAGATTTATTTCACATATAACTAGTACCAAGAGTCGAGCTAGTATCACATGCAACATACATGATGACAACTCATGAGTTTAGTGAGCTCAAATTATAGTTGGAGGAGTTGTTAGAGAAGGGTGATATCCATCCATGTGTCTCACCTTGGGGCACTCCTATCATCTTTGTTAAGAAGAAGGATGGATCCCTTCGACTTTGTGTGGACTACAAATAGTTAAATAAGGTGACAATCAAGAATCGTTACCCCCTTCCAAGGATCAATGATCTATTCAAATAGATACAGGGTGTTAGAGTGTTCTCTAAGATTCAACTTAAGTTTGGATATCATCAGTTGTGAATTACAGATGTAGATATACATAAGACTGCTTTTAGGACTAGATATGGCCATTATGAGTTTATGGTGCTACCATTTAGTATGATGAATTCCCTTGTAGTGTTCATGAGCCTCATTAACAGGTTATTTCATACCTTCCTAGATCAATTTGTAATAGTGTTCCTAGATGAAATTTTGGTATATTCATATTCAGAGGAGGAGAATGAGGAGGATCTACGATAGGTTCTACAGTGTTTGAGAGAGCATCAATTGTATGGTAGCTTGTCTAAGTGTGTCTTCTTTCATTCATAGGTTCATTATCTTGGGCACATTATATCATGTGATGGTATTTTTGTAGATCCATTGAAGATTAGAGCTATCATAGAGTGGCCAGTGCCTACCACCATGAAAGAGTTCAGTAGATTCATGGGCTTAGTAGGTTATTATCAATGATTTGTTGAGATCTTCTCTAGGATTACACATGCTATTACTTCTCTTCAACGTAAAGGGAAGAATTTTGAGTGGATAGAGTAGTGTGAGAGGACCTTTTAGACATTCAAGGAGTTTCTTACTAGCACTCCTATCCTAGCAGTAGCAGATCCATCAGTAGATTCCATGGTACGTACTAATGCCTCATTGAATGGTTTAGGTGTAGTGCTTATGTAGGAGGGTAGAGTGATTGTGAATCAGTTATGAAAACTCAAACTCCATGAGTTTAACTACCCTACTCATGACTTAGAGTTTGTAGCACTAGTCCATGCTTTAGTCTGTTCGAGACACTTTCTTTTAGGAAACCACTTTGAGCTTCATTTAGACCATCAAATCCTACAATATATTTTCACATAGTTGAATCTTAACCCTTGTCAAAGGCATTGGATGGAGTTCCTTTTTGAGTATGACTTTGATGTGCATTACATCAAATGGAAGGAGAACATGGTGGCATATGCATTGAGGAGGAGAAACGAGTTGTTATCCATGTCATTAGGCACAAATTTGAGGGGGCACATCCTTCAACACTTAGCAAAGGCTGAGTGGTATAGAGAGGTACAACAAGAGTTATAGGCATAGAGATCCCTTAAGGTAAAGTTTACAGGGTACACACTAGAGTCAGATGGGTTGTTGCAACATAGGGGTCATATCTATGTACCCAAAATTTGTGATCTTCATACAGTTATCTTATCTGAGGCACATAGGGCACTGTATGCAACACATCTAGGGGTGAAGAAGATGCATGTCAATCTTCAACATTTATACCATTGGATAGGGATGCAACATGACATTACAAAGTATGTGACTCAATTCCTTGAGTGTCAGAGAGTCAAGGTAGAGCACCAACACCCAGTAGGATTACTTTACTCACATAATATTCCTGAGTGGAAATGGTACACCATTTTGATGGATTTTATTGTTTGTATCCCCTTTTCTTCATGTCATCATGATTCCATCATGGTGATTGTTAAAAAGTTGACCAAAGTGGCCCATTTCTCACCTATATGTACAACATATAGAGCACCAGTAGTTGTGAGGGTATTACTCAATGATATTGTTACACTACACAAGGTTCCTTAGAGGATCATTTCAGATAGAGATTCACTTTTCACATCCTTATTTTGTACTTCATTATAGAAAGCATTGGTCACCAAGCTCAACTTCAATTCATCTTACCATCCCAAAATAGATGGATAGAAAAAGAGGGTTAATCAGTGTTAGAGGACATGTTATGCATGTATGTGATGGATCATCAATCCCGATGGGAGGATTACTTGTATTTTGTTGATTTTTCCTATAATAATGGGCATCACAGTTCCTTGGGTATGCCACCTTATCAGGCCTTGTATGGTATACCATGTAGGACTCCTTTGACTTGGGATCAAATAGAGGATAGAGTGGCGATTCATCCAGAGATGATACATGATATGGAGCAACAAGTGGATTTGATCAAGCAACACCTTCGAGAGGCACAAGATTGACAAAAAAAAGTATGTCGATGCTAAGAGGGTTGATCAGAGTTTCTCAGTAGGAGATCATGTTTTTTTAGTGTGTCTGCACAACAATTCGTTTTTTTATGGAAAGGGCTCTAAACTTGCACCTTGATTTTTTGGTCCATTTAAGATCTTGGAGTGGATAGGTCCTATAGCTTATCATCTAGCCTTGCCACCTAGCTTGTCACATATCTATGATGTATTTCATGTATCAGTATTGTGACATTATTTGCACAATGAATCTCACATTTTGGATTGGGATGCCTTTCAAGTGGAGTCGAGTGGACAACTAACCTTGGAGCCCATCTGCATTTTGGCTCGACAGACATTGGCCATTAAAGGTCGAGAGCTAGATTAGGTAAGGATCCATTGGGATCAATATGATGAGGTTACAACCACTTGGGAGGATGCCTCACGATTGAGGGATTCATATCCCCACCTCTTTGAGGATTTCCAGGAGGAAATTCATTAGAGGGGATGTGAGGCCCACCTCTATGATACATTTATTAGACTATTTTGAGTTTTATTATTGAGTATGTCTAGTGATACCATTTAGGACATGATATTTTAGATATTCAAGTCCATATGATGATTTTATTTTGATTATGCTACATGTTTAGTTACCTCACTATGATGATTGACATAATTTTATGCTAGTTACTGAGATTGGTTAATTTGAATTTTCAAAATTAAAAATGAATGAATGAAATATGTGGTGTGAATAAATCATATTTTAATTTGATGAATTTTAAAATTAAGGTAAAAATAATTGGATATGATATGCTATTAGTGATTTTTCCAGTTATGATATAAGATATATATTCTATGTGAAATTATGAAGCTTGTGTATATGAAATGGTGATTCAATTGTTTTGATATACAATTTATTCAGTTGGAAACTTGTGTATATGAAATGGTGATTCAATTTTTTTTCTATATGATTTATTTGGATGGATTAATGCATGTATCGAGTGAGCAGGTATACTTTCCATGGCCAATGGAAATTGGAGGTAACCTTTGGGAACCCTACGTAAATTAAATAGTGAAACCAAACTATAGTCCATTTGGAGGGACTATAGTTATGATATGTAATGTATTTTATTTGTGAAGTAAATTTTGAATGTTTGTAATTGGTTTTAATTGACATGTCAATCCATCTAAGTGGTGAGTTGTCCATCCAAGTGGACTAACTTAGATTTAACCTTTTGGGTAGCTTTTGAGGGTTGAAAAGTTATGTTTTTTAATAGTTTTCATGGGTTTAAGGTCCCTAGGGAAGGTACCTATGGGTTAGGTACCTTTTTATCTCTAAATCTTGGGTTAATTCCAAGATTGGGCACTCTTTTTGAGGGATTAAATATTTTTGACGAAAATAAGGTTTTGGGAAGTGGAATGGGGACTAGTCTCTTTCAATTCCCACTTGTCCAAGTATTCTTGGGAGGCTCCCAAGTTCTCACAGATGTGTGAGAACAAATGGATGAGTGTGCTTGGGAGAGTGAATGGAGGAGTAACAAGTGTCACTTCCCCAATCAAAGGGATTCAAACTTGAATTCTATAAGGAAACTAAGAACAAAGGTTTTGGGGATTCTCTTTTGCATTCTTTGTTTTTGAAGCTATATTTTTTCTTGGGGGCTCTTGGATTTGGCTTGAGACATTGGAGAGAAAGCTTGGAGGAGAGGGATTTGTGCTCATTCTCATCACTTCCTTCCTAAGCTTGGATTTAGGTAGGATCACCACAACTTTATGCTTCTTTGTGTTTCAATTTGTATTTGTTATGTGTATGTAATGGTGTGTTTTTAATTCTTTCCCTTAAGCTTTGACTTTGTGTCTATTTTTTTAGGAAAAAGTGTTGTAATGGGATAGGCTCAACCAAATTTGGGTAGAACATCCTAAGTTGGGAATGGTTGGAGTAGGAACCTCCATGGGGACATGTTATTCCTCAAAAGGAGAGGTTAAGAAGAGGGGTATGAGTACCCATATGTTTTATGAAATATGAAGGATGGTTTTGGTGGATAAGGAAATGTGAAGGAAGGGTTGCTTATCAAGGGTTGAAACTTTGTGATGGTTATTCATGGTGTTAATTTTGAATCCCCAAAATGGAGTGTGTAGTCCACCCTCCATTCTTCAGTTTGGGTTCATGATGAATCTTATGTTATGTGAAAATCCCCTTGGGGTTGTGAAATTTCTTCTATGCATAATATGTGTTTCAATGTTGCTTGGAATTGAAATTGTATGTACCCAGTTTCCATGTTGCCTCCTAGCATGGGGGTGGTTGGTTTTCCAACCAAAATTTGGAAGGTGAGCACCTATGGCCTATGGAAAAAGTTAGTGTCTTGTGTGGTTTTTGTAGGCTTGAGGAAATTAAAAATATGGTATACCCATGTTGCTTGGAGAATTTTTTATATTTGTTATATCTGCTATGAGAAATATCTCCTATTGGATGCTTGTTGTAAATTAGAAAAAGTGTTTTATGTGACCTTGCTATTATAAATGAACAAGTAGGAAAGTTTCATCTATAGTTTGTAAGGAAAAACCCTTTTATCTTTCAACTCAAATTGCTCTTATGTTGTTGTAACAAAGGTTCTACTAGGGAGTAACTGATATATCTGTTACAATATAAAAGAAATGAGAAATGAGAAATTTGTATTTCTTTGTAAACTACAAATCTGATGCCATTTCTATATCAACTATCTTATTAGAAAAAAAATTATAAAAAAAGGTGTTGTATAGATCTATTGTAGTGGAAGTTATGTGAAAACTTAGGATGATATGTAGTTCAAGAATAGATTGTTTCCTTACCATTTTAGTAATTTTTTGTGCAAATAAAATGCTATTGTAAAGATAACATCTCTTTGTATCATGTTGCTTGAGTTGTGATTATGAGTTTGGTTTGAAAACAAAAAAAAAAGAGAATATATACACATATTTTTGTTACCGTACCAGTGATTATTTTAGAAAGTATATGTATGTTCTGGAACTGTCATAAAATTCCCTCTTGTTGGATGAAAGCATGTTAAATTTTCTAAAAAAAAGAAGGGAGAGGGTCTTGTAGATCATTACATTGTAATATCTCAATGGATTTTAGGAAAATCAGAAAAGAATCTATCTGGCTTTATATTTAACACAACGAACACATGTTGTGCAGCAAAGAAAGAAAATATAATTTATGTTGAAAGAGAAGTTATGGTTTTATGCTAGTATCGATCTTTTGTTATCAGATATAAGAAGTGTGTTGTTCTATAATTGTCTATTCATTAAAAAGAAATGAAAAAGTTAGTTTTGTATTCAACCTTATAAGGGATGAGAATTGTGTTCAAAAATTATATTTCACTTAGAGTAATATGGAAATATGAAAGTAGTTATTTCATGTTGTTTTCTAGTCAAAGAAAAGAATCATAAAGGTAACATATTGTTCATACAAAAACATAATGCCTCTATGAAGTTATCAGATTGCAACAAAAGTAAATTTACCTATTCTTCTAAAATGGGCATACAAAGTGACCAAATAATGGACTAAAATAGTATCTATATTTTTTGTGGGAAAATTTCTTTTATTCTGATGGTATAAAGGAAATTACATTGTTGATTTAATATCCAAAAACGAAATAGAGAGATGACTGTTTACAACAAGTATGTGAAACATCCATGTTTCCTTGGATTATTCTTTTAAACCTTCTATTGTAGGAGAGAGATTGTGGATTGGCTTCAAGATGTATGCTATTAGGAACTTGCAAAAAATTCATATATATTAATCTCTTGTAAAAGTCAGCATTATGTCTTATTGTCTGGTATACACCTATAGGAATTGCAGTATAAAAGAAAAGATAAGAATTGAAATGGAAATAGATTTTAAAGCCAATTTTCATTGGCGGCACAGAGGGTACAATGTTGGCATGAATTTGTAAGCTGAATGATGGAATATATATTTCAAAATCCTTCACCCATGCTATTTGTCTGTCAGTATAAATGGTAATAGATTTTAAAGAAAATTTTCATTGGAGACACAAAGGGTACAATGCTGGCATTAATCTGTAAGTCGGATGTTGGAATATATATTTCAAAATCCTTCACCCGTGCTATCCTTACTGAGTGTTTTTTCCAATGTTTTCATCATGTGAACTTGCATAGGAAAATGGATTTAAATAACATGCCTCATTCATTTGCTTTAAACAGTTTTATTTCTTAGTGTTTAGCTTCTTGGAGACTCCATAAGTATGGAATTAGTAGAATTCAAAGCCCGTAATTATAGGGTTCCAGTTAAGGCAAAGCTGTGGGAGGAGCTTTTTTCTGCCTGCATTGACAAAGAGGAACTGCAAAAGGTATTCAAAGTTAAATGCAAATCAGTTTTAAATTGCATTAAGGTTATCATTGGTGAAGATATTTTGCATACAGAGCTCCAAAGGTTAATTTTTCTTGTAAACTTTCTTTTTATTTTCTTATCTAATACTTTGGACTTGGTCCAAAACTTTGACACTCTGAATATTATTGCTAATAAGTTTGTGGTGAGTGCATACCTGGAAAATGATGCTTTGTTAAGTAGTGTACAAAAGTATGATTTCACTTTAGGTGAAGGCTTCATTGGAGGCTTGTTTCCAAGACACCTCTTGTATTACAAGAGGTGTACTAAGATATTTCATGGAATGTTATTATCTACAATGCATGATACTTTTGCGCATCTATACCAAGTTCTAAACAAATATAAGTCTGCTATTTCTATGGAGGAGATTGATGACTTTAAAAGAAAATATCATGCAATTTCTTTCTTAAGAAGCCGTGTTTGTATTCATGACCTGCAAATTCCATCTTCATCAAAAGCTTCTAAAAAGAAGTTTTTTTATCGTTATGTACTTGATATAAACAAAACAGTCCCCTCCTTTGAGCATGATAGTCATTGCAAAGGAAAACATGTGGAAATAGAGGAAAGTTTGGTTAATGGCTTTCAACGTGATGGAAGCAAATCTACATCTTTTTAATGCTGGCCTATTTTCAGACTATCATTTTCCATGTTAAAACAAATTATCTGTAATTGTCAATGTTATGTAAAAATGGATAGGGGCATATATAGTATGTATGCTCTGTTAGGGTTTTTTGGTCGTAAAAGGGTATGATCAGATGTAATGTTGTAATCAAACAATTGGTCAATTGGTCAACTATTCTAGGACCTTATTGGTCTTTTTCATATTTTGTAAAATTAGTTACTTAGACTACAATTGGGGGTTTTCTTGTTGGTTCTTTCATGCCAGTATGTCTGCTTGAACCAGCTATTTGTAAATATATATATATATAAATAAATAAAAATATAAGTGGTCTACCACTTTTGGTTTAAAAAAAAAAAGAATTGAAATGAATATATAAAAGTCAAATAATAGTATAGAGGCTTAGGATAAATTTATATTATTTTTTGTAATAAAAAATAACTTCTAAAATTCTTGGGAATAGCCTCCTAGTAAGAGCATGACACCTATGTAACAGTCTTGGATCCATGAAGGCAGTCATGGTCTCCACTAAGGAACCGAACCATCCACTTTATCCTTAGTGCCTCTAGCAAGCTGCATCAAAAAAACACAAATGAAGGAACCATATAAACTATACAATGGGGTTTATACCTACATAAATACCTCAATGCTAAAGCAAAGGTCCCATCTTTGCTACCACCGTTGACACCTAATACAACTGCAAAGAGGAATATTGGTGTAGATTTAAACTAGTCTTTTTCCCCTTCTTCCTTAGCTACATTTCATTTTTTGTAGCCATACACAACCCAACTCATGGCACTCTCCTTGTTTACCCTTGATAGCCACCTAGTCTAAGCTCCACAGCCTAAGGCAAAACATTTTAGGGAAGCTTCACTTAGTCATTAGAGAAAATTGTTAAGGTTCGTTTAGTTGTCTTCAAATTTCATAATGGACGCCAAAGTCATTCAAAATTATTTAAATATTACCCTGGCATAGTTAACTCAATGCCAAAATAATTTAGATGAAGAACAAAATAACATTGATCACACAGTTAAATTGGTATGGAAAATACCAACAGTTTTGTCATTATCTTATGGTTAATTGGGAGGCTAAACATTGGATTATATTTATTATTTTAATATACTCCTCCATATTTTTGTGAACCTTATTCCCACTCCACATTTTTGTCTGAGTTTATTCTCATCCCACATTTCCATTGGAGTGAAAATGACTTTCTGGACATCTATGTATTTGTTGAAGGCAAAAGAGCATTGGTGAATTGAAATTGGGGTGAGTGTGGTTTTATTGTTGCACCACTTTTATCTTAACCTTTTGAAAATATTTGGTATCATTGGTAGGGGCTTAACATTGCCACGGGTATCTAGTAGTATAAAGATATTTTTAAAATAGTCTGTTTGTAGCATTCAAGATTAAATTCTTAACCTATTAGTCAATCCATGTCCTTTTATGAGCAAATTTAAAATATTAAAAATTACTTCCTTTCTACTATTTTAAATTCTTTTCATTCTTTTTTATATTTATATTCCTTATCTTTCTTGCCATTATTAAAGGGGACTACGTGTATGTGGAGAATTTAAGAAATAGTAGGGATGGATAATTTAGAATGAACTTAATTAAGAAAAGTAAGTTTTATGAGATTCTACATGTTTCCCAAGGGAACCCTTATTTTAAAAAAATGAGTCTATTTTCCTTTAATTAGTTTTAAAAAAATAAATAAAGAAATAAATGTTTCCTACTTTCTTAAGAAGGAGAAATTATATTAACTTGGGTAGAATTAGTTTTTTCTTATAAAGAAAAAAGAAAAGAAAAAGAGAGCATCTTTTATTTATCCATGATATTTCTTCCTATAGCAAATAAATTTAATATATAAGAGTAAATTAGGTTATTAATTTTATATAGTATTCTTTATCTATATATTTAAATATAGATATAAATAAAATCGATTAGTAGATAATTTAATTAATAAATACATTTTATATAGGTAAGAGATTTTTATTATTATTTTGGTTTAACATTATTAAGATTAAAAGGGATATTAATATATTAATATTAAGAGGAGTTTCAATATATTAGCATTATCTTTGTCATGTGCATTTGTAGTACTAATGTTAAGATTATTATTAATGTTAACAGACAATATTAATATCATTAAAGAAATTTTATTTTTTCCCAAGTGTAAAATATGGGCATTACAAAAGACACATGTTGAAGAAAAAATAATGTATTTGAGGATGAAGAGGAAGATGAGGATTTTTTGTGAGAGTTTTGATCTAGTTGAGGACATAGAGGAACAAAAAAAATATCTTACTAACCCATGATAAGTTCTATGAGGTAATGAAACTTAGTAGAAAAGTATAGCCCAATAGATGTTTGTCATGTATTTACTTTATCATGTATTGAAGATGAACCTAGATCTATTTGAAAAAACATTTCTTTAGAAGAGTGTGATTCTTACATTGAGGCCATGTAGGAGGATATTATGACCTTGGATGGAAGTGCCACCTAGGATCTTGTGAGATTGTCCAAGGGAATAAATACCTTTAATTTCAAATAGGTGTTTAAAAGTAAATTTGGATTAGCTAGTAAGTTAAAGAGGTACAAGGATAGTGTAAAGCTTCCTTAAATTCCTAATTAACTATTGATGATATTACTAGTGTAGATACCCTAAATTTTCTTGATTGGAAAACAACTCTCTTTAAGTAGCTTTCACCCTTCTTCCCTAAATGATTTTTTTTTTTTGAAAAGAGGAGAAAATTTTTATTGAATCTAGAAAGTTAGTACAAAGTAGAGGGCTAGTAGCCCAAAAAGAGAAAGACAAATAAGGGAACCTATGAGAGGTCCTAGTTACTTCACCATATCTTTCCTAATAATCTCCTTAAGCTCTTTCACACACTCCAGGGGTAGCTGACCCCACTCACTAATATCCCAACCATCTAGGTGCTTAGAGGCCCACTTAGCTAAACAATCAATTGCCATATTCCACTCCTAAGGAATATAGCAAAAGGAAACAAAATCAAAAGACTCCCTTAAACTAAATTTTTTTCTGCCCACTAAAGTCAAATGCCACTCCATGTCTTCAAATTTATGTTTATTCAACATATCCACAACTTGAGAGTCAGACTCACAGATGATCCTTCTCCATCCTAGAGCATATCCTTTTTCAAGAGCCATAAGAACAAGGGAATCCATAAATTTATTAGCATGTTGGCTCTTATACATAGAAAAGAGGAATATCACATTTCCCCCACTATTGTGACCCACTCCACCAATTCCAGCCTGCCTAGGATTTCCCTTGGAAGACCCATTAGTGTTGATCTTAAGAACTCCTAGCTACGGAGGGGACCACTTACCAACCCATTGAGCCTTCTTTTTACTATGATGAATTCTAACCTATCTTCTCCCAAGCAAAACTCTAAGACCCTATTTGAAAATATCCAAGTTTTGAACAATACATAGCTCATCAGGATCCACATCCATAGAAAGATCACACTTAGCATGAAGAGTTTCTTGAATCATATGAATAACTTGCAGCCATACTTGTTGCAACAACATACTCTTATCTTGAAAAATCCTACAATTTCTCTCTAACCATAATTTCCAAATAATAAAGCTTGGACCAATATCCCAAGCAACATAAAGAAAGGAAGTCTTAGCCGAGGTTCTACTAGGACTATTCTAGAAATCCACCAAAGAGGTGGCATGAATACAAGCATGTCTCCAAGCCTCCCACCAAAGATGCCAGATCCTCCTTGCGAAATAACATTGGAAGAATAGGTGGGATATTGTTTATTCACTATCATGACAGAGAACACAAACTGAAGGCCCCTAAAACCCCCACTTTCATAGATTCTCCCAAGTGATACATTTTTTTTGAACAACCAACCACATAAAAAAATTGCACTTTGGCCAAGAAAATATATTCCAAACCTTCTTCAACCACTAAATATTCATTTTTCCAAAATTCGGCCTATCTAATTCCATATATCCTGAAGCCATAAAAAATTTCCCTTTTGGGTTGGGGCCCAAAGCAAGAATATCCTCTCCTTTCAAGGAATTACACAGTCTTCCGGCTAACATCCTAGCAAGAATATCTCTATCATCAACTGATCCTCTAGGAGGCCATTCATGTGGCTCTTTCCATCTGAACAATTCACCTTGCCCCAAGTTAAAAGTAACCTTAAATTCTTCAACTCTATTCCACCCTTCAAGAAAAATATCACACAAAGGTTGCAAATGTAGGTATTGAGAGAGAATAGGCAAGAATCCATCCCAAGTGTCCTTCTAGAACAAATCTTCAACACCTTTATTACAAATCTAGAAAATCCCTTAACTAATTTTTCTCCCCTCTTGAGAGTCTTCTAGATCATAAAACCATTTTCTACTAAATTGTATCATGGTACATCCTTTCCATCCACTCCCCCAACGTACTTCACATTGAGTATTTTAGCCCAAACCTTATCCTAATTGATGCACCATCTCCAAAAGATCTTAGCAGCTAGGACCCACCCATTCATACTTGCAAGATGTAAGCCTATCCCACCATCCTCAATAGGTCTACAAATAGAATCCCACTTGACCAGACTCCATTTTGAGGAAAGCAAGTTACTTTTCCATAAGAATTTCCTAGAGAGTTCCTCAAATTCCTTAATGAAACTAACTGGAGCTATTTGTACAAAACACCTATAAATAGGAAGAGCTTGAATCACCGCCTTTAGAAGAGTCACTTTTCCAGCAGTTAAGATCCAACGGTTAGTCCTGTGACTAACCTTGCAATGAAGCTTATCCAAAATATCCTACCAGAATCCCCCAGGAAGGCATCGTGCTAAGAGAGGGATACCAAGATAAACCATAGGGAGAGCACCAATTTGGAACCTCAAGATCCTAGCAATCATGGCCTGAATAAGAGTAGGGGTATTAAAGAAGAAAATAAAAGATTTTTCTTCATTGATCTTTTTCCCTAAAGCTTTCAAATAGATATCTAGAGCTCTTTTAAAGTTGGTCACCTCATTGATTTTAGCAACACCCATCAAAGAAGTGTCACCCATAAATTGAAGATGCAAACAAGGAGGAAGGCCATGACCCCACCTCCATCCTTGAATCAACCCTTGCCCTACATGAGATTTGATGAATCTTCCCAACCCTTCTACCATTAAAAGGAACAAATACAGGGAAAGGGGATCACCTTGACAAAACCTATGGAAGCACCAAATAAATTTATGGGTTTACCATTGATGAGAACTGCAAAGGAAAAGGAAGTAATAAAAATCATCACCCAATTAATCCAATCAATTCTGAAACCAAAGGCCTCAAGCACTTTGTGGAAGAAACTCCATTTAACTCTGTCATATGCTTTAGCCATATCCAACTTAATGAACATAGCCTTCTCCTTAGAGACAACCATAGAATGAATAGCATATGAAGCTATGATAATCCAATCTAAAATTTGTCTTCCAACAAAAAACCCTTCCTTCTCTTCAAATACCACTTTATTCAACCAAGGTTTAAGTCTTTCCACAATCAGCTTAGTGATTATTTTATAAATCTCATTACACAAAGCAATAGGATGAAAAGAATTAAGAGAATTTTCTCCTTCATTTCTTGGAATGAGGGAAAGGAAAGTAACATTCATGGCCCTGAGCATCTACTTGTTCCTATAGGATTCTTTCACCACTTCCCAAAGATCCAACTTGACAATTTCCCATAACTCCTTGTAAAATTCTATAGGAAATCTATTTGGACCAGGAGCTTTACCCTTCTTCATGCCAACACACCACCTTTTCCACTTCAAAAAGATAGATAGGCTTAATTAGGTCCTCATTCATCCCATTGCTAACTATGGTGGGAATACTATCCAACACAAGCCCTTCCTCTTCCCTATTAGAGGTTGAATCTTCTTTAAACAAATCAACAAAAAAACTTGTTGCTTCCTTTGCAATCTCCCTATGTGAAGACAAAAGAATTCCCTCAAAAGATATGAGAGAATTAATAGATTTCCCTTGTCTTCTATATCGCACTATATAGTGATTTTTTTTTTGTTCATGTCACCTTCTTGGAGCCACTCAACCCTTGACTCTTGTTTCCAATAGATCTCTTCACAGATCTCCCATTCCTCAAGGTCTTTTACCACTACAAACTCTTTTGTGTAGAATTTTTCTAATAAACCATGGTCCCTAATCCTACATATGATAGAGTTTACTTGGTCCTGGGCATCCTGTTTAGCTAAGAAGATATTACCAAAGAAGCTCTTGTTCCAGCTCTTAAGCTTATACTTAATGTATTGAAGTTGCTTAACAATCAATTACATTGTCGTACCAAAGGTGGGCTTCCCCTTAGTTTACCACTCCAACACAAGATCCTGTAGAGAAGGGTCACAAAGCCACATTTGTTGAAACTTAAATGAAGGATTCTTTGAAACCTAGAAATTAGAAGTAGAGAGCTTGATCATTCAATGATCAGATCCTTTCCAGTTTAGAATCTTTGAGGTAGTCACCCAATTGTCCCCCATCCAGTAGCATAAAACAAGAAACCTGTCTAGTCTCTCAATTATGGCCTCTCCTCCACATCTTCTATTATTCCAAGTAAACATACCATTGGATGGATTAACATCAACTACCCATAGAAACTCAATATTGCTTCTCAAAAGATTTGCAAAATGCTCTAGCCTTAAATTTCCCCTTGCTTCTCTATACTATAGATTGCATTGAAGTCTCTTACCAAAATCCAAGGAAAAAGAGGGGCAAGGGAATGAACATATCTAATATGTGACCAAAGTAAATATTTTCCCATAAAATTAGTTGGATCATAAGCATTAGTAAAAAAAATATTCACACCCGTTTCACAACTTGTAGCAAGCATAGAGATAGAGAATCTACTAGAGATCCACCAAACTATAACAAGCTTATGCAAGTCCCACATGCACGCCATACCACTTAAACTTCCTTGAGCCCCAATGCATTGACAATGACTATGGGCCCATATTTGTCCAGCCTTGTTAAACATATTTTTCCACATATAACTTTGTTTCTTGAATAAAAACAACATCAAGAGATCTAGAAGCAACCAATTCTCAAATAGCCTTTTATCTAGGGATGCTATTCAACCCCCTTACATTCCAAGATAAGACAATCATTTATAAGATGAAGAGAAATGAGAGTTAATGGTATTCACTATTCCAGACTCCACTAATGTCTCCCTAACTAAAATCACCTTTTATTGATCTTTTTTCCTGCCCACCTTCAGAGGCTTCTCTAGAATACCCTTTTTAAGAGGTTTTTATTGATTACCCAGACTAGGAGTCGCTTTATGTTTAGTATTCTCCTATAAATATTTTCCCCCATTTTTATCAAGGACAATGACACTAGGGATAGCTATCAAAGTTGGACCACCACATGTCCCCACTTCTCCTAAGTTCTCCAAGGGGGGATCTGAATCCATTTACATATATGTTCCTATCACCTACATTTCCACCTAAATAACATTATTCTCTTCCTCAATTGGTTCTCCTATCTCCACAAGTTCTTAGCCAATAGGAAAATTAGCAATAGTTCCATCAAACTGATCCAAATCCTCTAGAACATCAAATTTATTAAAAACCTCATCAACTTACCTATCATTGAACATCCTCTTTTTACCTTGACCCTTATTTTGGGTTCTAACTGGGGTGAAGCCCTCTTTATCTTCTGACATTGGAGCCTTCCCCTTATCTTACTTTGGGGGAGAGATATTTTTCCTAAAGTTAGAGGACCCTATAGGTTTAAATTTAAGGAACATCTGCTACAAATTCCAATATTCATGACAAATATGGCACCAAAAAGGTAGTGTCTTGTAATCAAGTTGTTGAACCCATGAGCTTGATCACATCTGAATTTATAAAGAATCATATAGAGGTTTATTCAGATCAATTTCAACACAAACACAAGCATAGGTAATTACGTTTTTCTCCATAGTCTATTGTGAAGGGCCTACTGGCTTCCCAAGCTGTGCCACTACTAAATTGAAAATGTCATCTCTCCATAATTCCAAAGGGAACCATGGGAGTTGCACCCACATAGGAACTTGTGACAAAAAATATTTTGTAGGGTTGAATCAACATGCCATGGCTTTATAAAAAGGCTGACCTGATTGTAGAAATAAGGCCCCCCTTCAAAAACCTTGTTCCTATCTGACATGAAATTGAAAATCACCAAAAAATATCCATTAGCGGCTAACAACACATCCATTTACCCTTCAAGATTCCATGTGTATTGAGCCCATGACTCTAAGAAGGGAAAAGACACTCAAAGGCCCAAAAAATTACAAATCAAGGCATGATTTGACAAATAATTGATATCTTCCTCAATGACATCAGGTTGGATCACGAGGACAAGTCAATTCTCACTCCTTTCAAGACATCCATTAACCTTTGAAGGTTTGAAACCTCCAAGTTGAGAAGAACTTTCTCCCATTCCAGTATTAATCCCTCCAAACATAAGTTTCACATGCATGCAAGGAGAATGACTACCTCCCATCACAACATCTTTAAAGGGAATGCTCGATCCTCTAGAAAAACCCTCATCCAGATCCATGCAAGGGCCCTAAAAAAAAAGGAAAACACCAAAAACAAAAACCTAGACCTTAGGGCCCACTAACAACACAACAAAAATCACAAGGAAAACCCAGAAAATCAACCACCAAGTCTGTCAAAAGATCCTGCAAAACCAAAACACTACCCACAGAGTACACAATCTACCCCCGATTATGCCCACAACTCACGAAAAACCCTTCCCCAGCCACTGAGTACACCTGAAAACCCTTGACTGACATTCAAGAAAGGTTTCTCAAATAAGATAGACAACCACAACCTAGGATAAATCCTACTCGACAACTGTGTACAATGCCACTCTGGCCATTCTCTCCTAAGTTTGAATTTTCCCTCTTCCCTAAATGATTAAATAATACATTATTATTTAATTAATTCATCCTCAATCATCATTTACATTATTAAACCCTAATTTCCTCTATTAATTAAATAATCTTTAATTGTTTACCTAATTCACTATTTCATCATTAATTTAACTTTATTCCTCTTGATTAATTAAATAACATCAATTATTTAATTATGTTGCTAATTACCCTATTTTTATAAATCAACTAAATTGTTAACACTTAATAATTTAATTAAATAAATTTCCCCCCTTTCTAAATCAGAATAATTAAATTAATTATTCAAACATCATTCAAAAAGGTCAACAAACAATACAACTTTATTTGTTAAAGTCACCCCCTTTTGTGATTGAGCAAATCATAACCACTGATTTCTCACTCTGATTGGCTAATTGATTCATCTATTTCCTAATTGATTCATCCATTTCCTAATTAATCCATCTATTCTTCAATCCCACATAATACTCAACTTGATTTCCTTAATTCCACAAATTATGCAATCTAAATCCTTTGATTGTGCAATTAACATCCTTAATTGGATCAATCACATAAGATAACTAAGCAATCTATTTCCTCTTAATGGTTCTCAACCATTGATATGATTTTGCATTGTTGCATCTTGATCATTCATCTCAAAATAGGAAATCTATAAAATAGCATTCTACCATCTCACAAATCATCTAGAATTTACATAAGTGTTTCCTAATTACCTCTTGAGCACCTTATGAGTTATCATCACATTCTAGTTTAACATCATACACACATTAAAGATTTTGCAATGCATAATGGAGGCTTGCATGAAACAAACACAATTCAACATCAATGCAAATAAAACTTTGACATGGTATGGCAAGATTTGGTTGTTTTCAATTCATTTAAGGTTCTTAATTGCTTATTTGATTGAATTCATGGATTTCATTTAACATTTAATGAGTAATGGGTTAGGGATTCTTAATATTGTTTGAATTAGTTTAATTCAATTTATTTTTTGTATGCTTCATTCCCCCCTTACAACATTTTGTACGCCTGATGGGACACTCAATCCTTGAATTTAACATTTTCTTTGAGTTTCATAAGAAATTGCAGGTTCTTGATCACTTTTGCTAAAACTAGAACATTTATGCTCTAAACTTTCTTGTGCTTGCTTCTTTTGTTTGGTTACTATTGACCTAACCATGGGCACTACTGACCTAAAAAGTGGTGTTATTGATATAAATATGTGTGTTATTGACATTTGTTATGTTGCAAGTTTGTAAAAAAGGGTGCTATTGACCTAAATAGGGTCGTTATTGTTAAGAAAAGAATCATTGTTGTAAATAGGGTTGCTATTGTTTGGCAATTAGGACTTTATGCCCTATCTTCAATCGACCATATCTTGGTCATACAAAAGTATTTTTTAGTGCTTTTTTTTTAAAAAAGGGGTATAATTTCATGCTCTTTGCAATGGTGTAGGTAGCTTTTAGTTTTTGTATAGTTAAATTTTCCATTGGTTCACCTAAAGTTAACTTACATTGCAATTTGGTCTAAGTTTTAGGGTTTTATGGCTAATCAGTTTACCTAACGCTAACATTTGGTTGTTTGGTACATTTGGGGAAGTTTCTAACTTTGATTGTGTAGTCCTTGTAGGAGGATGGCACATGTTTGAACCATCAGAATAATTAACAGTTTCATTTTAGGGTTGGTGAACAGTCCAAGGATACTTCAATATTAAAGCTAAACTTTCAAAGCTTTCTTAGTTTAATGAATCTTTCAATCTAGTGTTGTAAAACTGAACCCACAACTTGCACATTTCAAATTTGTGTTATTAAAATTGAACTTTCAAATCTTTCCTAGTTTAAAGAATCTTTCAATTTGGTGTTTTAAAAATGAACCAACAACTTGCACACTTCAAAATCGTGTTTTTAAAACTAAACCTACAAGCTTTATTAGTTAGAACACATTTCAATTGGTGTTATTAAAATTGAACAAGGAAAAACTCACACTTCACTTTGGTTCTTGTAAAGTTGAATGTTCTTTGTTTTAACCAACACATTTTATTTTATTAACAAACAAACGCTTTTTATTTTTGTTGACCATATTATGACAAATGAGGCCATTATAAACACTCAATATTGGTGCTTAAAGTTGAACAAATCCATTTTTTATTTTCCCCTTTGCTATATTTGATTGAAGTCTCAAATACTTTTGATTTGGTGCACATAAAAAATGAATTGATAACTTCACACTTCAAGTTTTTGTATTTAAAAAGAAATTGTGATGAATTGTATGTTATGTCTATTGTGATTGGTGAGTCAAGTGTGTACCCTCTCCCCCTACATCTTTTGACAATCCTAGGTGATGAGAAAAACTTTGGGATTTTGTATTTTTTTGAGTCACCCTTAAGAGAGAACTTGCTAAGAGACATATCCCACAATGGAGAACTCCTAGCAATTCTTGCAAGCATGTTTACTGGTGGGATTTAAATAGAGATTTTGAAATTGTAATGAAAGTAGCTTCAATATAGGGTGACAACATACTGCACCTAATCTATCTCCAAAAGCGGAAAGGAATGCTTTAATGCCTTAAGTGGCAAGTAGATGGTAGTGTTTGTAAGATGTTCACGGTTGTCACTAAATACCTTATTTTAAAATCCAACCTTATTTTCTGAAATGTTCTTTGAAAGTGATGCATCATAATTTTCTTTCGAGAAGTTACTTACCAAGTCCGATTTAATGTTTACTCCATAAATTGCATGTAAAATCATCCCTTAGGGGCATGAGGTAAGCCTACCTAAAATAGCATTCCTACTTAGGGTGACTTGACTGATGTATGCCAAAAGTTATTTTTATTGGACATCAAACACTTTGCTTGATTTAGAAAGAACAAAAAAAAATGAACATTGAACTTGGTTATCAAAACCTCAAACCTTTTGGACTTAGTGTGAATACCTTTGAAAAGAGCCCTATATTTGCACTCCTTAAAATATATCCTAAACAAATATCTCTAAAGAATTTTGTATATGTACGCTTACATTTTAGTCACATGTAGACCAAAGCTAACATTGGAAACTATGGTTTTAGTATCTCAACTTTCACAAACTTTGATCTTTTTGGAAAGAAAATTTCTTAAGCTATAGGAATTTTGAGTCAAAAATTTTGTTTGTTGTGTTGTATCACTTTCCAATTCTCAAAACAAATCAGATCAACCAAAAAATCTCATACATTTCAAACTTGTGAGAATTATCCAACAAATTTCCATCACATAAAACTAGAAAAAAAATTGAACAGAGTCACTATTGCAAAAAAATTTACCGCTATTGACCTAAACTTGGTAGCTATTGACCTAAAACTTTGTAGCTATTGACCTAAACTTTGTAGCTATTGACCTAAACTTTGTAGCTATTACAAAATATGTGTGCCATTGAAAAATATGAGTTCTATTGACCTAAGATTTGTAGCCAATGCAAAATATGTACACTATTGAAAAATATAGTCACTTTTGTTGTCTCTAGTTTTCGACATTCACTATCAAAACATAGTTGCTTTTGCTGATCTTAGTCATAGTTTCCTTTAGACAAAACCACTATTGATCTAAAACACTATCACTATTGCTTTAAATAAGGAGCACTATTGAGTTACTTATAGGTTGGCCTCAAAATTTTCAAGAACAACCGATTTTCAATATTAACCTCAAACTCCATTTAGTTATCAGAAAACATCATCAAACCTGTTAGTTAAAATCCAACATCGCCATCCTTCATTTTAGATTTAGTTTACATAAGATTCATAAAATGTTTTGGATACCAACATTCATACCATAACTTATCAAACTTTCATTCCACATCCCCAAATCAGAAATTAAAAAATCAACCTAGTTTTAGGGTACAAACAAACACAAAAACTTGGATTATTCCCTTTTAATTTATAAGATAATTAAATTTTCTTGCAACCTCAAGGATACTTCAAGTAGATCATCAACATATCCTCTAGAAAAATATAGCAACATATTGGTCCAAGTCTTGTACTGTCTAAGGATTACTGTCATATCAAAACATCCAACTATCCCCAAAACATGGCGATATCAATCCATCACCCAAATCTAGTTCCAGTCTATACACCCATGGGGTCATCATTTACTACAAATGTCAATGATATATCAACTATGGATTTCCTTAATAAATGTTTTCACACATCTTGTCACATGGTAGATTTCAATCAAAAGCCTCATCCATATTAAAATCACTCTTATCAAGGGTTTCAAAATCACCATCAAGGACAAAATCTACAACATCAAATTTCCCTAAATTCACTTGAGAAAATAGTTGATGCACTTGGGCAAAAAAACATGACATATCATCAATAACATGTTCAACATCACGACATTGATTATCAAAAACAAACAAACATCATCCCACAAAAATCCCAATATACACATCAAAAATATTTCCAACATCATCAAAACATTGATTAACAAAGTTTATTTCCACTATAATATCAAGTGACTCAACAACATCAATTGTCACAAAATCAAAATCAGATCACCCAACATCAAAATCAAATCCAACAAAAAAATCAGTAATATCCACATCAAAATCATCAACTACAACATCAGCAAAATCTTCAATCTGAAAACAAGCAAGAAATTCCATCTCAATTACAAAATCCATCCCCACCATAATAAGCCTTACAATCCAACCACACTACTAAACGAAAATACACTCCTTTAGGGGAGCAAATTGAGGAGGTGTTAAACAAATTAGTCAATGCTAAACTTATCACACTTCCAAAACTATCACAAAGTGGTGAACCTATCATCAAATTCCCATGGTACAATGACAAGGCCTATTGTAAATACCATGGAGTAAAATCTCATGATGCATCAAAATGTGTTACACTCAAAAACTTATCCAAGACCTTATTGATCAAAGAGAAATAGCTATTGAAGAAAGCATTCAAGGTTCAACTACTAATGATAACAGTGACAATATCTCCACCTCAAATGTTGAAGACAATGATCAAGATTCATCTACCAATGATCACATTGACAATGTCTCTACATCATATAATGAGCAAGATGACATACATCAAGAATTTATTTTCAAGCATGATCAAAATCAATCACCAAATTCTAGCAATGATCCAATGAAAGATATATTGACATCATCCAACTACATGGTAGTACATATTGATGATCAAGAGACTCTTAATCCAACACTTATACCCAATGCAGAAAATATAAGCCAGGAGCTATCAGCTATATATCCACATTTCAAGGAAATCCAAGGATGCTTTACAATAAATCCCTTCTTTAAAATTTATTATGGTCAAAAGCACAAACCAAAGCATATTGAAGATAACACCACATGAAGTCAAGATCAAGAATTTGTATAATCAAAATACTATAATGACTTGGCATATATCTTCCAAGACATACTATGTTTTGCAAAAGAAGAAAAAATCCATCTACCAAGATCACATACAACTACCCATGAGATGCTTATTCCTAAAGGACATGAAGATAATCTTCATTTAAAATAAGAGTCTCATACTCGTGACATCATTATCAATGAACAAGAATCCCCTACTCTTGACATCCCTACACATGATCAAGATATAGTATAATCTAGAGACATATCAGAAATGGATCATGAAGAAGACTTCTACATAAATTTTGAATCAAAAACATCATGTGAAGTCATATCAAAAATGAATAAAGAGGAATAATTTTATGTGGGTTGTGAATCATCAACACCTCTTGAAGAAACATTAAAATCTAATATTTCATAGGAGTAAGCCAAAGATATCAATCAGGAAGTTATCCCACATATGGAGGATCCTATCACTTATAAACTTGGATCACTTAACTTTGTTAGAGCAAGCTATCCTACCAATGAAGAAGCTATCATCTTTGAAGATCCACAACATATTAGAGAAGGATTAGCACCTTGTTTCCAAGGTAAATCATATCTTATTCCAAATAAAAATTTTAAACTGATGCATTATCAAGGTAGAGGATTAGGCCTACATGAATAGGGTGTCCTAGAACTAGTGCACATTATTGAAAATCCTAAGCATCAAGGTCTTGGTTATTCAACAATTAAGGGAACTAAAAATATTAGTAATACCTCTATAATATCAAGGGAAACTTTATCCAATGCAAACATCAACATAGAGAGCATGAAGAGTCCTTATGATGAAACCTCTACCAATGTAACAAATATCCATATCATGAATCGTCATACAAGCATATTTCAACCCTTTAATTGTGACCAAAAACAAGGGAAAAAAGCTATATCAAAGAAAAAGGGAAATATTTGAAGCAAAAGAATCGGTAAAAAGAAATGGACAAAGAAAATACAAATGGATACCAAAGAAAAATAAATAAATCACCCCTATCAAACTCCATTATTCAAAGAAACTATGGGGAAAAATAAAAAAGGGAAGTTCATCTATCAAAAATTTCTAGTGATAGAAAAGAAAGCTTCAAGAGTGATCTACAAGGTATATCAAGAATTTGGTCCCAATTGACTCTCCATATCCACCCATCATTGCTCATCATCCCAAGTTTGGAGAGTCAAAGATTCCAATTTTCCAGCCAATCCATTTGAATCCCGTATCCCTCAAAACATTTCACCATCGATGATATCCAAATCTCACATTGAACATGTATTGGAAACAAATCTTTATCATAAGGACTCTAAGGGTACCCTATCATGATGTGTACATCAAGGTAAAATTGACTCCGATATTAACAAAGAAGACAAAAATCATCAAGGGTTACATTCAAGCGTTTGTATCTTAGTAAAGACACTCCTTCAAGTGGGATATTGTTGGCACATTATGATAGCAATAGCACCTATATTAGAACCAACAACATCTACATCAACACCACCAGGCAGTTCAACATGAGCAAAAAATCTTTCAAAAAAATAAACAAAATCAAAAGAATTAAAAAAATAAAATAAAATAGTCAAGAGAAAAATCACCCTCTAGTGAAACCATTATGGTGGCGCTTTGGACAAGTACCATGATGAAAACTTGGGAAGCGGTGTCATGAGTAGAATTGAGCATCTACATGCACCATTTTAGGTAGAAGCATCTCATCCTATCCATAATAAATCCAACATTCCATCCATCATCCGTCCATCTTATCCATAATAAATCCATGAATCGTTCACCCAACCCATTTTTTCATTAAAATCCAACTTATCTTGATCTTAGAAAGGTTTCAATGTACACTTCAATCTTTCTTATATTAGAACATCTTGACATGGGTCACTATCATTGATCCTATCCTATCAAACATTATCTAAGCCATGAAGGCATTGTTCAAAGGGGCATACTCTATCCAAACATGTTATCCAACCATAAGATAATCCTTGCATGTTTTACATTGCTAGACATTGGGGGAAAGTACTTACATCTTGCTTCAAAATAAATCTTGACCTATGTCTTCTAGCTCACATTGTGATCTAGGCATCATCCAAACAATTTAAAAAATCCATATCAATTTCATCTTGGTAACACTTCAACATGGTATCAAAACATTCAACAATCTTGTTCCTAGCCTGGCTACAAATCTTGATCAATTGGTATCCAATCAATCAATCATAATATTGGGATGCATCCTTCTCAAATCTTTGTGTTGTTCCTACTATGACACCACTATCTTTGCATTATTGTGTATCTTCAATAATGTTATCATTATTAGAAATTACTTAATCAAATCAATCAATTTTAGTCGACCTATCAACAAGATCTCAAAAGACTATTGATATCCTTACATACTAATATCTCTTTATCATACATCCATATGATCAACATCAACATCCAAAACATTTTAAAAATAGAAAATTCAAAAACCTTTTCTTATCAAACAAGCAAACTACAAGCCTTTGTGTGGATAACGTAGGCAAGAACATCATCAATGAGCCCCTGAGGCCCTAGGTTAGTCCCCTTTAGGTGTTCCTCTTGATCTTTAAACTTGGTAAAAAATCCAAACAACAAAAAAATTCAAATATCTTATCAAAATCTAAAACATTCATAAAAATATGAAAAACAAAAAAAAATCAAAAAAATCAAAAATTATAAAAAAGTCCTATCAACAGACAACAAACAAAGCAACATCAAAAGCTAGAACTTTCAAGCAAAAAATCACAAATATTTTATCACAAATAGACAAACAATTCCAAAGTGTTAACTACCTATCTATTTGTATAGGAGAAAATTTTCACCCCTCTTGCAAATTCCTCTTTTACATCCTCCACCTTAGAAAAATAAAATATGACCAAGTAATTCCACATCACCCATCTGCAACCCATCCATGTAGTGCTTTTTTTAGAGTAGGTGGGGGGATTTTTGTTGGGGATGCCCATGTGGCACATGAATGTCTACACAACGCATTGTCATCTTGATAGATTCCTACCTTTGGAATCTATAGAGGCATTATGTTCTTCATCGATGATGAAACGAACACCCCTACACCATTCAATCAACCTTTGAATGAATATTTCCCTCCCTTTTCATCTTCATATGGCCATCTTTTATTTTCACTCCATCTCTTTAGCAATTCTTCATGTCTCTACAATCTTACTTCACGATTCTTGCTCCATACTCAAGCTACTTGCTGCACCATTGGCATGACAACTCCAACATCACAACGTCCACCACATTTTACCATAGAAGCTGTAGTGTGGTGTTTAGTCAGGCTGCTTTCAATGTTTTTGCGGTTGCATCAAATCTACCATTGTTGTGGGCTTGCATTCCTCTCTCATTGGCCTTGAGTGCCTTTGGTTGAGGGTGGTAATGCTTCTTGTTTACTTTGTTGTTAGATTTTTGTAACTTTGTGTCTCTTCTAGTATTCAGATCCATTTCTATTCTAGCACTATTTCCTTTATTGCATTTCTATCTATATCTTGATATGGCTATCTATGAAGGTGGAAACACCAAAGTGGGGGTTTGAGTGCGGAAAACCCCTTTCCACCAAAGTGGGGGTTTGAGTGCAGAAAAACCCTATAAAGCCCCAAAATTTCTCCTCTCTTGGTTGTGTGTCGGTACATGTTCAGGTGGAGCTTGCTAGTGAACTAGACTCCTTGCCTATTAACTTTCATCACCTTCATCCTTGTCACTTCTAGATCATCTTTTTAGTTATTCTTCTTATTTTGTTTGTTATCACCTTAGCTAGTACTTTAAACTTCATTTATTAAGTTAGTAATTTTTTGGTATTCTTGTTGTACCTTCATATTTTTTGGCCATGCAGACACCAACACCCTAGTGAGACGCTAGTGCATCATGTTGTGCTTTACCCGCACTGTTGTCCTCTAGAGGAGAGTTGGATGAGGTACAATTCAAGTTCAAGAAACCTACTTGTTTAGCCCCATTCAAATTCCTAGGTTAGTGGAGTGACATAAGCACTTGAGAGTGCTCTTCATTCTCTATCCTTGAGCTAAACACCTCTATGTTTGAGGTTGATTAGGGCAGCCCTCCACTCTCAACTCTCCATGACCTAGAGCCTTGGTGTGGTTGGTTCCCCCTCTAAATTTTGGTGAGCTCGACATGAACCATTTTGGTTCCATTTGGAAGTGGTGAAAGACCCTTTCCTCACATACTAGGAGTGTTGTGGGTGTGAGTGTTGTGAGGCGGCTAGCCTTGCAACCCAACATATGACCCATAGTAGTGTAGTTGAAATATTCCATAAGCATCATAGAATGAAACCTTAAGTGGGTCACTGTTAGTTGCAAAACCCTTGGGGACTCTCTGAAAGCTTTGTATGGTATACGTAATGGCTTCCTTTTTACATCTACCCATCCCATCTGCACAAATTGCTAGTGGATCTCCTAACATAACTTTCACTTCTCAAGAATTTTTGATGAATTATAATAGAGAGCCATATCCCTTATATATCCCTGTGTGTATCAACAAAAACAATGTAATGGGTCTCCTTGTTGACCCTATGTGTTGGGTGAATATCATCGTTGAGAAGATTATGTTGATTAAATTTTTACACAAAGATGGGTATGATGAATCTAAGAGCACTATTTGTACACATGATGGGATTTTCACCCCCCATCGGTTGCATCACCTTGTCAGTCTTAATTAGACCTAGATCTATAAATACACTTTTTGACATTATCTCAAGGTCTGATCTCTTTAGGGTGAAACTAGGTATCCCTTGGTTAGTTGCTATGAATAAAATTCCCTCAATGGTTCATAAGTGTCTGAATTTTTCCCATGAGGGTATGTTGCATGTAGTCCATGACACTGGCTATAAGTCATTGATTACACATGGGGGCTATTCATTGGATCACTTTTGGCCTACACCTGTTGGTTTGATTACCCCTATGATGAACCTTTTGTACCAAACCTATGTGAGGTACAAGAATGGGGGCATAAAACCTAAGGTGAGATACCCTCCTCCATATGCCATTTTGCATAGGGCTTTCCTTGAGGTGGAACATGAAAATTCCTTGTCTTTAAAAAGGGATGAAGACAAATGTTCCCAAGGCCTTTCTTCTTCTTCCAATTTCCTGCCTACTGCTTCCTCTCACCCTATTGTGGTGCCATCATTTTTTTCTACTAGGTATTTGCTAGAGAACCTGATGGTGCTCGCTTGGTGAAAGACCAAGCGTCCAACATTTGAGCTTCCCATCTTACCCATAGTGCCTCGACCCATTTGATATGGTGAGGGGATGGGTCTCCATGGGGAGTCCTCCATGTCTTGGCATTCATGGCCTCTTACTACTCCTACCTCTATGGTAGTGAATGGGAAGAGGCCCACTATTGAGGCATTAGTGCCAACTCCCCCCACTGTTGTTCCTTTTTCCTCTCAATCTCTCCCTCCTATTCTTGTCCAAGAGTCCCTCCCTCCACTAGAAACAATTGTGATGGATACTCTGATGGTCGAATAGGAGTCTTCCATCCCATCTCATTTTTTGGCCTATAGCTCCCAAAGCCATAGAAATTTCCTTGCACATGAGTGCTAGCATTAGAGAAAGACTCTAGCCACTAAGTAGGCCACCCTACACAGGAAGGAGGAGGAGTCAATAGTTTTTGATTTGGTATCTTCTATTGTATCCTCCTCTCCCATCCCCTCTACTTTAATTCCTTCATCTTTGATCCTACTTTTGGCTCCCGCCATGAGTGTAAATGATCCTCACCCAAAGAGGGTGCAGGTGTTTATTGCTCCTTCAATTGAGCCACCCCTTCTTATGTCCCTCCCGGACATCCCACCATTCTCAAAACCTATGGATATGTTGAATATATCGGTGGTGTTTGCCTTGGTTTTCTCCTCTTCCTTCACACCTTCTACTTCATCCATGGGGATCTCACATCCTCCAATGATGTAGAAGATGGAGGATGAACCACTAGCAATGGGGGAAGGAAGAAGGGCTCGTCTTCTTCAAAGGGTGATTCTACATTAGCTTATGTCATCCTAGTGATGGAGGAAGTCCCAACATCCTCAGAGCTTGTCACTACTCCTAAGTCATTTGGTGAGCCCAGTAGTGGATCTTGGGCACCACCTTCCTTGTCCATTGATTTAACACAAGGAACTCATGTGAAGTGCATGTTTAATTTTGTGGACGAGGCCCTGACCCTGTCGATGATTTTTGTGAAGTCACTGACTTTCACCCCACAAGAACTAAGTGGAGAAGACCTCAAGGGGCCTTCTTCCTTGGCCCTTGTTATGGGAGGGATGAAGGGTTTCCCCCTTGATATTCTTCCCTTGTAGGCTCCTCCACCCTCGCCTTATGATGATTTAGATTGGGAGAACAATGACCTCTTGGTTGATGAGGACTAGGGGGTGCATCTTCTTTATCTATAGTGTAGATTGTGTGTGTGTTTGTGTTCCCTCGTACTTGCGGTATGTGTTCCTAGATGACCTGTAACACCCCTCCATTTTGTTCTTTTACTCTAATAGTGTTCGTTATGTATGTTTTTCTTTGTTAGCACGTTGGTTATAAACTTGATTACTATTGACCGCTAATTGTAAAGCGATGAAAACATTATGTTTTGATATGATGACACTTTAATCAGATGTTATTATTATTTCATGTTATGGATTAAATTAGCATGTATGTGAATTATTGATTCTTTATGCTTTGCTATATCATTGATGATTAGATGCATCAGTTAGCGATATTGTATTGGTGAAGGGGACAGGATCACATCACTCGCATGTGAGCGCCCTGTGATTCTGCAATTTTCTCTTCACGGTGTGTTTTAATATATATATATATATGCATGTTTTCGACACTCGTATTGTGTGCAGGATGCAGGTACAAGACATCGACTCCACCTGGTTCCACAGGTCTGAGTGTGTCCCTTGTCCAACAGAAAATGATTGGGAGATAGTAGCTAGGTTTTCTGTGTCATGACATCACCCTAGCCATAGTGTGTCGTCGAGTTGTTAGTTGGGATAAGTTATTTTCTTTGTTCTCTCTTCTTCCCTTGCCCTTGTATTTAATTTGCAATTTAAATTGGTGCTTGTTTTATTCAATTGCATTGTCAAAATAAAAAAACGAGTGACTTAATTAATTAGTTAATTTAATTCAATCAATAAAATAATCTAATCATGGATTAGATTTATATATTGATAAATTAAATTAAAATGATTGTGCTAGCATTAGTAAATATTCAGATCGAATAAAAAAAAAAAAAATTTGCCTTGAATTCCTTTTTGAAATAAAATTAAAAAATGATTTTAAATGTAAATTGGTAAATTCAATTTTGTGGAAGAAAGAAAATTTAATTAGCATTTGGGTTGCAAATAGATAAATTAATATTATGCAAATTACAATGGGAAATAGAAATTGTTTTATTAATTTGCAAAAATAAAAATATCTAGCTTTAGCAATAAATTTTGGTGGGTGAGTTCAAAATTAGGGGTTTGACAAATTCGGAGAAGGGATTGCATAAGGTAATTCATTTTGTTTTTTGAATTTTAATTTTTTAATTTTGGTGAGCAAACTTGGAATGGATTTTGGTTGAAGAAAAATTGGGAAGAGAAGATTTGAAAATTGGTGCAGCTGAATTGGAAAGAAAAGGCAAACCTCCATTGAAGGACTTCAAGCTTGGAGAAAACACAAGGGTATTATTTAAATATTGTGCAATTTCCTTATTTTAAAAATGATTTTGAAATTGTTCAAACTGTTGAAGGATTCAAATTGGGAACTAGAGGAAAAACCCATCAAGAAATTGCATACAAATCTTGAATCAAAAACTCTCATGATAGCGTAAAAAATTTAGAGATTAAACTTGGTTTTATCAAGCTTTTCAATAGAAAATTTTGAACACAAAAATGGTGAATTCAAATGAAAATCTCTTGAGAAATTTCTATGTGATTGAGAAGAGCTTCATTTAAATTTGGAAAAGAAGTAGAAATCCTCAAATAGCTGGGTTAAATTGTGTATTTTCAATGATAATTTAATTGTGTTTCTAAAAATGAGCATTTGCCCAATCTGGGTATAGAAAAAAATAATTATTTTTTACAATCATTCCAAGAAGGACTGTATGTATATATTTATATATATGTATATATATACATACCTGATTGTATGTATACATATATATAAATATATATATGGATCCGTTTTTCATTAAATTCTTGAGAATATAAAATTGTGATTTCATATTCTCGGTTTTACCCAAAAATATATCTTTTTTACCAGTCATATTTTGGCCTTTTTGAATGGCGGAATCATTTTGTTTCTTACCCGTGCGTGGTCTGAGGAAGGGGTTTTAAACCCTTGGCAATCCCCATTAATGGCGTCGGCGGCCTGTGAAGGCAGCACCAATGCTGCCCACACAGGTCGCCGCCCCCATCAATGGGGGTTGCGTCCCTGTTGGTGCAGGGCGCAGCCCTAAGTTGTTGTGTTGACCTCGCTTTTTGAAATTGGTTTTTTTTTTAAAATATATCATATATTAAATATAATATATGTATAATATATATTATATTATATATATATATATTATATTTAATATATATATATATATATATATTTATGTGTTCATCAGTACGCCTTTTGAGTTTTTAGATTATTTATTACTTAAGTATATTATTAATATATTTAATATATATATTGATTTCATATTAAATATATATGTATTATAATATATTTTAAATAATAAGTATGGTGTTATGATTTAATTCTGAAATTCTAATATTGTAGTAAATATTTAAGTATTAATTATAGATATATAAAATATATGTAATAACATATACATCGAGTATATGAATTTTTACATATATATTTTATATAAATATAATGATATTTGAATAATACTATTATAGGTTATTTTTGCAATGTGTATATGAGAAATTGGTTTGCAAGCAAATGTTTTAATTGTGAAAGGAATATTATTTTGTTATCATTAAGGAATATTGTGCACTATGATTAAATGATTAAGTCTAGATTAAGGAAATATTTCCGTGTTAGACCTCTCTTATGTGATTGTGCAAGAACATAGTTTATTTAATTTGATTAAGTGCACTAATGCGATGAATCATTGGATTTACGAAATCTGAAGGTAGATTACCTTATATTGTTTGCAAGCTTCCTTTCATTGTGGGGTGTTCATTCTTGTTGGGATTTGAGTCATATTTTGTAAGTCTTCCAAATAGAACCGTCTTCCATGTTTTGGGGTTGTTGTCATGTCGACCAACCTTGTTTGTCTTGGGTAGTGCGTAATTGTGTCTAGTGTTGTACCCAGTTATCTTGGATGGGCTATGTTGACTTCATGTCGTGATTAGGGATTCATTATCCCTAGGTTGCACTTGAGTACCCTTTGGTTGTGGTATAGTTCCACCTATTGTCTTAGAGAAGTGGCTTACATTGAGGGCCAACACACAAAGTGGTGCCAGGAGATCTCAATGTAAGTTAGTTAATTCAGTGAAAACTTAAACCAATTGATTAGTGTAGGTGGTACCAACATTTAAAAAGATTAATTTTTCCTCGCTCATGGATGCAAGTGCTTGTATAGACTTGGGATGAGACGAGAAGGCCTGGAATGGCAAGATCGTTATCTTGTCCCTTCGAAAGATAACTGATTCTGCATTGGTTTGCATGTGGGGCCGGGAGTCATTAGAGGTTACCGGGATATCCCAAGATGGGGGTCGAGACCTAGGAAGACTTACCAGGATATCCCATGTGACATTGTGATGACACTTCTCCTAAGTCAAGAATATGTTTGTATTCATGATGTGATCATTTAAAATCTGGAAGCATTGTAACCTTTGTGTCATGTGATGTCATGTTCGCATCTTTTTCAGTTGAGTCATGTTGCCTATATTTAGAGGTGGTTGGTCTTGACCTAAAATCGTTTTTACTATCTCCTAGCATGGGGGGTGAGCCTTCGGGTATCACTTGGTTGGGTGGAATGTGCACCTTAATCCATTGGTTTCTTTTCTCTTGATCGAGTGGACAAGACTTTCGTGTTGGAGAGCTCGTGGGAGCCAGTTGCTACCTTGGTTCTTTTATGTTGGTCATTCTTGTATTATTTTACCCCTCATTGTTATCGAGGTGGAAATTGTAATAAGCAATCATGTTATTGATTTACCTCATTCTGGGAATGAGTGATGTAATTGTAATTGTATAACTTTTGTTATTGATAACCATTAAGGATCTCATGGTCTTAAATGAAAATCTCATTTATGGAATGTATGTGCTTTAATTATTTAAGTAAATGTTGTTATGTTTCATTTCATGTATGTTGTTTTAATTTGTGATTTAATTAATATTTGTCTCGTAACCTTAGAGGATTGTTGGCTTTGTGTTATAATCTTGCATGTATTTGTAATTAAACAAAAAAAAAAATTGTGCCTTTGTTTAGTAGTTTGCAACTTCCCCTATGGTTGCACAGCGGGGCATTACACATGGTATCAGAGCCTAGGTTTAAACACTCGGTACTCTAGGATTATGATGAGCCCATTAATCTTTTAGTTGTGTGGGTTTTAATTGTGTTGTAGGATTATGTCTCCCAGACGTGGAAGAGGTGGGGGTTAGAGACGTGGCCGTTTAGGTGGTCGCATTGGGGAACAACAAGACCCACTGCCACATGTTCCACTTGTTTCTGACCATAAGGAGCAACAGGCTTCTCAGAATATTCAAGGAGATGGCAATCAGAATCTAGATCCACCCAGGATCGAGGATGCTCAGTTGCGTCAGTTGTTAGAGGAGACCCTTGCCCGCCTTGGGCCTAGGTAGGAGGTAGAGCCAGTGGTGGTTAGAGAGAGAGAGGTACTAGTTCAGTCTGATTCAGAGGTAGCAGCCCATATGAGGGACTTGCTTAGAGCACGACCACCCATTTTTGATGGATTAGGCAGTGGTTAGGAGGCAGAGACATGGCTCATTGACTTGACTAGGTGTTTTGCTATGCACCCATACGATAGCAACACTCGAGCTAGGTGTGCTATTATGCACTTGAGGGGGTTTTCCTCCACTTGGTGGAGATTAGAGGAGTAGAAGCTCCATCTGGACATTGGTATAGTTTCTTGGGAGTTGTTTCTAGAGCAGTTTTGGGCTAGATTTCTTTCTGAGCATTGGAGGCAGCATCGAGGGGATGAGTTCCACACCCTTTGACAGATGACCATGTCAATAGAGATGTATGAGCATTGTTTCTATGAGCTCAAATAGTATGTAGGCATAGGTGATGATGAGGGAATGTTGGTACAACATTTTCTCAAGGGCTTAAACACTCGTATCAGTGGTGGAGTGTGGGTTTTCGAACCCAGGACCATGGAGGTGGTGGTCGACAAGGCCAAGCTCATTGAGGAGAACCTAGCAATGGCTTTAGGTGGTCATGTAGGAGTGCAGGTGGGCAGTGGTTTAGCAGCTGGGACTAGTGCTCGAGGAGGTTAGCCTCAGGGAGTTGCACCTTCTAGAGCTCAGCAGGGTCCGTCTCAGAGTTGTCAGCAGCAGCAACAGGGTTCCCAGGGGAAACATAAGGGTTTCTAGCAGAGGCAGGGGGACAAGAATTGGAGGTGCATGAGACGCTTCAACTCTGAGTAGCCAACGCAGAGTTCTCATTCATCTTTTAGGGGTAGTGCGCAACAGTCTAGCACACCACCTGTAGGAAAAGGATTCGGTAGAGGCACTGGATGTTTTGCATGTGGCCAATAGGGTCACATAGCGAGGATGTGTCCCAATAAGGGCACATCGGGTTATTCTCAGGGACCAGCGGCGTCAGAGCCGATTGTAAGTGATGCAGGCCATGGGCATCGAGTATTCGCAGTGGTTGACATATGCCAAGCAGAGCACCAGGGTACAGTTGTTGAGGCTTATGGTATGTTGAGGGGTAACCTATTTTCTATTCTATTTGATTCTAGAGCATCTGATTCCTTTGTTTCTTCATCTGTCGTGCCACGATGTAGATTGGATGTGGTAAAGCAGGTCGATAGGTGGTAGGTAGAGTTAGCTTTGGGTGCAAAAGTTGCATCCCTTTCCCTTGTGCTAGAGTGTAGGTTAGAGGTTGGACCTCTCCAGACTACCTTGGACCTTCATGTTATTCCATTGGGTTCTTATGACGTTGTCATAGGAATGGATTGGCTAGAGGCTCATAGTGTAGTCATTGATTGTCGACATAAGTTGATTAGATGCATTGGGGCATCTGGTAGAGAGGTAGAGGTAGTGGGGGTCCAGAGGCCGATTTCCTTGAGGATCATCTCAGCTATGCAGTTGAGAAGGTGTGTGCAACAGGGTTGCCAATTGTTCACTGTTACAGTGGATGATTTGGATCTAGGAGGTGGAGAAGAGAAGGTTTCTCTTGATAGTTGCCCCATCCTTCAGGATTTTTTCGATGTCTTTCCAGACAAGATTCTAGGGATGCCTCCTTAGAGGGACATTGACTTCAAGATAGACTTGGTACCTGGATCAGAGCCCATTTCACGAGCTCCCTATTGTATGACTACCCAGGAGCTGAAAGAGCTTAGGCTGCAGCTTGAGGAATTGCTAGAGAAAGGTTTTATTTTCCCTAGTGTTTCTCCATGGGGAGCACTATCATCTTCGTGAAGAAGGACGGTTCACTTTGGTTATGCATTGATTACTGACAGTTGAACAAAGTGACCATCAGAAATTGGTATCCTCTTCTTAGGATTGATGATCTATTCGATCAGATCAAGGGTGCTACCATCTTTTCGAAGATTGATCTCAAGTTAGGATATCATCAGCTTTGAATATTCGATTCATATATTCATTAGACCGCATTTCGAATGTGGTATGGTCACTATGAGTTCACAGTTGTACCATTTGGTTTGACGAATGCACCCTCAGTATTCATGAGTCTTATGAATGGGGTATTTTGTACATACCTAGACAGGTTTGTCCTTGTGTTCCTAGATGATATTTTGGTATACTCTAGGACAATGGAGGAACATGAGGAGCATTTACAATAGGTATTATAGTGCTTGCAAGATAATCAGCTATATGCTAACTTGTCGAAGTGTGAATTCTTCAGGATTGAGGTACAATACCTTGGTCATGTGATCTCACGGGAGGGTATTTCAGTGGATCCTGCAAAGATCCAAGTGATCTTAGATTGGCCTGCACCCACGAATGTAGCCGAGATATGTAGCTTCATGGGGCTAGCAGGTTATTACAAGCAATTTTTGTAGGACTTTTCGAGGCTAGGGAATCCTATCACCTCCTTTTAGAGGAAAGGAAAGAGGTTTGAGTGGTCTGAGAAGTGTGAGGCAGCCTTTCAGTCTCTTAAGGGGAAGTTGACCAGTGCACCTATACTTGCGATACCAGATCCTATTGGGGACTTTGTAGTTTGTACAGATGCGTCCTTGGAGGGATTAGGTGCAGTATTGATGCAGGAGGGTCATGTCATTGCATATGAGTCATGGAAGCTCAAGGATCATGAGCTAAACTATCCTACCCATGATCTTGAGTTGGTGGCAGTGGTTCATGCATTAACGAGATGGAAGCACTTTCTTCTTGGGCATAGGTTTGAGCTGCATAGTGATCATAGGAGCCTTCAATATATCTTCACGCAGCCCAACCTTAATGCTAGGCAAAGGCATTGGATGGAGTTTCTCTGTGAACATGACTTCGAGGTGAATTATATCCAAGGGAAGGAGAATGTGGTTACAGATTCCCTCGATAGGCGAAGGCATGAGATATCTGAGTTGACTCTTATTGTTGATTTGCGGAATCAGATTCTTTCTGCCTTCCGAGCCGACAGTTGGTATCAAGATGTTAGATTGGTGATAGAGGCAAGAAGACCCCTTGAGGGTAGATATTTAGGATACTCTCTAGATGCTGATGAGATATTGAGACACATGGGACGCATATACATTCCCCCATCATGTGAGCTTCGCGCTTTGGTCATGACTGAAGCACATCATGCACCTTATTCAGCCCATCCAGGGGTGAAGAAGATGTATGTAGATTTGCGTCAGTTATATTTTTGGCCAAGGATGAAGCAAGATATTGTAGATTTTGTGTCGAGATGTCTTGAGTGTCAGCGGGTGAAGGCCGAACACCAACATCCATTAGGGCTTTTGCAGCCGCATTTAGTACCATAGTGGAAATGGGATATAATCTCATTGGATTTCATTGTTGGTTTACCCAACTCTTTGAGACGACATGATGCAATTATGGTGACAGTGGATAGGTTGACGAAGGTAGCACACTTCTCACCTATGCGCTCTTCCTATACTAAGTCGTTCATAGCTAGAGTGTTCATGGAGGATATAGTGAGGTTACATGGTATTCCGCGTTAGATTGTCTCTGATAGGGATCCAGTGTTCACCTCAGCTCTATGGACGTCATTACAGCATGCGATGGGAACATAGTTGAACTTTAGTTCAGCTTACCACCTAGAGATAGATGGACAGACTAAGAGGGTCAATCAGATCCTCGAAGACATGTTGCGTATGTATGTGATGGACCAACAAACACGATGGAAGGACTATCTTTATTTGGTAGAGTTTTCCTATAATAATGGTTTTCAGAGTTCTATCATCATGGCTCCATTCTAGGCATTGTATGGGCGACCATGTTGCACTCCCTTGAGTTGGGATCGGCTAGAGGACAGAGTAAATTTGGGTCCTAAAATGTTGCAGGATATGGAGCAGCAGGTGGATAGGATTAGAGAGCACTTGGTGGCAGCACAGGATAGGCAAAAGAAGTATGCAGATGCGCATAGAGTGGATCACCAGTTTTCTATAGGAAATAGAGTCTTCTTGTGTGTACGTCCATGAAAGATTCGAATCCGTTATGGAAAAGGATCTAAGTTGGCACCTTGCTTGTTGGACCATTCGAGATTCTCGAGAAGATTGATCCTATTGCTTACCGTCTTGCTTTACTACCCAGTCTCTCGCGTGTGCACGATGTATTTCATGTATCAGTTCTTCAACCATACCATCCAGACATTTCTCATGTCCTTGATTGGAATGCTTTGTAGGTAGAGGACGGGTAGATGGCTTTGGAGCCCGTGGCCATGGTGGAGTGCAGAATGCTCACTCTTCGAGGGTGAGATATTGATTAGGTTAGGATCCAGTGGGATCCTAGGGATGATACATCATCCACTTGGGAAGATGCAGCTAGGATGAGGGAACTTTATCCCTATTTGTTTGCAGGCTTCCAGGAGTAAGCCTGACCCTAGGGGGGAGGATGTAACACCCCTCCATTTTGTTCTTTTCATCGAACAGTGTTCATTATGTATGTTTGCTTTGTTAGCACATTGGTTATAAACTTGATTACTATTGACCGCTAATTGTTAAGCAATGAAAACATTATGTTTTGATATTATGACACTTTAATCAGATGATATTATTATTTCATCTTATGGATTAAATTAGCATGTATGTGAATTATTAATGCTTTATGCTTTGCTATATCATTGATTATTAGATGCGTCAGTTAGCAATATTGTATTGGTGAAGGGGATAGGATCACATCACTCGCATGCGAGCAGCCTGTGATTTTGTGATTTCCTCTTCACGGTGTGTTTTAATATATATACATGCATGTTTTAGACACTCGTATTGTGTGCAGGATGCAGGTACAGGACATCGACTCCACCTGGTTCCACGGGTTTGAGTGTGTCCCTTGTCCAACAGAAAATGATTGGGAGATAGTAGCTAGGTTTTCTGTATCATGACATCACCCTAGCCATAGTGTGTCGTCGAGTTGTTAGTTGGGATAAGTTATTTTCTTTGTTGTCTCTTCTTCCCTTGCCCTTGTATTTAATTTGCAATTTAAATCGGTGCTTGTTTTATTTAATTGCATTGTCAAAATAAATAAACGAGTGACTATTAATTAATTAGTTAATTTAATTCAATCAATAAAATAATCTAATCATGGAGTAGATTTATATATTGATAAATTAAATTAAAATGATTGTGCTAGTGTTAGTCAATATTGAGATCGAATCAAAAATAAAATAAAATTTTTCCTTGCATTCCTTTTTGAAATAAAATTAAAAAATGATTTTAAATGTAAATTGGTAAATTCAATTTTGTGGAAGAAAGAAAAATTAATTAGCATTTGGGTTGCAAATTAATATTATGCAAATTACAATGGGAAATAGAAATTGTTTTATTAATTTGCAAAAATAAAAATATCTAGCTTTAGCAATAAATTTTGGTGGGTGAGTTCAAAATTAGGGGTTTGACAAATTTGGAGAAAGGGATTGCATAAGGTAATTCATTTTGTTTTTTGAATTTTAATTTTTTAATTTTTTAGAGCAAACTTGGAATGGATTTTGGTTGAAGAAAAATTGGGAAGAGAAGATTTGAAAATTGGTGCAGCTGAATTGGAAAGAAAAGGCAAACCTCCATTGAAGGACTTCAAGCTTGGAGAAAACACAAGGGTATTATTTAAATATTGTGCAATTTCCTTATTTTAAAAATGATTTTGAAATTGTTCAAACTGTTGAAGGATTCAAATTGGGAACTAGAGGAAAAACCCATCAAGAAATTGCATACAAATCTTGAATCAAAAACTCTCATGATAGTGTAAAAAATTTAGAGATTAAACTTGGTTTTATCAAGCTTTTCAATAGAAAATTTTGAACACAAAAATGGTGAATTCAAATGAAAATCTCTTGAGAAATTTCTATGTGATTGAGAAGAGCTTCATTTAAATTTGGAAAAGAAGTAGAAATCCTCAAATAGCTGGGTTAAGTCATGTATTTTCAATGATAATTTAATTGTGTTTCTAAAAATGAGCATTTGCCCAATCTGGGTATGGAAAAAAATAATTATTTTTTACAATCATTCCAAGAAGGACTGTATGTATATATTTATATATATGTATATATATATATATACATACCTGATTGTATGTATAAATATATATACATATATATAAATATATATATATTGGATCCGTTTTTCATTAAATTCCTGAGAATTTAAAATTGTGATTTCATATTCTGGGTTTTACCCAGAAATATATCTTTTTTACCAGTCGTTTATTTGTTGTTTTTGAATGGGGGAATCATTTTGTTTCTTACATGTGTGGTCTAAGTAAGAGGTTTTAAACCCTTGGAAATCCCCATTAATGGCATCGGCAGCCTTTGAAGGCAGCACCAATGCTGCCCACACAGGTCGCCGCCCCCATCAATGGGGGTTGCGTCCCCTGTTGGTGCAGGGCGCAGCCCTAAGTTGCTGTGTTGACCTCACTTTTTGAAATTGTTTTTTTTTTTATATATCATATGTTAAATATAATAGATGTATAATATATATTATATTTAATATATATATATATATATATTATGTGTTCATCAGTATGCGTTTTGAGTTTTTAGATTATTTATTACTTAAGTATATTATTAATATATTTAATATATATATTGATTTCATATTAAATATATATGTATTATAATATATTTTAAATAATAAGTATGGTGTTATGATTTAATTCTGAAATTCTAATATTGTAGTAAATATTTAAGTATTAATTATAGATATATAAAATATATGTAATAACATATACATCGAGTATATGAATTTTTACATATATATTTTATATAAATATAATGATATTTGAATAATACTATTATAGGTTATTTTTGCAATGTGTATATGAGAAATCAGTTTGCAAGTAAATGTTTTAATTGTGAAAGGACTGTTATTTTGTTATCATTATGGAATATTGTGCACTATGATTAAATGATTAAGTCTAGATTAAGGAAATATTTCCAACGTGTTAGACCTCTCTTATGTGATTGTGCAAGAACATAGTTTATTTAATTTGATTAAGTGCACTAATGTGATGAATGATTGGATTTACAAAATCTGAAGGTAGATTACCTTATATTGTTTGCAAGCTTCCTTTTGTCGTGGGGTGTTCATTCTTGTTGGGATTTGAGTCATATTTTGTAAGTCTTCCAGATAGAACCGTCTTCCATGTTTTGGGGTTGTTGTCATGTCGACCAACCTTGTTTTCCTTGGGTAGTGCGTAATTGTGTCCAGTGTTGTACCCAGTTATCTTGGATGAGCTATGTTGACTTCATGTCATGATTAGGGATTCATTATCCCTAGATTGCACTTGAGTACCCTTTGGTTGTGGTATAGTTCCACGTGTTGTCTTAGAGAAGTGGCTTACATTGAGGGCTGGCACACAAAGTGGTGCCAGGAGATCTCAATGTAAGTTAGTTAATTCAGTGAAAACTTAAACCAATTGATTAGTGTAGGTGGTACCAACATTTAAAAAGATTAATTTTTCCTCGCTCATGGACGCAAGTGCTTGTATAGACTTGGGATGAGACGAGAAGGCCTGGAATGGCAAGATTGTTATCTTGTCCCTTCGAAAGATAACTGATTCCGCATTGGTTTGCATTTGGGGCTGGGAGTCGTTAGAGGTTACCAGGATATCCCAAGATGGGGGCTGAGACCTAGGAAGACTTGCCAGGATATCCCATGCGACATTGTGATGATACTTCTCCTAAGTCAACAATATGTTTGTATTCGTGATGTGATCATTTACTTAAAATCTAGAAGCGTTGTAACCTTTGTGTCATGTGATGTCATGTTCGCATCCTTTTCAGTTGAGTCATGTTGCCTATGTTTAGAGTTGGTTGGTCTTGACCTGAAATCCTTGTTACTATCTCCTAGCACAGGGGGTGAGCCTTCGGGTATCACTTGGTTGGGTGGAACGTGCACCTTACTATGTTGGTTTCTTTTCTCTTGCTGGAGTGGATGAGACTTTCGTGTTGGAGAGCTCGCGGGAGCCAGTTGCTACCTTGGTTCTTTTATGTTGGTCATTCTTGTATTATTTTACCCCTCATTGTTATCAAGGTGGAAATTGTAATAAGCAATCATGTTATTGATTTACCTCATTCTGGGAATGAGTGATGTAATTGTAATTTTATAACTTCTGTTATTGGTAACCATGAAGGATCTCATTGTCTTAAATGAAAATCTCATGTATGGAATGTATGTGCTCTAATTATTTAAGTAAATGTTGTTATGTTTCATTTGATGTATGTTGTTTTAATTTGTGATTTAATTAATCTTTGTCTCATAACCTTAGGAGATTGTTGGCTTTGTGTTAGAATCTTACATGTATTTGTAGTTAAACAAAAAAAAATAAAAAATTGTGCCTTTGTTTAGTAGTTTGCAACTTCCCCTAGGGTTGCGCGGTGGGGCATCACATGACCCTTGTCACCCTTGTAGGTAACTTTATGTCATAAAAATATTTCTATTGTCACATCATTCTTCCTCTGATGTGTTTTAATTTTCAAAAATTAGGGACAATGCAAAGTGTTGGGGGCATTTAGGCTTCCCTTCCATGTTGACCCAATTTTTTATTTTTTATTTTCTTTTCTCATGTTTTTCTTCATATGGTATGATATAGTAGGGGGTTTATGATAGTTCATTTATATATTATTGTATCCATTTATCTATATTTATGAGTAGCTCTAACCCCAAAATATCAAATCACCCCTATGTTTCTTGTTCTAATGTTATTGTTTATCCTTGCTTATTTCCTCTCTTATCTTTCTTTCTTGCTTTGTGATGTTGTGGTGCTCATGTTTTTTCCCTCGTGTGTGTGAAAACATTACCACGGTTACCTCTCGCTATGTTCAATGGGCCACAACATCACTTTTTCATTCCTTTTTTTCTCTCCTTAGGGTGTCATGTGCCTTTGTGTTTAGCATGCACCATCCTAAGGGGGGGCTATCATGTCACTTTGATTTTTAAAAAATGCATTCAATGGCCATTAAATCTTTTCTTGAAACTCTTTTTAATTTTTTTTTCAAAAATTGCATTCCTCAACAAGGATCCCTCACAGAACATTTTTCCTTCATCATGGGTTCGTAATGAAAGAATTTGAAAAAAAATCATTGGAAAAATCCACAATATTTTTCCTTCATCATGGGTTTATAGAGAAATCATTTGAAAAACTTTCCTCCTTCAAAAAGATTCCTTGATGATGAATTGATTTATGAAAAATACTCTCTTTCAAATTGAGTGTCCCTTGAGTGGACCCCTTTTCTTTTGAAGGGTTCTTGAGGGACCTCTTTGAAATATTTTCCTTAAAATTTTGACTATCTACTTGCTTTACTACATGGATTTTTTATTTCTAACATGTTTTTTTTCTACAGATTAAGATGTTGCTTTGCAGGTGCACCTATGAAGCCGATTTCCAATTTGACTCTATGAAGTCCCCTCAAATTGGGCTTCCTTCAGGAGAGAGTACATGGGGGCACCTTCTTTGCAGGTTTGAGGATCTATGAAATGTTTTCATCCTACGGTATTTTTCCATCATTGGTTGCTTTCGTGCACTTTGTTCAAACCTCCTCAAGAGAGAGTACCTGTGGAGTCATTTTCTTGCCCTGTGCTTTCAAGTTTGCTATATTTTAGTCTGCTTCTTTGATGATTCAGGTATACAATTATAAAACCCTTTGATATACTTTACCAAACACTCATTTCCACTCATACTTGCTAAAGTGGGGGAAAAATGTATAGGAGAGAATTTGCACCCCTCTTGCAAATTCCCCTTTTACATCCTTCACCATAGAAAAATAAAATTTGACCAAGTAATTCCACATCACTTATCTACAACCCATCCACTTGGAACTTTTTTTTAGTGTCGGTGGGGGAATTTCTATAAGGGACATGTGCGGGCCATGCAGATGTCTACACAACGTGCTGACATCTTGACAGATTCCTTCCTCTAGAATCTTCAGAGGCATTAAATTCTCCATTGGTGATGAAATGTAGCACCCCTATGCCATTCTATTGACCTTTGAATGGATCTTTCCCTCCATTTTCATCTTCATATGGCCATCTTTCTTTTTCATTTCACCTCTTTAGCAATTCTTCACATCTCTACAATTTTGATTAATGATTCTTGCTCCATACTCAAGCTACTTGTTGCACCATTGGCATCAGAACATCCCACACATTTTACCATAGAAGTTGCAGCGTGGTTCCTAGTGAGGCTGCTTTTGGTATTGTTGTGGCTACATTGACTCTACCATTATTGTGGGCTTGCATTCCTCTCTCATTGGCCTTGAGTTCCTTTGGTCGAGGGTGGTAATGCTTCTTGTTTACTTTGTTGTTGGATCTGTGTAACTTTGTGTCTCTTGTAGTATTCAGTTCCATTTCTATTCTAGCACTATTTCCTGTATCACATTTCTATCTATCTCTCTATCCGGATATCCATGGAGGTGGAAACACCAAAGCAGGGGTTTTACTACAGAAAAACCCTATACAACCACAACATTTTTCCTCACTTGGTTTTGTGTAGGTATGCGTTCGGGAGGAGCTTGTTTGTGAAGTAGACTTCTCATGAGTTAACTTTCATCACCTTAATCCTTGTCACTTCTACATCATCTTTTTAGTTATTCTACTTATTTTTCTTGTTATCACTTTAGCTAGTACTTTAAACTTCATTTACTAAGCTATTAGTAGAATTTTGGTATTCTTATTGTACCTTTGTACTTTCTAGCTATACATATGTCAGTGCCCTAGTAAGATGACAGTGCATCACATTGTCATCCCTAACCCATGTTGTTACCCTCTAGTAGAGAGTTTTCCAAGCTATAGTTTGGGTTCTAGAAACCTATTCACTTAGCCCCATTCAAATTCTCAGGCTAGTGGAGTGATAGAAGCACTTGAGAGTGCTTTTCATTCTCTATCCTTGAGCTAAACACCTGTGTGGTTGAGGTAGATTATGGAAAACCTCTTCTCTCAACTCTCCATGACCTAGAGCCTTGGTGTGGTTGGTCCCCCTCCTTACACTATTAAAAATTCACCATCAACATCCTGAGATATGTCTTAATGGATAGATCATTCCTACAATACACATCATGAATACATGATAACATCCTAAAAACTCAAAATAGATATGGCAAGTGATACAACAACATTTTTTATTCTTTTGTGATCTTACCTTTCTAATTTATTTTGTTAACTCATTCCCAGGATCTCTCAAGGATGTCTATTAAGGATTTACAGAGGAAGGAATGCAGGCAATTGAGCATCATTTCTATTTTCTCTTTTTTTTGGATTTTTTTGTGATACTACCATGATGAATACTTGCTTTTTTGTGTGTGGAAGTTGTTTTGAGGTATTTCATGTAGTGGTTGTGTGTTAGGTACTCCATACCTCTCGTGTAGCTAGTCCAAAATATTTTAAAGCTTGTCACCCATACACTAACATGGTTTTTGTATGTCTGGTATGAGCAAGAATACTCCTTGTTTGTGGATTCAAAGTCCACGCAATAGATACAAAGCCACCTTGGTCATTAATACCCTAGTGCATCCTATTTGTTTGCTAGATCAATAAGGATTGCTAAAATATACAAAGTCTCCATGAAGCAAAATTAAACTCATAAATGACTAACAACATCAATTTTCTTCTAAATCCTAAAAACATTTTCTTCTATTTAACATTTCTTATGTTCTTCCTTGCACTTAAATGCATCATATCAACTTATCAAAAAAATTGGTTAATTATTCAAAATTTTCACCAAATTTCCTAAGGGGGCACCATGTTATCCCACCTAGGGCATACTAGGGAAACTCTTGAGTAGGAATGTTTGAATTTTATTTGACACAACGCTCAAAATCACATTGTATCAAAGAGGGGAAAAATGTATATACACTAAAAATTGTCCTGACTGGAAAAAACACTATTTAACTTTCACCCTTCTTCCCTAAATGATTAAATAATACATTATTATTTAATTATTATCAAATTTTATATTCATCTATTAATTAAGTGATTTAACATTATTTAATTAATTCATCCCTAATCATCATTTAAATCATTAAGCCCTATTTTCCTCTATTAATTAAATAATCTTTAATTATTTAATTAATTCACTTTTTCATCACTTATCTAACTTTATTCCTCCTAATTAATTAAATAACATCAATTATTAAATTATTTTGCTAATTACACCATTCATTTAAATCGATTAAATTGTTATCACTTAATAATTTAATTAAATCACTTTCCCCCTTTCTAAATCAGAATAATTAAATTAATTATTTAAACATCATTCGAAAAGGTAAACAAACAAATACAAGTTTATTTGTTAAAGTCAAACATTACTTGCACATTCAACTAAAATATGTTAATTAATTAATTCAATTAATTAATTACCTTCACCCCCTTTTGTGATTGAGCAAATCACAATCATTGATTGCTCACTCTGATTGGCTAAATGATTCCTCTATTTTCTAACCGATTCATCCATTTCCTAACTAATCCATCTATTCTTCAATCTCACAAAATACTCAACTTGATTTTCTCAATTCCACATATTATACAATCTAAATCCTTTGATTGTGCAATTAACATCCTTAATTGGATCGATCACATAAGCTAACTGAGCAATCTATTTCCTCTTAATGGTTCTCAACCGTTGATCATGATTCTGCATTATTGCATCTCGATCATTCATCTCAAAATAGGAAATCTATAAAATAACCTTCTATAATCTCACATATCATCTATAATTTACATAAGCAAAGCATCACCCAATTACCTCTTGAGCACATTACGAGTTATCATCATATTCTAGTTCAACATCGTAAACATATAAAAACTTTTGCAAAACATAATGAATCCATTGCATTGATACAAACACAATTCAACTTCAATGCGAATACAACTTTGATATGGTATGGTAATATTTGGTTGTTTTGGATTCATTTAAGGTTCCTAATTGATTATTTTGATTGAATTCGTGGCTTTCATTTCTCATTTCATGAGTAATGGGTGTAGGGATTCTTAATCTTGTTTGAATTAGTTTAATTCAATTTATTTTTTGTATGCTTTGTTTCCCCCTTACGATAACTAGATCAAGTAATTCATCACCTAGGAGAGGGCTCATTAAATCATCAACCAATGAGTTGTAGAACTTTAGATAGTGTTGGAAAAATACATGCATTCATGGATTCTACACATATTATATCATTTGAGCATAGGTGAATAGAACACATGTGAATAGAGTAAAATATTTTAATTGAAATAAACTTCTATTTATCGAAACAAAGTAAATGAATACAAAAAAATAGCCTATGTTATGTGTACCTAATGCTTAATCCTATAACTAGTTAATCATTAAATTGTAGTATGTCCTAACTTCATTAATCTTCAGAGTACTAAAATAGAGTATCAATCTATAGATTCTATTTCAAAATTGTAATACACCATTCATAATCTTATGAACTAAAAACTATAAATTAATCAATTAAATTCACAACATATAATCTAATCTACCAACCTAAAGTAAAGTGGTTCAACAATACCTCAAGTAGCTTGCTTAAGTTACCATGTCATAAAACTTCTTTTATCACTTACTCAAAAAAACACTTATCAAAATATTCATTCTTTATTACATCTTAATCACACATAGAATTGTTAAATAAAATCTATCCAACAATCTTATTCAATATATCACATCTATCACCTAGATATCCTCCTCAACAAGGTACCCCACTATATAGGGTTTGTGAAGGAGTCTATAGACACCTAAAATAGTCCTAACTGGAAAACATACACTATTCAACTAACTCTCTTTTAATTAAATAATAAATTATTATTTAATTATTATCATTTCTCATATTTGTCTATAAATTAAGTGATTTATGTTAGAGTAAAGTAATTATTTAACTTTACTCTCCTCTTAAGATTTCACTTTATGCACATATATTAGTCATTTAATAATTAATATTAATTATTAAATGCACTCTCCTTAGGGTTAGGTTTTCCTTTCCGTTTTGATCTCCTTTTATAAGGATTGATCTCTTGTATTGTATTCACTTCTTGATGTTCTTTTTTCAGTCTGATAATACATTCTTGCATATTGTCAGAGCAAAACCCTTGTTTTGTTTCCTACAGATTTCTTCCTTGTGACAGGTTTTTGCATGCAGGTTTCTTGGGCTTAATAGATTTGTTTGTCATCAAATCTTACATGGTATCAGAGTTGGATCTGTTGTAGCTTGTTCATGTTTGAAGAAAAAAGGGAGCAAGGGTTTGACAAAAGAAATTTGGGATTCTTTGGCTAATTTGAGAGGTTCTAGGTGTATAGGAGTGGGAAGTCAAATAGGGTTGTAGATGCCTTAAGTAGGATGCATACATTGATGACAAAGATGCAGATTGAAGTGGTTGGGTTTAATGAACTTAAGACACTATATGCAAAAGATCCCGATTTCACAGAGGCTTGGAAAGCTTGCAAGAAACCTGTTACAGTGGACAGGACAAGGTGGTTGTATTTCATAATCCAGGATGGCATGTTATTTAAGGGAAGTCAATTGTGTATCCCGAGGAGTTCCATGAGGGAGAACCCGATAAAGGAGAAGCATAGTGGAGGAATGGCAGGATATTTTGGTTGGGATTGTTATAGTAAAGGTTTAAATTTAATCATGTTAATTAAATTACCTTTATCTCCTTCTTAACATTTCACCTTAGTTTGCATAATAAAGACATTTAATAATTATATTAATTATTAAATGTGTTTTCCTTTTAGGGCTTTTTGACCTATATGTGGTTGAAAACTCTTCTTTTGTAAAATTCTTTTTACAGATTGTTGAATACAAGCTCCATCTTTTTGAGCAATTTTACTGTGTTCTTGTTGCTTCTCTTTGCTTCTCCCTGTAATAGGTTTTCTCAGCTTGCAGAGATCACTGGGCTCCTATGGTGTTGTAGTTTCTCAACTCCTACATGGCATCAAAGCTTTAGATCTCAGCTAATATCTCTTGTTTTGAGAATTTTGCATTGAAGCATTCTGGTTTTGAGAGTTTTTGTTTGATTTGGCGTTCACTTTTGTTGGGTGCATCTTGGGCCCAAATCTGACCTCCTTTGATACCATGTTAAATTGTGAAACAAGCACAAAACCACGAGCCACAAGATCAAACACAAAAAAGACACCTTCCACGCAAGAGATCGCAAACAAATATATGTAATTATCTTCAACAAGAAAAGTTATAGAAGAGAAAACTTTCAAGAAGATATAAAGCTCGTGATATTCTCCCCGTGATAATTGGGTTACTTATCACTTTAGTTACTTAAGTAACTTAGGAACATTAATAATTAATAATTATTAATTATTGGGGTGCAAACTAGGGTAAGCATTGGTTGCTCAGCCATCCCAAGGGAAACAGAAGCAGAAACAGAAGTCGAAGACAGATTCAACAGGTAGTGAGAGTTCCTCCAAGCCACCACCTAAAACAAATTCAAAACCACAATCCAATCCTAAACAGGGTAAATCTTCTAAGTCTGGTGAGTCTTCCTCCAAGACTAAGAAGAATCCAGGTGATCCTTGTAGTTTCTGTGGCAAGGAAGGACATCCAGTTTCCAGGTGTTGGAAATGATTAGAGGCTTTGGAGGAAGCCATGCAGCAGCATCATATTTCCTCACCTCAGCCTCCTTCTCCATCCACGGGGAAAGGTCATGCTCTTTCTGCACGAGCCTCATCTTCAGGATCCACATGGATTATTGACTCTGGTGCTTCGCACCATATCTCACACTCACAGGATTTAGTCACTGCACTTGCTCATAGTGCTACTTCACAGATTGCAGTTGGTGACTCCGCACAACTTTCAGTTCAGGGTTCAGGTACTGTTTCATTGGATGGTGGTTGTCTTCAGGATGTGCTTCTGGTTCCTGAAATTTCGACAAACCTTCTATCTGTTTATCAGATTTGCCACTCTGGCTCTGGTAAGACAGTTGAGTTCTCACCACATGATGTGGTTATTCGAGACCTTCATGATCCTGACTTGGTTGTGGCTACTGGGAGTGTGGATTCTGCATCACGCTTATATAGATTTGATGGCTTTGAGAGTTTAGACACTGTTGGTTCTTCTCTTATCGCACATGCAGATTCAGTGAGCATGCTTTGGCATGAGCGTTTTGGCCATGTCAATTACAGATATTTACAGCAGATGAGTACTCAGGCACTTGTGATTGGGCTCCCACAGATTTCTTGTACTGATGGTGTATGTCGAGGTTGTGTTCTTGGCAAACATCATTGAGATCCTTTTCCTAAGGGTCGAGCCACTCATGCTAGGGCACCCCTAGAGTTGGTACACAGTGATCTTATGTCCTTTCCGACTCCTTTTTTTCAGGGGCCCGCTATGTGCTCACCTTTATTGATGACTTCTCCAGACGTACATGGGTGTACTTTCTTAAGTACAAGTCTGATGTCTTTGACTCATTCAGGATTTTTAAGACATTTGTGGAGAAGCAATCTGGACTTTCTATCAGGAGGATACGCACAGATAATGGGGGGAATATGTTAATCAGGCTTTTACAGATTTTGCACTGAGCATGGTTTACAGCATCAGTTTACAGTCCCTTACACCCCTCAGCAGAATGGTGTCGCTGAGAGAAAGAACAGAACCTTATGGGAGATGGAAATTGTATGATACAGTCTCGAGCTATGAGTTCTTCCTTCTGGGCTGAGGCAATCAATTGTGCCAATTATATTCAGAATCGGATGCCTCATAAGGCATTGCGACATATGACTCCTGAGGAGGCTTGGACCCATGTCAAGCCTGATGTTTCTACATTCTGAGTTTTTGGTAGTGAGGCTTGGGCATTTATTCCTGATGCTCAGAGGAAAGCCATGGAGAGGAAGAGCCGACCACTCATATTTGTTGGCTACTGTGAGGATGTTAAGGCGTACAGGTTGTTTGATCCTGATTCCAGAGAGGTCTTGTTTCGGCGGGATGTCCAGTTTGATGAGCGCTATCCTCAGATGGATTCTCCATCACCAACTTCTCCCTCATTGCCTACTCCTCCCTCTTCATCTCTTGAGGATTACTTATCTCTTGAGGATGATGTAGATGATGATCCACCATCTCCACCACCACCAGTTGCTCCATCTTTGCCTAGGTGGGCCCATGTCACTGTTGATGCAGCTGGTTCTTTGGCAGGTGATCCTTCAGATACTCATCGTACTCGTGCTCAGACATCTGGTTCTAGTCTTTTGAGTCATGCCATTTTGGATGATCCTCAAAAGTTTTCAGAGGCGACAGGTCACCTTGAGTGGGATAATGCTATGGATGAGGAGTATTCTTCTTTGATGAAGAATCATACTTGGGATCTTTGTCCTCTTCCTAAGGGAAGAAAGTTGGTTCGGTGCAAGTGGTTGTACCGTACCAAGTATGCTGCAGATGGTTCTATTGATAAGTATAAGGCACGTCTTGTTGCGAAGGGTTTTTCTCAGGTGGAGGGTATTGATTACTCCAAGACCTTTGCCCCTGTTGCTAAGATGAATTCTATTCGCTTTGTACTTTCACTTGCAGCTTCACAGGGATGGTCAGTGTTTCAGATGGATGTGAAGAGTGCCTTCTTGCATGGTGACCTACATGAGGAGATCTATATGGAGCAGCCTCAGGGTTTTGTGCAGGACACTTCTTTGGTTTGCAGACTTCGGCGTTCATTGTATGGTCTCAAACAAGCCCCTCGGGCTTGGTATGAGAAGATGGACTCTTTTTTGCTTTCCACTCACTTCACACGTTGCCATTCCGATCACACAGTGTACATTTGGCGTCAGGAGGGTGATCTTTTGATTCTTGTGCTATATGTCGATGATCTCATCATTACAGGTAGCTCATCTTCCATGATTCAGGATGTTCAGCAAGCTTTGATGGAGCGGTTTGAGATGACAGATCTTGGACTTTTGCACTATTACTTGGGCCTACAGGTTATTCAGTCTTCGGATGGGATTTCCTTATTTCAGCAGAAGTATGCTCTTAATATGCTCCAGCGCTTTGGCATGCTTGATTGCAAGCCTGCCCCCACACCTTTTCAGTCAGGTGTTGTCTTGTCTTCCACTTGTACTACTTCTTCCGTGGATACTACTCTGTATAGACAGTTGGTTGGCAGTTTGTTGTACCTGACACACTCACGTCCTGATCTTTCCTTTACGGTTGGCCTTGTCTCTCGATTCTCACATGATCCACATGAGAGTCATTGGCAAGCAGCCAAACGTATTTTGAGGTACATTCGGGGCACCACTCATTATGGCATTCACTACACATCAGGATCCCCTCACATTGTTGGCTTTACTGACTCAGATTGGGCTGGTGATGTCGATGATCGGAAGTCTACTTCTGGCTTTGTTTTTTGCCTTGGTTCTGGTCCTATTACATGGTCTTGCAAGAAGCAGTCAGCTATTGCATTATCATCTACAGAGGCTGAGTATCGAGGAGCAGTGTTAGCTAGTCAAGAGGTTTTATGGCTTCGACAGTTGATGATAGAGTTTGGGTTTCCTCCTGATAGTCCCACTATACTTTGGTGTGACAATCAGAGTGCCATTCATATTTCTCGCAACCCAGTGGAGCATCAGCGGACTAAGCACATTGAAATCCACATGCACTTCATCAGGTAGTTGATTCAGGATGGTTCTCTCATCTTGGAGTACATTCCTACAGAGGAGCAGGTTGCAGACATCTTCACTAAACCTTTGGCATCGCCGCGCTATCTTCAGTTGCGCTCCATGCTTGGGGTGAAGGAAGTTGTCCTTGGGGGGTCTCAGTGAGGCCTTCCTTCCTTCTTTCATGTTTTTTTTAGCATGCTTTTTTCTCTTTTTGGAGTAGAGTTTTTCCCATGAGGTTTTCTCTATTTCTCCACTTTACAGAGATTTGGTTGTAATTGGGTACCTTATCTGGCCTTGTTGCCGGGACCCAAGTTTACTTTCTTGCATTGTAGTTACCTTTGCTTTCTTGCATATGTTTGTAGCTGCACTTTGCTCATCTTAAGGGGGGGTGTTAGAGTAAAGGTTTAAATTTAATCATGTTAATTAAATTACCTTTATCTCCTTCTTAACATTTCACCTTAGTTTGCATAATAAGACATTTAATAATTATATTAATTATTAAATGTGTTATCCTTTTAGGGCTTTTTGACCTATATGTGGTTGAAAACTCTTCTTTTGTAATATTCTCTTTTACAGATTGTTGAATACAGAGCTCCATCTTTTTGAGCAATTTTACTGTGTTCTTGTTGCTTCTCTTTGCTTCTCCCTGTAATAGGTTTTCTCAGCTTGCAGAGATCACTGGCTCCTATGGTTTGTAGTTTCTCAACTCCTATAGGGATAAGACCATTGCCATTATCGTGAGCATTATTATTGGCCCCGTTGTCATAGGACGGAAGAAGTTTGTACAAAGTAGGGTATGTTAGATGGCTAAAGGAGTGAGCCAAAATATAGGCTTATATCAGCCCCACTAACCAGAGAGGCCATGGGAGGATATAAGTATGGACTTTGTTCTTGGCTTGCCAAGGACACAACGAGGGAATGATTCATTCTTTGTGGTGGTTGATAGGTTTTCGAAGATGGCACATTTCATTCCATGTCAGAAGACCCATGATGCAGTCCACATTGCTGACTTGTTCTTCAAAGAGGTGGTGAGGCTACATGGTCTGCCAAAGAGTATTGTTTTAGATCGTGACACCAAATTTGTGGGGTACTTTTGGAGGACCTTGTGGAAGAAGCTGAAGATAGAGTTGAAGTTCGGTCTCACACCATCCACAAATAGATGGGCGACAGAGGTTGTTAACAAGAGTCCGGTAACCTCGAGATGTTTGGTAGGAGATAAACCCAAGGGATGGGACTTGATCTTACCCCAGAATTTTCTTACAACAATTCTATCAACAGAAGCACTTAGTAGATCACCATTCCAGATTGTGTATGGAGGCAGCCCCAAAACAACTCCAGAATTGAGGAAGATGGACCAAGAGAAGAAAATAAGTGCTAAAGCCAAAGATTTTGCAGAAGCACATCAAGGATATACATGAGAAGGTAAGAGAACATATTAACAAGATGAAAATGCATATAAGGCTAAGGCAGATGAGAAGAGGAGGTATAAGGAGTTTCAGATTGGTGATGAAGTGATGGTCCACTTGAGGAAAGAAAGGTTTCAGTAGGAACATATAAAAAATTGAAGATGAAGAAATTCAATCCCTATAAGATTTTGAAGAAGCATGATTCAGGGAATGCATATGAGGTGAGTTGCCCTCGATGGAATCAACATTTCCTGTGTTCAACATTTCACATTTGACAGAGTATCATGAAGGTGGAATGGAGGAAGCACCGCATTAGGGCGTATGGCATTCCAACACCTACTTCAAAAGGGAGGAGATTGAAGCAATCTTGGATAGTCGTGGTGGGAAGGAGTACTAGAAACAAAGTAAAGGTGAAGAATATCTTGTGAAATGGAGAGGAAGGCCTGTGGAAGATTCATCCTAGCTATCTAAGGCAGCGGTTGACCAGCTTGGGTTTTCCTCAACCATCTGAGATGTGACGGGGTCACTTCTCAAATTACCTGGGTGTCTGATGCAGAGCATCCAGTGGTGTAAGGGCAATCTTGCATCACCCAAAAATAGTTAAATTTCAAGTTTCTTAGTTTTTATATGTTTTTACATTTTTGGATACCCTTTTGTCATAATGAAATTCCCAATTTACGGTTTTTATTTTAGTTCTTGGGTTGAAAGATATTGAGGTTTTAGTTTCCCAGATTTGCACCTAAAAATCTTCGAGTTGATTTGAGGCACTTAGAGTTCCCCGAATGCCCCAAACTTGCCAAAATCGCATAGCAATCTCAAGCGCATTCTTGACTTTGAGACCTTTCCAACGGTTTGAACGGTTCGTGAATCGAGTCCCTGGATCAAAAGTTATAGCCCTCAAAAAGTTGGCGACTTTCTAGAAGATATAGTTGCAAATGCTCTTTGAAATTTGAACTTCATGTTGTAAATTTTCAGCGCCAAACCGCCTAAACTCAAATTTGAATGTTGTTTTGGCTCCAAACTAATGAGGAGCTCTATTTATGGGTGGGTTTCTAATTTTTGGGTAACTTTTTGGGGGACAAGCTCGCATATTGCGAAAGGGTTATTCTATAGCTCTGTAACTTGCATGTGTTGTAGAACTTGGGGATTGAGATCCTCTGCATGTAAGAAGCTCAATTTTCTGAATAATAAAATTATTCTCTTGTTGTGGGTTGTTTTCTATGTCTCGGGCTGTTCCCTCATCAATTTACTTATGCAAGATGAAGTATTTATATCAATTGTTGGTGTTGGTTGGGGTAAAGAAGGTGGTGGTTTTTGGGAACTAGAGACTACATTATTTCCAATATCACCTAAGGATTTTAGGAACTCAATCTTTCTCTATAGTTCAACATTTGCAGCCAATATCTATATTCTCTCCAAGTCCTTTTGCAACTCTTCATTTTCCCTCTTCAACTTAAGTTCTAATGGTTCTACTCCTTCAGATGCAAGAACTCTTTGAGATGATGCACCTTCACTAATGGCCAATTGCTTCATATGTTGTTTCCCTTTGTCATTGAGTTGGGATTGAAAATTTGTGGTGTTAGGTATAACAATTGAACTAGTGACATTAGAACTAGTCCAAGTACTGGTGTTGGTATTCTTTATTGGAGCACTAACAGTGTTACTACCATATATTTTGGTAATCACTAGGCCAAAATATGTAATAGGGATAGGTTCAAGCTCTCCTTGATTCAATAGTTTGACTCATTCAACTTTCCTCCTCAACATGTCTCTCTCATAAACAAAATTTTTGATTCTCTCTTCCTTCTCCTTTTCCTTCTTAATCCTTATTTCATCTTTGCTTTTGGATTCTCTTTGAAGCTCATAAATCTCACCAAAAATTTCTTCCTCATTAGGTAATGTTATATCAGAATAAGAGGTCATTGTAATATATATGAGATTAGGGGTAATATCAACAGATCTATTCAAGAGATCAAATGGAAAAGGAGCATAGCTATTTTTTTTGGTAACTATAGAACCAAAAGTCCTAACATTACTAGAAGTAAGATTATATTGAACATTTATACTTCCATATCTTCTTTGTCTAGGCCTAGACTAATGCACATTTACAACATATTATTTGAAACACCTTCTTCATCCTCATAATCAAGACCTAAAAAATTTATTTGGATTTCATAACTTTCATGGCTACTACTATAAGAATTTTTAGGCTCAAGAGTAGGATGTGGATTTGACTTACTTGTATTCACATCCTTCTGTTTCCAGGATTTCCTTATATTTCTTGGCAGTTTTCCCTCTAATTTTTCTTCAAGATGTTTCATGTGTCCCCTAGTTTGTCTCATCTTCTCTGTAGCTTATCACCTTTGTTCTTCTCATGTTCTTTGAAATTTTTCCTCGCACCAACACATGAGACTCAAATTTTCCACCCAAATAATTGGGAATATGAAAATATTTGAACAAAATTTGGAGAATTTGCAAATATAGAGATAGTTCAGACAAAATTATGACAACATATATGAAGACTCATAGAGACATAAAAAATAGTAGAAGAATTTCAGCCTCCATCGATTGTAACAATCAAAATGTAATTTTCTCTGGGTTTCATCAGTAGGGTAGTAAAATAGTTATCAACACACAGGGCATGTGAGCATGGAACAAACCTCAATTCTCAACACTGGGGCTATAGGATTAGAGCTTGAAGTGGGTTTTCCACTCGACCCCAAGGAAACATGAGCCACATTATACATCCTAAGGAGAAAGGAGGCCACATGTTAGGATAGTAGCCTATGTCGCTCTTGATCCATGTTCTGAAAGTCCATAAGAAAGGGCAACTAGGGCATCACTTCCACATAATCAATGTGCCTCTAAATATTCATGGTGGATGGAATTCCTACACTAAGAATAGCCACTTGAAAAAATTCACCCAACCTGTACAGGTATGTCAAATTAAACATGGTGTGACAAAGCTTGAGAATCTAGGGCTTGGAAATGTCTAAGTCCAATAATGAAGCCAAAAACCAAGAAACGATGTTTGAGTTATAACGCGACTGGTTCTCACCCTTCACATAGTCTTTCCCAAGCACCCACTTGAATGCCACGATCACAAGGAGGTCCTTTGTTCCTATCAGGCATCCTCTTATTGTTGAACTCGCCTGCAAAATAATTTTGTAGCTTCCAACTCAAGAGTTGAATTGGGGTACCTAGAGCAGTCATAATGGTAGCAAGGAAACTTAAAGACTAGTGAAGGGAAAAATGTAGTGGAAAGAAATCACCAACTCAAATGCTAACTCAATGAGTATTTTCACAAAGTAGATATTGCTATTTATAGAAAAAATATGCATTAGGGAGGCTAGCGAATGGAAAATATATCTCCCGTTAGATGACAAGGAAAAACATATTTAAGTGGTAAGAAGTGAAGGGTAAATCCTCTAGAGGATTTTTAACCTAGCTTTGAGAAATTAATTTAGGCGTTGGGAGTTAATGCTTGCGTTTACAATTTGGCACCATGTGTCTATCGTCATCATTAGTTTCAACCTAATCATCTATGTGAAAAGATGTTTCTTAAAGGGCTATCTCCTACTTAATTAGATGCAAATGTCTTTTAAAAGTATGCTTCCCATCACTCAAAGCACGCTTCCCATCTCTCAAAGCTTATCCATCAAAAAGGCGGCATAAGGAATGTACTAAATTCATCCTCACAACAAGGACAATTTTTTTGACGAGTATGTACTCCATTATACATGTATCACCTCACTAGCAATGCTTAACAAGCTATCAATAACAACAACACATTTACTACATGTACATGTGAAAATTGAATGCGCCCAAAAAAGAAAAAAAGATTGCTAAGTGTTGAAACTCTCGAGCAACAACTTCTCTAAAAGAGATTTTTGCAAATCCTTCCAAGAACAAAACATTGGCAGAAGCATCATATTTTGGTCAACATGTTGGAGTCTCATTTGTAAGGCTAGGCTACACCAACATCTTTGGAGAAATTTCATATGCTAATGCCCCAGTGCCACAGGAGTGAAGCTTTATGCATACCAAAGTCATACAACCAGGAAACCCCATCAAAGATAAGGTGGTAAAGGATTTTGCAGACAATATCTATGACCCAAAGCTACATATAAACCCTAAAAGCCTTAGAGAAGGAGCATTGCAGAGGATGCTCAACAAATGGTTAATTGATGGTTTTGCAACTTGTCTCTGGCATTTTGGTTTTCCATAATTCATATTGCCCTCCACGCATCCATGCCCAGAACTGGTTAATGCATGCATAGAAAAGCTAGATGAATAAGTATGGGTTATCAGTGGCAATAGGTTAAAGGTTACCATTAGTGCAACAACCATTCAAGATATGCTATGCATCCCTACAAATTTGGAAGCCGATAGATACCATCACTAGAGAATGGAAGATTTATGAGAAACCATGGACAAACAGTTAAAGTTCTATAAAGATGAAATAAATGAGGAGTTAGATAATAATGAAATTTTCTTCCCTCTGACACAAAAAAAATAAAATTGGATGTGCAGGACATTTTATCAATGCTGGCTTTTATATATGGCCATGAAAGTGATGTTGAGATCCACGAGTTCCAGATGGGCTTGGCCTTCATGCTAAAGAAATAAAGAAGCCATAAGTTGTTTGATTTCACTAAGGAAATCACCAAGGGAATGTTGGGATAATTAATAGATTATAATAGTTCTTTTGAGTTTAGGTATTCCTCTTTTTTGGTTCACTTGATTTTACATCAGAACCTTAAGTTCTTTAGTGGTCATTTTTCGCTTAGTAGGTTTGATGCAACATGGTTATACAAGCCAGTTCCAGCCTGGCCCAATGTGATTTCTAGCACATGGGATTATTATTCATTTGTTGATTTTTTTTGCAACTGATACTCCTTGACTTGTCTTTGTGTCCTCCAAGTAAGTTTTCCCTAAAGATTTGGATTAGATAAAAAATCATCAAACCTTGGTCGATTATTTTATGGGAGCTAAATTTTCTTTCATCAGATGTCATGAATTTAATGAGGAACCCTTGAGGCTTTCAAAATTTGTAACAAAAATGACTCTTGCATTGGAGGCATGTCAAGCAACCATTACTGACAAAGCTTATGGTAGTGGGAGACACAAGAAAGCGTTGTACACACTTCCTCTTACTATCACCAAAAGACAGGTAACACTTGTAAAAAGGGAATAACTTGATGTGATGACTAGCAAGTTGGCCTGCCTTGGTCTGGTCCTCACTTATGATAGATGGAAGTATAATCCTTTTGGGAATCTCCCAACTGTAAAACATGAAGAGCGAGGATATTGGGAGTCAAGGAAAAACCCAATCGAGGAGAAGGCATAGGTCTATATTGACCTAGAATTTATACCATATGTATGACCCCCATGGCTTGTATTCTATCCAAGGGTGGAGGAGTTCTAACAAAGTGCCCAAATGGGAAAGTCCCTCAAAACACAGCTAAAGAAATTAGAATGGTCAGAAAGCAAGACAACCAATTTTTGGAGGTACTAACAAGAAACCAAGTACCTAAACAAACTATACAGAGAGATTAAACTAGGAAATGAGAATTTTGATGAGATCTATAACACTGAGGCTAGGTCCAAAATTAGTAATCCTAAATCAGATTGAGAGATTGAACAGTAGCACACACTAGTTTCAAACCCACCGCCTTCCACCTTTGAAGTAGCGAAAGGGAAAGAAAAAGGACCAAAACAAAGGGAGTCACAAATCTCATCCTCCACCAACACCCTAGTGAGGGGTAAGAGGACCTGGCAGTCTCTAAAAAGATCTACCATAGCCCCAAGGACCCAAGCTTCATCGAGATCAATTTTTAGAGAGTTCGAATCAACCAGTGTAGTCTTAGTTGAAGACTTGGGAAGATCAGGTGCATCAAATAGAAGAGAAGAAGAGGTAGACTCTATTTTGCCAGTATTTTCAGCCTCAATGATCCAGGTAATTTTTGCACCCACCACTCTTCCTTCTACTCCTCTTTGGTTGTTCCCTCTCTTTCATCTATAGAGAGAAATCCTCCATCTACAGACTTCAATGTCCTTTCCCTTCATACACCCCTGGCCATTTTTGACAATGAACCTCATGTTGAAACCCTGTGTGTTGAGCATGCATCTTTTGCCTCAGTCACAATTGGATCTTTAATCACCTTATCAAAGGCACAAATTGTAAACACTAAAACACTCATGCTGCTAGTTTCATCGTCCCTACCTGCTTCCTAGCATATGCCTCTTTTTCTGCCTACCTCCCCATTTACTCCAACAGGCACCCCTCCTTAATCCATACATGGCATCCCACCCTTTTCAATGATAACAATTCCTTTTTCCTCCCTACAACCTCAAATGGTCAAGGCCTCTCCTTCTATCACTCTCTATGGCCTCCCCACTAGTGTTTCACTTGCTACACAAAGCATTGAATCTCCAAAAAGCCTCTAAACTCATCTTAAAGTAAAAAGGTAGGTTCAACAAATGAGAAAGAAAAATTTACAAGGAAAAGCCGTGAAAAATCTAGCTACCAATAAGATGGAGGCTTGTTTTAATGAAGAGTGGAATGCTTTGTTGATATCGGCTATGAGGCCATGGGTATCCAAGTTGGAGGGAGAAATGCAGTTTGAAGACTACAAAATCCATGTTGTGGGTCTCAATTTGAATGAGAATCTCTCACGCACCAAGGTGGGCTTAGCCAAAGGAAACATAGAAGGTGGTCTTTACTAACTACAAGAAGTTGGAAATGAAATTAAAAAAGTGCGAGGCAGAATTGGTAAATGTAAAGGCCACAATGGATAGACTGCAAGAAAAATAAAGGGAAAAGATTTGGAGATGGCCTGCTTAGGGCAGGTACAAGGTCAATAGGGTGAAGCAACTAAGTTTCTCAAAGAAGACTTGAATGAGAAGGATTGAATTCATATCAAGGTGCAAAGATTTAGGTGCGAGATCGTGGTTGAGTGTGAAACAACTATGGAGCATCGATAGAGGAAAAAAGAGCTTGAGGACATAGCAGCCAGAATAAACAGTATTTATAATGAGTTGCAAAATGAGCTGTAGGAAATGGATAAGCACAAGGATGATTTATAAGAAGATTTGGTTAAGGCCATCAATGACCTCCAGAGAGCCTTGGCAGAAGAAGAGAAGGAAAAAGAAGGAAAGCAAGATATCGAGTCTATTATACAGACTCACGATGAAGAGAAAGAAAAACTACACTCTAAAATTTCAAATACTCTCCAGGAGAAGAATCAATTGGAGGAAAACATGAGAGATGGGGAATCCTAATTCTAGCGGGAATTGATTGTAGTGCGAGGATCTAGGCTCCTCTCGATGCTTAAAAAATTATTATCTTCTCATTGGGAGAGGATCATAGTTGTGGTAGAGGCCTTGAAACTAGTTTTTCATTTTCTTGTAGATGCACAAGAGTTAAATGCAAAGGTCATCCTAACGGTCAACCAAATTTTGCACACAATCACTCCTTAACTGAGGAAGCTTTAAAAGGTGCAGGGATTCTCAATTGAAGAGTAGTTGCAAGGAAAGAAAACAAATTTGTCATCGACCACCAGGTTGCGTTGAAAAATAGAGCTTGTCAATCAATGTTGAATAAGAAGGTCAGTGAGATAAAAGAAGAATTTGAAGTTTTGATCCACTTCAGATTACCTGTCTTATTCTCACCTGATGGTGGAGTATTGATAGTGGAACAAATCATAGATCTAATCAGGCTCAAGATCTAGGACTCCATAACGCTCCAAAATTTGAGCTCAACACCTACAATTGAGGAGATCAAGATGGCACTTCTCCCCCTTTCCCATCTTTACTATCACATTAGAGCTATTTCATCAAGATGAGGAGGAGTCTCTTTCAAAGAATTCCTTGAGCTTGATCAGGCCTATGAGAAATTGTGCACCCTCATCATGCCCTTCGATGGAGACTAGGAAACCCAACATGTTGCTTTCCTCAAACTTTGAAGATTATTTTACATCTGGGTTTATGCCTCCACAAGCGAAGGCCCCCTGTGAGTCACCAAAAATTGTGGAGAAAATTTTTCCTTTAAAGTTTTTATTTTCAGCCGTTACTTTTACTTCTTGTCCGCTTTATGATGGCACCACACCTGAAGAACAAAGGTTACTCTTGTATACAAGTGCACAATGAGCCACATGGTAGTTGCACGGATTTTCTATATCAATTTCCTTTCAAGCCCAAAATGGGACACGTCTTCCTGGTGGGGAATTCTTCAAAACTATTCTCACAAATTCTGAAATCGCTTGCTAGCTTGCCACATCATCCATTTCATTGAGCAGGTCATGTCTTCCACGAATGTTTTCCTTTTTGGAAGAGTTTTTCAGATAGTACGACAGAGTTCACACTTTCAAGATCAAACTTTTGGGGTGGCATCATATTTATTTGTAGTTGGTTGGATTGTGCTTCAACAAGCTATGCCAGGATTTGATCATCTTCTAACAACATATCTTTGTAGGGCTTCTACAAAATCTAGAGCCATAAATGAGGTAGTTCAAACTTTATGAGCAAAGATTGTTGTGATCTAATTAGACCCTGGATGGGATTGTGGTCTATTAGATGTAGACATGTGGTAGTTTTTCATCTCCTTTGGTTACGACAGTGGCTCTTTCTTTTAGCTATAAAAGGGGTTTGCAGTAGAGGTATACACAGGGAGATTTTTTTAGAAGTCTTCGAGAGGAGAATAGTAGGATTTTCTTACAAAGCATTGTTCACACTCTTTGACATGTTATATTTTTGAAGAATATTAATTAGATTGGCATCCAAATTTTTTTTCAGTTAATTTGTTACAAGAATTAGATCTATTAAGAATAAATCTTTTGAATTGTGCATTTTATGGTATTTATCACCAATTTCTTTTTCTTATATCATTAATGTTGAGAGCACTATGTTAAAGCCTCATGTAGATAGTCTAAATGATTATTTTACATGCTGTTAGCTTTTTTGTTTGATGCTATCTTTCAAAAATTGGATCATTTTCATTATACTCTTTCATTTTCTGTAAAGGATATGCCATTTTTCATATTATGTTGTAAAAGAGGAAGGATTCTGTAAAAATTAGAATATTCCCATTAAACTCTAAGGTTTCTTATTCTTGTTGGACCCTAATGGATGCTTCCCTTGGATAGATTTAAATGATTTCTTTGTGATTTCTCTAGCCTTAGTTATTTGTTCTCTTCCCAACAATGAAGGGTCTGTGGCATTTTGTGTCTATTTCATCAGGAGTAAGGAATTGCTAAATTTGAAATGTTGTAAAAGTTTTGGTGCATTGCCATCTTATATTTTTTCTTGCATTTCTCTTTTCCCTTTTTCCCAAACACAAAGAGGATTTGACTTCTTTAGTGAGAGGCGCAAGATTTTATGATCAACATTTAAAACATTAAAAACATTAAATATAGAAAAGTAAAAGGTTTTGATTTGATTTAATGATTGATCTTGCTTTAGCTTCAAGCTTTACGAATCTCCTTCACTAGTGCCTAATCCACATAGATGACCTAGGAATGAAATAAACTCCTACAACAGACCAAATCTTGGCTTCATATAACCTCATTACCTTGCAATGAGAAACCAACAAAGGGACAATACCATTACTCTCCTTACAAATCCTTATCATAATAACACAATCTTTAATGAATGGGTTGAAAGAAAGTTTCATCTACTCCTTGAATAGAAAATAACAATGGAAACATTCATAACAAAAAATGTGATATGAGAACCATGAACAATCCTTGATTATATGATTCAAAAGATGATGCATTAAAATATGGAGATAACAATATATTGACTTTCAAATACGAGAAATCTCAATGAGTGTCTAAGTCAAATGTTGCTATTAAAGAGAAAAAATTTCAAAATTCCTTCTCTAAGTCTTAGAGGACTTATTTGTTCATCTTACCTCTATGCAAAGACTTACAAAAACTAAGAATCGAAACCCTAAGAAAAACCCACAAAACTTTCCTTTATAGTTTAGGCTTAACTCAAAAAACTAATAGCCACAAACCCTAACCTAACTAGGGTTTACCCACAATTTCAAAATATCTAACCTAGGCCATAAAATTCAACCATACCCTAGGCCAAATCTGACATGTAGGAACAATAACTCCATCGTAGCTATAAGGGATAGAAAGCTCCTTGAATCATTCTGCCAAATGTCCCTTGTCTTGTAGTAGGTCATGAGAATGGAAGAAAGTACATAACCAGGTCAAAATCAATGCTAAAACCCTAGAAAAATCATGCAAAATATTAGGCACCTAGATCTAAGAGGAAATCCTGGCTCAAATGATCCAAGCATCAATTCCAAGCCACCATATTAATGAGCACTCAAATAGTGAAGAAAAACCCCATGAAATATGCAACAAATCTTGGCAAGGGATGGAGCTCTAACAAAAAGGACATGGGAAACTCACAAAAAAGGCATGGGCACCATCCCCATTAATGGGAGTAGGTATAATAAATAATGAAGATAATCCCACCCTTTTCCTTGGTCAAAAAATTGTTCATTGAGGAGGTAGGTGCGACAATAATGGTGTCATGACATAAAACTTTCCAAGTCGTAAGTATGATCGGGCCATCAATCCCAAAAGAAATGACTTCCATTGAATTAAATGGGCCACAAGGCCTAAAAAAATACTATCATTGGACATCAGAGTTTCTTTATACCTCATACACATTAGCGTCCAAGCCTCAAAGATCACTCACCGATGTTACCTCATACCTCATGTAGAGAAGCATTGGGTGTCTGGCCGAAGATATTCACCATGCAGGCTTCAAAGTTTTCGGGTTTTAGAGGTAGGATTTACAACTTATCACTTATTGTGAAGTGGTGAGAGGTAAGGGAGAAGAGAAAAATTTGATGCCCAAAAGGTCATCAGAGGTTGGGGGTTTGACTTATGCTTTACCACTAGGCAATAAGGGGTAAAGGGGAAGGAAAATCTTTGATGCCTAAAAGGTAATTGAAGATCATACTTTGGGGGGTCGACTTACCTCTTATCATTTAGCGGTAAGAGGTAATGAGGGATCCTGAAACCCAAAAGTTCAAAAAAAGACTTAGAGTTTTTGAAGAAAAAGGGTTGAGAAGGAAACTTAAAATTTTGAGAAGGAAAGAAGAAAGCAGAGGGAAGAAGAAGACCTTAGGGCATCGAGTGTCAAGAGGATGTATTACACCATACCTTAATAAAGGTAAGGGACAAAGGGGATACTCAATCCCCAATGCCCAAAAGGTCATCAGGGGTTGGGGAAAGGTCTTACCTCTTACCTTAACCATGGTAAGAGGTAAAAGGGATGGTCAAAGCATGATCCACGAAAAAATCAACATAGTTGATTTTCTGAAGAAGGGATCAGGGAAAAGAATAAGGATAAAACTTAATGGGTGAAACCCAAAATGTCACGGTAGAAAATGGAGAGAAGGGGGGGGTGATAGAGGAGGGATTCCAAGAAGCATACCAGCAAAATCCTATAAATATACTTATCTAATTTTAGGATTTTGCAAAAATGAGGCATTTATTGGAGGGGGTGGCACATGCAAAAAAAGGTGCCACCAGTGGCTCTAGTTGGGGATGCATTATTTAGTGGAGGATGGAAAGATTCTAGATCTCTAGGGAAGTAGACCATGTCTTATCCATTAGGACCTGAGATTTCCCCATCTTCAAAATTCATTTGGTAGCCCCAGGCCACCAAAAAGAAGAAACAATGATTGCCTTTGTCAAACACTAGCCTATCAAAGGAGCTGACCTCCTTCAACCTAAAATTTACTTTTCCACACCAAAGTAGAAAAAGTAACCTCTTTCCTACAAGAATAGACATATGGTTACCCCTGAACAAGTGAAAAATTGCTCCATATTTGAACCTGTTACCAAATGGTAACCACATAATGTAGGCCAAATCACTACTACACACTACATTTTTTTATTTTGTACTAGGTGACAAAAACTAAGAACTTTGATCAGACCACATGAAACAATGGTACCTTCATGCTTGCTGACCACCTCACATGAATGAAGGAAAAATGAAAATGCCTCCAATTCACATGCAAATAAAAATATGCCTCTTCATCATGTTGAATTGTAGAGGGAAACTCATCCTCAAAAAAGTCAAATTGAAAAATTTGAAGCTCAGTAACATGAGAGAGATGAGTAACCAAAAAATCACCAACCTAAGGAAGTTGTTACTGTTCATCATTAATGTAAGATGCATATTGGGTCTAAGTGAAGTGCTCAAATTCAGAGACATTAACATCCATACTATGGGAAACTATATCTTCATCACAAGGGAATGTCTTATACTCAAATTCACTCAAAATAGGGACCATGGATGACCAACATACCTTGGGGTCATTGATATTGATGCAAACTTCATCAACACATCCATCCAAACCATGAGACATTTTGTGTAAAGAGCTACACTCTTCAAATTATCTCTCTATTTCCATGTCAAAATTTATGCACTCATAAGAAATATTGCTACTATGCATTAGCTTTGAATTAGGCAATATATCTTCTATGTCATGGCCTTCATGTAAGCTGCCAACTTCAAGAGTATTCCATGAATGAAAAAAATCTCGAGAATCATTGCCATGAAGACTTGCAGCAACATCATCCTCAACACTCGTGGAATTACCAAGATTAGTAAAATAACTAATAGAAGAATCCTCAATATCATTTGTATCAATATCCATCAACAACTCCAACTCACATTCCTGCCCATCACAACATACAGTTCTTTCTTTGAGAATTGAGCACATGCTTTGGCCCATGTGCACATTAATATATTCTTCAAATGGTGTGAAGACAACCATATAAACCTCATGTATGCAATCATGAGTAACAAAAGCATTCAATTTCAGAAACAAAAGCATTATCCTATAATGCTTTATAAATATCACATTTAGCATCATAAATAATTCCATCATTACATAAACCATGCCTAGGATATTCAAACTGAATGCCTAAACATTCAATTTCAGAAACAAAAGCATTATCCTATAATGGGATATCAACAACACCCTCATTATTACCATAGGTTGAAGTGTGATAGGGAATGAACTCACACGTTTCTTTTATTTCTTCACATACTTCATCTAGATTATTATGGATACAAAGCTCATCCTTATCAACATAAGACACACCTTCATTTTCTATTTCATTCTTTCTATCCACATGCATCATGCCATTATTTTGATCATACCTAGTAATGGGAAAAATTTTGTCAATATTTTGAGTCATTGCACTTAATGCAAACTCACCCCTGACTCCCTCAACAACCCCTATCCAATCAAATACCTGTTCAAAGTTATGAGGCTTTGAAAAATTAGGCATGGAACTCAAACCTAGCATGAAATTTGCACAAAAAAAATCAACACACACTAACTCCTCAGTTCTACAACATATTGGGATTGCTTGCAAAGTACACGAAAACCTTGAAAATAAGTCATATGGTGATTCTTTTTCATATATTTATATCAAGCAATTCCTACATAGGAAACTTAGGATCAACAATGCCTAAACTCTGCTCACAATTTATCTAGATTTCACCATGAGTTGTAGGATGCAATGATAAATTGTTTGTAATAGTAGGGTTATCATTAACTAGATAATCATTTTTTATTTTTTTATCCATAAATTTTGTTTCCCAAAAACATGCTAGGATGAGCAAAACTTGCAGCCATATATCCCTTAGGCATTGAATACCTTATGTTGTTCTCAATATCCATGGAAAATTCATATACCTAGCGAAGTGTTGTATGCTCTTTGTCTTGCAACAAATAGCTCATTTTTTATCAAATGTTCCTAGTTATACAACCAAGAACATTGCATCATTTGGTTTGATACCTTTAGGAATTCCATCTATGGCCTTTGAAAACCTTAAGTTGAAATATGGAACCAATTCTTCTACCTTCTAGATGTCCATGAATTTGGAAATCATAGAACCCACATTAATTATTTCACCAAATTGCTCTATGAATGATGTCATGAATTCTTGCCAAGATGAAATGGAATAGGATGACAAGTCTGAAAACCAATCCCTAGCATCTTCCTTTGGGGATTGAAAAAAGAGTTTCATGAAAACATCCTCATCATCTACCTCATAATCTTCCATTAAATTCATAAATTCTTGTAGATTCCTATCAATTGATTCAAATTTCTTTCCATTGAACTTTGGAAATAGTCCCCTAATCTCATCAGGAATAGGATTTGGGAAATTGTGGATGCCACTAAAATTCAATACTCTATGCCTTTGAATAGAGAAGGGCATTCTTTGAAGACACAATTGTTGCCTTGTCATGACACTATAGCTTGTAAAGGGGGGGAACCATAGATATTTGAAAATTAACTAATCCCCTCTACAACTATCTACTTCTCAATACTTCTTTTGGAATATCATGTTTTCTCAATTCCCTTTCTTTTAATGCCTTGAAACAGTAAATAAGGGAAAATATTTTCTAGGAATTCAATAGTTGACCTTCATACAAAATATAGAAGTAGATGAATACTTGGAAAAATGCTACAAACCCAAAAACTCTTACTTATGATGTAATGATTCTTTTAGAGTCGCCACCTCTTAAAAGAGGATAAGATCTTCAAGCAGAAAGAAGCTCCTCAAAAGACCAACTTTCATTTTGAGTTCTCTCCACTAGAAGAGACCCAAACTTCATGAGATGCTGCAAAAAATTTCCTATTCAAGTATGAAGGTCCTTTGGATCATTTGACCCAAAAACTTCATATCAATAAAGTTATTTACTCTCCCAAATACATAAAATTGAGTATTACCCAGTAGAGTCACCAATTTGTTGGTGTTTCCAATTGATTTTCTAGGTTTTCCTAAAGATTGGCTACTTCTTATGCTCATAAACCCTAGGTTAGTGGCCAATGAACAAGAGATAGATTTATAAGTTCTCTACACTTTAGGATTTACAAAACCAAGGTGGTTTCGCCTTTAACATCATGCAACAATAAAAAGATACAATGATTCCTTTGATAATAGATTCTCCACACTAATATAGTAAAAGGTAACCTGATGTGCTAAATCATCTTTGCAACCCCCTATATTTTTACCAGTTCTTTGTAGTGTGGTAATGAACATAAAAAAGTAAAAACACATAAAATTAAAAGGTTTTGATTTGATTTGATGATTGATCCTACTCTAGTTTCAAGCTTTGTGAGTCTCCTTGACAAGTGCCTAATCCACATAGAGTCTAGGAATGAAATAAACTATTGCAAAAAACCAACTCTTGGCTTCTTATAACTTCATTACCTTGCAATGAGAAACCAACAAAGGGAAAATACCATTACTCTCCTTGAATAGAAACTAACAATATTTAGGATAACATTTAAAGAGAGGATAGGAGGGAAAGAAGCTTCCCAAGTCATTACAAGGGATCAAGGCATTGAAGGGATTCAAAATTGGAACCTTTGGCTATGATACTAATTGTTGGCCCCATGGTTGCCTTTACACCAAAAGGTCAACCTATTAATGCCTGAAACTACCGCCAGAGTTAGTGGATCCACATGAGGTAGTTAGTCCATGTCACAAATCCCAATGGGAGTGTTGACCATCTACTAACAACCATACCCATTAATGGGAGTAGGTAGAAGCAATAATGAAGATAATTTTTCCCTTTTCCTTGGTCAAAAATAGGTCATTGAGGAGGTAGGTGCAACAATAATGGTGCCATAAAAAAATGAGCCAAGTAATAAGTATGATCAGACCATCAAGCACAAAATAAATGCCTTCCATTGAATTAAATAGGCCAAAAGGCTGAAAAAAATACTACTGTTGGATTTCAAAGTTTCTTTATACCTCATATGCATCAAAATCTAGGCCCCAGACATCACTCATTAGGTTACCTTGTACCTCCTACAGAAAAGCATCAAGCATCAAGCCAAAGATCTTCACTATGCGGGCTTCAAAGCTTTTAGGTTTCAAAGATAGGTCTTAGAACTTACAACTTACGATGAAGTAGTAAGAGGTAAGGTGGAAGAGCGACATTAGATACTCAAAAGATCATCAAAGGTTAGGGGTTCAACTTATGCCTTACTGCTAGATGGTAAGGTGGAAAGGGGAAGGCCTATCCCTAATGCCCGAAAGGTTATCGAAGAATGAAATTCAAGGGGTCAGCTTACCTCTTACTGGTTAGCGGTAAGAGGTAAGAAGGGATCCTGAAACACGAAAGCCTGAAAAAGGACTTGGGGTTTTTTAAGAAAAAGGACCGGGAAAGAAACTTGAAATTTTGAGAAGAAAAGAAGAAATCAAGGAAGAAAGTAGAGGGAAGAAGAAGACCTTAGGGCATTGGGTGTTGAGAGGATTCCTTATGCCATACCTTAATAAAGGTAAGGGAAAAAGGGGATGCTTGATCCTCAATGCAAGAAAGGTCATCGGGGGTCAAGAAAAGGTCTTACCTCTTACCTTAACCATGGTACTATAATGACGTAAAATTGCACCCCATACAATTTCAAATACATTCTTGTATCCACTTTAGTGTCCACTCCCTTAGCATTTGTGTAGGCTCATTTTAGCCCCTGCATTAGCCATTTTCCCTCTCAGGATGCTCACAACCCCTTTTCAGTAGCTACCTTTGTGTGTCAGCTTTGTGTCAAAAATGGTGCTTTTCCCGTTCTCGTCGTTTTGTAGCATGATGTGTCTAGACACTAGCATGCCGTGTGGACATCCATGAACCACACCAGCATCTTGTGACATTTCAATGTTCAAATGACTGGTTTTGAGCATGTTTACCACTTGTCACCTCCTTTTTTCGGTGGTAACAACCCAAGATGCCTTGTGACGACTTGGGGAGCTTCTTTCCCTCCTATCCTCTCTTTAAATGCTATATTTTCACTTCATTTTCTTTCTCTAGACGTCTCTAGCTTTGGCTTTGTCCTCTTCCTATTCCCTTTGTCTTGATATCTTGCTTGCACAACTCCATGTATAGCTTGCTACAACAACACTCTTAAGCTCTTATAGTGCTCTGTGCAACTCCCTTGGCTATTACAACTCTATCTCTCTTATCTTATGCTTGCGAGCATCTTGGGATTTCTCACATCCCCTATCAATTACATCTCTATCTCATGATACAGGTTCTCCTCCTTGAGTGGGGATTAATTTTATCACTCCATATTTTCTTACTTTGCTCACTCTCTCTATCTATCTAGCTGTTTGTGGAGGTGGGAATGTTGGTGTAATTAATATTTAATTACACTTTAGCATAAGTTTACTTAGGTATATTTAATTCCTAAGTTATAGGTTTTTATCCTTATCTTGTCGAGCTATCTTGTTGCTCAAGATAAGATTAGGTTTATGCATCTTTGCTTTTATAAAGAAAATTATCTCTTGTAATATTTGGTACTTCGAATATATCAATTTGCACATATTTTGCAAATCTCTGCTTCTTTGTTTTTCTCTACTGTGGAAGGTGATTTTTCTGGTTTGCAATCAGATCTTGGTTTCTAATATGGTATTAGAGCCTCGATTTGCATCCCCTTCTCATCTTTTTTGGAGGAACACATTGCAGAGCTCGTTCGAGGTCCCTCAAGGGTTTCATTCCTTGAGCATCTTTATGCAATGTCTTGGATCAGATCGGGGCTTTCCGTTGGATTCAAAGTGCTAGAAAAAGTCAGAAATGACTTTTATTTCATTCATTTTGGTCATCGTTTGCCAGATCTGCGAGGGTTTCAAGCTCAGTTTTTTTTCTGATAGATCCAGGGGTTGATTTTCGGAGTACTTTGGGCCCAAACGGACCTCGCCGTTGGATTCGCAGTGCCCAAAAACCCCCATTATAAAATTTGTTTGATTTGGAAAGTCATCGGAGGGAAAATTTTTTTGCCCAAGGGCCATACATGCTTCAAGGTTCAAATTTTGAGAAAATTAAAAAAAAAAATTTTGGCGATTTTTTGGGCAGGCGGCACGCCCGACGCCACGCCGCACCACCGGGCCACCACCGCCACTGAATTCTCCAACCCGCTGTTGCTTCGCCCCCGCTCACTCACCACTAGAGGTCATATTGGGGATCGAGAGCCAACCCCCAGCCCCTCGTCTAGCCCTGTGGGTGGTGACTAGGGGCCGTGCCTGCCCAACCACAATCTCCAGCCCTAGCCTTGGTCATGGTGACATGAACCAGCCCCGGTCCGCCCGTGACTAGGGGCCTTATTTTTTAGCCCCTGAGGGCTTCCGGCCAAATCAGACTTTTTGGAGAGCAGTTTCATGGAAAACAGCATACTTTCACATACAATGTCATTCTTGCAAACGAGCTATTGTCGAAAGCTATTTCTGAGCTCTACACAATGGTGTAGGTCTTTTTTGGTTTTGATTTTTTGATGTCTTGTTCAGCCTCAAAAGTCAGATGTTGCTTTTTTCACTCCGGGAGGCATATCTTTTGACTCACTTATCCATTTTTCCGTGATTTTTGCGGCGTTGGAAAGCTGGTTTCGATGTCTATGCAGATCTGAGGTCATTTACAAAATATGTGTACCTTATTTTATGCATGCATTCATTTTTGTTTCATGCACTAGGTTTGCATTTTCGCTTATGTTTCTATAGCTTTGCATTCTCTCCTTCTGCAATCATTGGGTATTGTAATAACAAACTAATATAAAGTTCCATTAAGGGGGGTTCTTGCATCCATCCTTCATATTGGTGACAACTCGCATGAGTTTTTTTGGTCTCATGTTGTTTCTTTTGGCCACATTTCTTGCTTAGCTAGACACATCTTTGGTTTGCATCGGTTCACACTTCACATTGGGATTTTATGGTTCTTGATCCGCATTGGTTTAGATCTTTCTCATTTGAGGGCCATGTTTTTATGGTTAATGTTCCATAATCTTGATGGTACTTGTCCTATGGGAAGTTTTAGTTTCAGTTTGGCATTGGCTTCGAGAGACACAACTTCCAGATTTGTCATCATTATTGGTCCTTTCATCCTTTCATCCACTGTTGCTTACAGATTCCAAGGTTGATCCAGTATGTGAGTTTCTAGTATTCCTTGGCATTGGGTCTGCTATTGCATTTATGATTCTGATATGGTATTTTGCAAATAGAAGTATCTTTCCTTGCTTGCTGGATTTGGGGTTCTAGTGTTGCTTCTTCAGAGTTCTTCCAGTGATTCTTTGCAGTAGTTTATCTCACTGAGGGGGGGTTTTTCCCACTGGGTTTTCTCTCTCTTTGCATTTGTACATGGGTACCTGATCAGGCCTTTGTTGCTAGGACCCATCTCACATCTTTGCATATAAATTTGCTTCTCCCTAAGTTGCACTTATGGGGGGGTGTTGGTGTAATTAATATTTAATTACACTTTAGCATAAGTTTACTTAGGTATATTTAATTCCTAAGTGATAGGTTTTTATCCTTATCTTGTTGAGCTATCTTGTTGCTCAAGATAAGATTAGGTTTATGCATCTTTGATTTTATAAAGAAAATTATCTCTTGTAATATTTGGTACTTTGAATATATCAATTTTCACATCTTTTGCAAATCTCTGCTTTTTTGTTTTTCTCTTCTGTGGAAGGTGATTTTTCTGGTTTGCAATCAGATCTTGGTTTCTAACAGGGAACACCAAAATAGGGGTTTGACTGAGGCAAACCCTTATACAACCCCAACATTTTCTCTTGATCTTACATATGTAGGTATTGGAGATATCTACTAGCTAGAGGCTTCATTACTTGGGTGGTTGTAAGAAATTTCTTTCTTCTCTTTATCTTTATCATTTATACTTTACTTTACTTTAGTTCCATTACTTTCTATCATGTTTCTCGTATTCGAAGAGTTCCTTGCAATTGGGGTAGAAGTAGAAACTTTTTTTTTATGTGATAAACTTGGTTTCTAGTCCATACGAGATGCCATCACACCTTTGGCACTCCAATGCGTTGTTTTATCATCTATTTGCTGCACTGATGTCCTTTGGACGAAAACTTGGTAGTTTGTCCAAAAAACCCCTATGATTTTACTCCTTCAGATTCTAGAACTCTCGCTTTGTTCCTTGAGCTAGTTTAGGGCAGTATGCCCCTTGGGATTCTCTTTAGAATAAAGAGTGAACCCCCATTCTCTAAATTTTTGTGAACCTGATGTGAACCATAATATTTTTCAAAAAGCTAGGAATTTATTTACCCCAACTTGTTGTGGTCATAACTTTTGACCTGGTGCTTAGAATTCAGAACCGTTTACACAATTGAAAAGGTCTCCAAGAGGACTAATTCAATCCCTAAAATGCATGCCTTTGGCAGCCAAATTTGAGGGACCGATGCAAGTTTCAACCCTAAATTCTACTTTGAAGACCTTAGAAAATACAAAATACTAGAACCTAGAAAATACAATTTTTTTTAGAAATTTAGGATTTTTGGTTTTTTTTAGTTATGTCACCCTTGGATTGCTCTGGATTGACCGATGTGTCTATATCTCTATTTCAAAATGTATTTTCTATCTTTCTTCCTTCTATCTCTTTCTAGCTTTATTAAGAAGCTTCAAGAAGTTCTCTTGCAAGCATGTGAAAGTTGTTGAACAAGAAAAATGAGAGGGGAGGGTGAATCAGTTGTGATAGATTTAAAATTTAAGTCATTCACCAAAACTAATCCTTAAAATTTTTTAAATGATTAAACATTAAATACTAGCGAAGAAACTAAAATCCATCACATAAACACAATAACACTAGATTTACGTGGAAAACCCAATAAGGGAAAAACCACGGCGAGGATTAACTCACACTATAAAGAATATCAAAGCCAGTTACAAGAAGCTCACTGCTTGAGAAACAAGGCTCACTGCTAAAATAAGGACTCACTATCTGAATTAGGACTCACTGTCCAATAGGGCTAACAACCCAGAGGGCTCACTGCTACAAAGATACCAAGAATATAGAAGAGATACGTTATAGAGAGAAGACACGCTTAGTGCAACGAAGAATTTCACCACAATTTTCTCAACTACTTGTAGACATGCATGAATGATAGAGTACACCTTTAGCTCACTACATCCAGAAACTAAACATTTAGGCTTCTCACTAATCTACCACACTCACATCACACACACTCACTGATTCACATCAACCTCGTATCTATCGCCTCTCTTTCTTTGCACTTATCTCTATTTCCTCTTTCTATGTTTTATTTCACCACTAACTCATCCTAAATTTATACCATCTTCAAATTTGAAACATATCTAAAGTTGGCCATCCAAATTCAAGTTCAAATTAGGTTGATGCCAAAACATCCTAGAGTGGAATTAGAATGAGGGTGACCCAAACACATACTTCATAAGGACCTTGTTAGCTCTCAAAAATGCTGGCAGAATGCCTCAAGAGGTTGCCAATCTCTTGATACGTTTTAGGGTAACAAACAAGGTCAAATGGTTTAGACCTTCTACTCTTCAGGTGCTGCTAGACCTAGGCGAGTGTACCTATATGAGTGGAGCAGACTTAGCTTGTGCCTATCTCTCTAGAAGTATTTTTCCCACAATGGCAAGTGGGATTGGGAAAATGAAACTTGATTTGGCATGAGAAATATTAAAAATAAAACCTAATATGTTCAGTTAACAGATGTAAGAAATGAATGAAACTAAATGATGAAAAATGCAGAGACTAGTGCCTTATTGGGTATGCGGAGTCAAATGAAATCTAAATGGGTAACTTATTTCTAGAGAACATTCAAATTGTTTGGCATATATTTTAGTTTACAACTTGTATAAACATGCAAGACTGTGATTACCAAGTTCTTCTTAATGATCCAAATGAACTCTCCTGATTACTATGATCAATTAAAAGGATTTAATCTTTTCTTGAAAGAAACAATTAATCAACCACACAGATATAGCGAATGTGTACTGATAAACTAAATATAAACTTGTTATATCAATTTAAATAACCAGAAAACGCCAACCCTGGAGACAACTTTAGTAATACTTTCAATGAACACAACAGACAATTGAGACAAGAAACATGCTACCACATCAAATGATTTTCATTGATATCTCCATGCTTTCAAACATGCATCATAGTCTCATAGTATGCCATTTTTTGTCTACTATATCTTCCCTAATCTATCTTCTATCCTATCTACTGTCTTCTCTTTTCTTTCATAATCGGGAATGAACATTTATACATTTGTATCTGAAAAGACACATCGCTTCGTATTCAAATGTCGGCGATCAATTATATTCGGGCTTTTGTTAACACTCGCTGAACACCCACCGAGACGTCCTGTAGTCATACCGACATCCAATGTCTCACAAACAGTCATCCTTTGGTCTTATGTATTTCGCTGTGACTTTTGGAGTCAGGGAGATGTTTCATAGATTACTTTTTCAAGTTACCGATATATACCCCATGATACCTTCTGGTCGCTGAGACATAATCATTTTCCCACCGATGAAACAATACTTTGACATGACATACGGGTCGGCAAGACTATATAACTTCACTTTGAAAACCATGATAGAATTCCCTTGTCCTTTATCGACAAGACCTGGCGAATTTGGTAAGACTTCACTCCGATGCTTTGACTCTTACCGATATGTATATCTTTATCGGTGTGACATATGGGTCGCTATGACTTATTCCGATGAAAGATTTCTCACCGATATGTTCTTTCTGTCGCCGGTCAGTAAGACATGAAGTGTTCGGTAAGACCTCACTCTGAAGACCTTTATCTGACCGATATACCTTTTGTTGCCAAAAGAATGTGTTGTGTCCTGCCGACAGGTTCTTGTAGATGAATTCTGATCGGTGTGACATCCTTGAAGTCTTGCCGATAGACTACAACAAATATATATCAGTAGAAAATGCATTATGAATCGGGGAGACCTTGATCATCTCATGCTGATAGGAATTATAATGTGAGATATTCAAGACTAGATGGATTTTTTGGAACCACATGGCCAAATATGGGAAAAATGTTATGAAGAGAGGTTTTTGTGCTTATGGTGAGGACTTGTTTGAAAACTCATGGGTATGAACAGCTTGCAAAAATTTTCAAAATTTTTTAGTTCTAACAGTGGCTCCGTCTGGGGATGAATGATTGTGAGATCATTTCAAGGATCCATATCTCTGGGTGAGCAAACCAAACTCAATGTGATGGATTATATGAGCAATAAGGAATGAATGGAAATGGAAATGAATGTGACCCTACACTACTGTACATGGAAATATTTACTTTAAAAGAAGGAAAATCAGGATTGTCCATGTACTGGCAATTCCTGTTTCCTTTATTTCCTAGACTACTGTGCATGGAAAAGAAAATTTAAGAGGATTATCAAGAGTTGTCCATGCACTGTCAACCCTTAATCCTTTATGTTTTAACTTCATCTGTTTTGAGCTGTTACAGTTTAAAATTCAAACCATAATTATGGCTCAAGGCCATCCGAAAGAAAGGCCAATACTTTCCTCTGTCAAACACCTGACTTTGCTTTGAGTTCATCAGATTCTTCTTGAAGATATTCATGCAATCTTCCCTATCACTGCTATTGAAAGTTTTTAGAGAATCATCATGCTCAGCTTGACCCAAATTCCCTTCACCATTATGCAGTTCAAATTCTCCATCATCATGGGACAAATCTCTGTTATCTTCAACATACAAAGTACATGCATATTCAATGCAACATTTCTCATTATCTTTTTCACTGTTATGTATTATAAAACACTCTCCCAGCTATACTAAAAATTCACCATCAGAGTGCTTCTCTTCAAAATCAAAAAATTATGTCATACCAACACTGTTTGAGACAAACAAATATGAAACCTTTTGCACCTCTTCCATATCACCATTTGGAGATGACACTGGATTATGACTCATATCTTCAATATAATGCATAGATGAACCAATCAATGCTGGACTTCTATCATCCTTGGTATGCAAATAAATTTCTTCTCCACATGAGTTAGAAGTTTCAAAATCACATACCTCTTCTTGAATGGATACAAATTTTTTATCAACTTCAAAGGTTTCTCCATCATTTCGAGAAATGCACTAGGAGTCATATGAATCATTGCACAAAGAACTTTCACTATCAAAACAAATGTAAGCTGGACACAGGACTTCAGAATCACCTTCATGTGCACATCTCTGGTATTCAAGAGTTAGCATATCTTAAATTTGCTCACTGCTGAGTGAACATATTTCTTCTTCCATATCTTCCATTATTTCTCCCTCTTCTTGATCAAATGTATCTTCATGGTATTCAACTACAACTGGAGGAATTATTTGTTCACTATCAAATGGAGCTGCATTATCCATTGATTCTTCCTCTTGATTACCACAAGAACTACAATAATCACCTTGCTGTAAATCAAAATCCATACGTTCATCTTCACAATCTGAATATTAATTAGATCCCTCATAACATGTACTACTTTCCCTGTCACAATCTGTTACGCAAAAGAGATTTCTTGTATCTTCATCTTCATCATGCAGGCTATCATATGAGTCATTTTGACTTGCACATGTCTCATCTTCTATTGGATGCATTGTTTGATCAATTTCTCTATACTCATCAGAAATACAACTATCAGATTCAATATTGATAGTGTTCTCATACCTTATCCTTTCCATGGCATTAATGAATTTATTCACTCGATCATAGGCATGCTGTATTGATGATTCTAACCAATAGGCTGATTCAGGTTTCCAAAATTTTATGAACTATGCAACAAAAATGGGTCTTGTAGGCTTACAATTAGGAGGTAACTGCATACATATATTTATCATCCTGTTGTATAGAGAAATTTTATCTTCTCCTTCATGTATCCTTATGTTAAGAAATTTATCAAAGGGGTAAATTCCACATTCTGATCCTGCGATGGAATCTTCACTTTGAGTATGTACATATTCATCTTCTTCCTCCTTAAACAATTGGCTTGGATATACATTTCGTTGCAAGTTATGATTGATACCTTCATGTGGGCTGGAACTGTGTTGATCATATTGATAGTCTTGATAGCTTACCAAGCTTTGTCCAGGAGAAACTAAATAAGCACTTACTTGCTTTGGCTGCTATGGTGAATAAGCGTTCTGTTGTGCTTGATATGCATCACCTCCATTGTGAAAATTTCCAATTGTATTATCAGGTGTTTGAGGGGTCCAATGCCTTCCTGCATTTGTGTATTCATTCTTATTGCAGAATTCTCTTAATTGTAACAGTTGCTGGTCCAATTGTAGTGTTTCTTTCTTAATTTGCAGTGTTTCTTTCTTCACTTGTAGTTGTTGCTTTTTCAATTCTATAATTCCTCTTATCAATTGCTGCCTTTCAAAATATTCTTTTGTTCCATACACAAATTGTCTATCCATTCTTCATCAAGTTTTTACCAGAGTCGCCACCTACTTTTCCAAAAGTAGGAAAATGATTCTTTTAAAATTATTTTTGATTTTCCCCAACGGAATCTCCTCACTCCAAATGTGAAATTTATATTGACTCTTTACATGGAAAGGTTGGAACCAAATTTTTTGATGTTTGTCCCCAGTAGAGTCACCAATTTGTTAGCTCTCAAAAACGTTGGTGGAATGCCTCAAGAGGATGCCAATCTATTGATACATTTTAGGGTAACAGACAAGGTCAAATGGTTTAGACCTTCTACTCTTCAGGTGCTACTAGACCTAGGCGGGTGTACCTATATGAGTGGAGTAGACTTAACTTGTGCCTATCTCTCTTGAAGTATTTTTCCCACAATGGCAAGTGGGAATGGAAAAATGAAACTTGATTTGGCATGAGCAATATTAAAAATAAAACCTAATATGTTTAGTTAACAGATGTAAGAAATGAATGAAACTAAATGATGAAAAGTGCAGAGACTAGTGCCTTATTGGGTATGTGGAGTCAAATGAAATCTAAATGGGTAACTTATTTCTAGAGAACATTCAAATTGTTTGGCATATATTTTAGTTTACAACTTGTATAAACATGCAAGACTGTGATTACCAAGTTCTTCTTAATGATCCAGATGAACTCTCCTGATTACTATGATCAATTAAAAGGATTTAATATTTTCTTGAAAGAACCAATTAATCAACCACACAGATACAACGAATGTGCACTGATAAACTAAATATAAACTTGTTATATCAATTTAAATAAGCAAAAAATGCCAACCCTGGAGAAAACTTTAGTAATACTTTCAATGAACACAATAGACAATTGACACCAAAAACATGCTACCACATCAAATGATTTTCATTGATATCTCCATGCTTTCAAACATGCATCATAGTCTCATAGTATGACATTTTTTGTCTACTGTATCTTCCCTAATCTATCTTCTATCCTATCTACTGTCTTCTCTTTTCTTTCACAATCAGGAATGAACATTTATACATTTGTATCTGAAAAGACACATCGCTTTGTATTCAAATGTCGGTGATCAATTGTATTCAAGATTTTGTTAACACTCATTGAACACCCGCTGAGACATCCTATAGTCATATCGACATCCAATGTCTCACCGAAAGTCATCCTTTGGTCTTATGTATTTCGCTGTGACTTTTGGAGTCAAGGAGATGTTTCATAGATTACTTTGTCTTACTGTTATATACCCTATGATACCTTCTTGTCGTTGAGACATAATCATTTTCCCACCGATGAAACAATACTTCAGCATGACATACGGGTTGGAAAGACTATATAACTTCACTCTGAAAACCATGATAGAATTCCCTTGTCCTTTATCGGCAAGACCTGGCGAATTCAGTAAGACTTCACTCCGTTGCTTTGACTCTTACCGATATGTTCTTTCTGTCGCCGGTCAGTAAGACATGAAGTGTTCGGTAAGAGCTCACTCCGAAGACCTTTATCTGGCTGATATACCTTCTATCGCCGAAACAATGTGTTGTGTCCTGCCGACATGTGCTTGTAGATGAATTCTGATTGGTGTGACATCCCTAAAGTCTTGCCGATAGACTACAACAAATATATATCAGTATAAAATGCATTATGAATCGAGGAGACCTTGATTATCTCATGCCGATAGGAATTATAATGTGAGATATTTAAGACTAGATGGATTTTTTGGAACCACATGGCCAAATATGGGAAAAATGTTATGAAGAGAGGTTTTTGTGCTTATGGTGAGGACTCGTTTGGAAACTCATGGGTATGAACAACTTGCAAAATTTTTTAGAATTTTTCAGTTCTAACAGACCCAAATAGATCAAACACACTTCATCAACTTCAAAGATAGTGTTCAACACAAGGTCATTCAAACTAGTGTAAAAAGCATAGAAAAATTAAGCATGAACCTTCCAGATACCAAAATTATCTTCAATACAATCAAAACAACTCAGCTCTAGAACCACAAGTCATAAGACTTTAACAAAGAAAAATATGGACCAACAACATTTCTCTCAGACCTCATCCAAAAACACAGAAAGCCATAGTTCACAACTAGTGAACATAACTCGCACTATACAATGAATTAGGATCTAAAAATATGGATATAGCAGCTTCCAACAACCATGATCAATGTGTCTAAACCACACAAACATAGGATAAAATCCCAGAGAAAAACCCAGAGCAACCACTTAACACCTAAAACATATCTTCATTACAATTTTCTCAATATCCTCAACATATACAACTAATGACCTGTATCCATGACACTAATGACAACAACAATTAGTTGATAACCAATTTACCAATTGACATCAATGACAACACCTTAATTCCTTCTATTCCTACAACAATCTCCTCCTTTGTCATTGATGGCAATACATGATATGATAAACCATCAAAGCCACCATTCTAGCTCTAAATACACTTCTCAAGATTTTTCTTTCCATTCCTTTCTATTTCTCCCCCTTAGTAGATAGTCTTTTATATTCTTCCTCTTTTTTTTTCTTCCTGTCTTTTTATTCATGCTTCCTCTCCTTTTTTCACATGCCTCCTCTCCTTTTTTCACGTGATTCCTCTCCCCTTTTGACATTAATAGAAAAGGAAATAGATATTTTACATTGATTTCCCCTTTGAGATAAAAAAAATAGAATACTCTTAATGAAAACACCTGAGACTACCTACTCCCCCTGAGAGGTAGCCACCAAAAAATCACTCTAGAAGAAAGATCCATAGATCCATCAGACTGATGCATCTCCATATGCATCTATTTCAAGAAAGGAGGGGTAATAACTCCTAACTTCTCCCAAAGATACTCAAAAGTATCTTTAGGAAGAGACTTCATAAATATATCAACAATCTGATCCTTCATCAAAATATACTCAAGCTTTACTTCATTCTCTATGACCTTCTCTCTCAAGAAAAGATACCTGATAGATATATGCTTTCATCCTCAAGTGCATCACAAGATTCTTTGAAATATTAATTGCACTTGTATTATCAAAGAAGATAGAAATAGGATCATCATACACCACTTTGGTATCTTTCAATTTATGTTTCATCCATAGAACTTGTGTATAATAAGATGCAACAACAATATATTCAACTTCAACAGTAGACAAGGAGACTGAATCTTTCTTTTTACTCAACCATGCTACCAATCTGCAACTAGGAAAGAATGCACCACCACTTGTACTCTTTCTGTCATCTACACATCCAACCCAATCTGCATTTGTATAGGCAATTAGAGTAAAATCAGTATCTCTAGGATACCATAATCCATAATCCAGAGTGCCATTCAAATATCTTAATATTCTTTTAATAGTAGCTACATGTGTTTACTTAGGATCTTCTTGAAATCTAGCCACAAGACAAATATCATGTATAATATATGGTCTAGTCACAATCAAATAAAATAGTCCACCAATCATAGATCTATACTTTCTATGATCAGTCTTAGGTGAATCATCATCTTTATCCAATTTTCAGCCAATCACCATAGGAGTACATACCTGTTTGGAACCATCGATCCCAAAATTATTCAACATCTCTTTTACATATTGAGACAGTGAAATAAAAATTCCTTTCTCTGTTTGATTAATCTGTAGCCCAAAAAAGAAATTCATCTCTCCAAACATAGAAATTTCAAATTCTTTCTGCATCTCTTCCACAAACATCTTGCACATATTTTCATTTCCTCCAAAAATATTGTCATCGACATATACAACTACAATCAATATTTTATCATTTTCAATCTTAAAATATAGATTACTATCTATCGTACCTTTGTTGAAACCTTGTTGAATCAAATACTTGTCTAACCTTGCATACCAAGCTCTAGGAGCTTGGTTCAATCCATATAAGAATTTCTTCAATTTACACACCATATCTGGTTGATTTGACAATTGAAATCCTTTCAGTTATTGCATGTAAACCTCTTCTTCTAGCTCACCATTTAAAAATGTTTACTTGACAGCCATCTGATAGAACTTGAAGTCTTTATGAGTAGCAAATGCTAAGAACATCCTTATAGCTTCCATTCTTGCTACTAGAGAAAAAGTTTCCTAAAAATTTATGCCTTCTACTTGTGAGTAACCTTTACACAGAAGCCTTGCTTTGTTTCTAACCACTTATCCATTCTCATTCAACTTATTTATGAATACCCACTTTGATCAAATATTTTTTTTATCTACCGCTCTTGGGACCAATTCCCAAGTTTGATTCTTCTCAATATACATAAGTTCTTCTTTCATGGATTCCTTCCAATGTTCATCTTTACATGCTTCACTTATAGTCTTTGGTTCAATCTTAGAAAATAAACACATATTTACTTCAACAACAACTCTACTTCTAGTTAATAATCCTTTAGTCTTATCTCTAATAATTTGACTTTCTGAATGATTCTTCTACACATATCTAGGTGTCTTAGGTGACACCACTGAAGCTTCTTCTTCTCTTTCATTCTATTCCTTCTAGTTCTCTTTCTCATCCTTTTCCTATTCTTCCAAAATCTCTTCAATTCTTACACAATCAGGTTCATCAGATACATATCCATCAATGTCAATTCAATTCTTCATTATCTCATCAACCTTGACATTTGCACTTTCTATAATCTTTCTCAGTCTTTTTTGAAACATTTTTATGCTTTGATTTTAGTAGAATATCTAAGAAAAATTCCTTCATCACTTCTTGCATCAAAATTACCTAAGGTTTCTTTATCTCTTCTGATATAACATTTGCTTCTGAATACTTTGAAATACTTGACAGTAGGAATTCTTCCAAACCATAGCTCATAGGGGGTCTTTGTACTGTTTTCTCTTGCTTGAACTCAATTGAATACATACATAGCAGTATGCATAGCTTCTCTCTAGTAAAATTTTGGTAAAGTAGCCTCAGTAATCATTGATCTGGCAGCCTCTTGAACTATTCTATTTTTTATTTCAACAACTCCATTATACTAAGGAGTTATCAGAGTAGATAACTGTCTTCTTATTCCATGCACTTCAAAAAACATATTAAACTCATGGGAGGTGAATTCTCCACCTCCGTTAGACCTTAAGCATTTAATCTTCAAATTTACTTCATTTTCAACCATAGCTTTGAATGCCTTAATCTATCTAATGCATCTAATTTCTTTCTAAGAAATGTAACCCATGTATATCTAGAATAATCATCAATCAAAAGCATAAAGTACCATTCACCTTGTAGACTTCTCACTCTTGTAGGACCACATAGGTCTGTATGAATTATTTCTAGTAGTTCAGTAGTAGGCTATTCCTTTGATCTATAATGACTTCTTGCTTGCTTTCCAAACTAACAATTCCTGTAAATAACATTAACAAGATTTGTAATTCTTGGTAAATCTCTCATGACTTGAATTGCATTAATCCTTGTCAAGTTATCAAAATTCATGCAACACATTCTCCTATGCCATAATTGACTCTCATTAATCTAAATCATAAAGCATCATCCATCAACACCCTTAAGTTGATAGATATTTCTTTTAGATTTCTTTCTTACAACAATCAATGTTTTGGATCTTTTCCCGATTTCACATCTCTCATCCTTAAACACAAGATCATATCCTTTATTGCACATCTGTCCAACACTCAAAAGATTATGCCTTAAACCCTTAACATAGTAGTGTTGAAAGGCGCAAGACAATTGAGAGGGGGGGTTGAATCAATTGACACCAAATTCAAACACAAAACTTCAAACACTTATCAACTTCACAACCACTTTATTCTATTATTAAGTATGAACATGAAATGCAAATAACAAAAAGAAAAATCAACATAAAAGACACTGGAATGATGCACCTCCATGTGCACCTAGTTCAGAGAAGGAGGCCAATGGCCCCAACTTCTCCCTAAGATACTCAAAAGTATCCTTCGGAAGAGCCTTATTAAATATATCTACAATCTAATCCTTTGTAGACACATGTACTCCAGCCTAACTTCATTCCCCAATACTTTTTCTCTCAAGAAATGATATCTGATAGATATATGTTTTGTTCTTGAATGCATTACCAAATTCTTTGAAATGTTTATAGCACTTGTATTATCACAAAATAGAGGTATAGGCTCATCAAATATCACTCCTATGTCCTTCAGTATTTGCTTCATCCACAAAACCTGTGTGCAGCAAGATGTTGCTGCAATATACTCAGCTTATGAAGGGGATAAATAAACCAAATACTATTTCTTACAACATATCTTTGTGCCAACATCTCATTAGCATCTCAACTATACATGCACAACCTGCAACATCTTGTACTATGTTGACATCAATGACAATACAACCAAACTTTCTCATACTTGCAACAAGTAGACATCATTAGTATTATGCTTTGCATCAAAACTTACTGAACCAATCCCACAAATTTTAGCACTGGTATCATCTCCAAACATAACCAAGCCTCCATCATATTTTTCAAGTTTAACAAACTTAATTTTATCACCAATCATGTGATGTGAACAACCACTATCAACAACCCAATAGTTATTTTATTGTTTAGCATGTAGGGAAGAGATAAAAGTACTTTCATTTTTCTCCTTCTTTGGAGGGCTTTCCTTTACCTATCTTTCAGAATTAACAGAAGTAGGTTCATCCTTTATAGCCAAGAACCAGTATTCATTGTCATTAGGATCTTCATAATCAAAATATTCATAAGACATACTAGCATTCTCATTCACATAATATTCTTTGTTGATCTTCTTTTCTTTCTTTTCTTTCTCATATCTTTGTTTATTCCTCTTAGCTCTTTTTGGACACTTTGCAACATAATGATCTATTTCTCCACAAATAAAGCATTTAAAGGGTAACTTACCTTCATACTTATCATAGCCTTTCCTCATCCTTCTCACAAAGTTAGCTTCTATTTCATCAAAATTTTCTTCATCCAAATCTTTAGTTGTTATAGCCTTAAAAGTAGTTTTTGATTTGCATCCATTCCTCACATTCAGCTTCCTCATCTCATAAGACGTCAGAAATCCCAACAATAGATCTTTAGTGCAAGTCTTATAATCTATACTCTGTTCAATAGCACACACCTTCTCACTATAAGCATTAGGGAGAGTTCTAAGAATCTTCTTCACAATTCTTGTTTCATCTACAGTAGCACCAAGTTCTCTCATTCCTGCCACTATCTCATCCAATCTCTATACATAAGCTTTAACATTCTCATATTCAGACATGTGTAGAAGCTCAAACTATGTCTCCAAATTCTATAATTTTTCTTATTTAACTCTTTCATCACCTTCATGCACCCTTTCCAAAGCATGCCAGACTTCCTTAGTAGACTTTAGATTTTGAACCTTAATCAACTCAGAATGTACCAAACTTTTCTTCAAAATGTACTTCACCTTATTGTTCACTTCATGTGCTTTCATCTCATCAACTATACTCAGACTGTTAGCATGAGGAATGTAAGGATTCTTGTAATATTTCTCCACATCATATCTGCAATACTCCAAATATTCTGCCATTGAAATATTTTCTAGATAGCATAATTAGTTCCATTGAACCTTATATAATCATAAGTCATTTTTCTAGCCATCCTGGACCTTCCTCAAGCGGTTAAGCTCTTCACCAAGGAACCAAGATTTGATACCAATTGTTGAACAAAACAACTGAGAGGGTGGGTGAATTAGTTGTCACAGATATAAACTTTAATTCATTCACTGAAATTAATCCTTAACATTGCTTGAATGATTAAACATTAAATACTAGTGTGGAAACTGGAAACCATCACATAAACACAATAATACCAGATTTTACATGGAAAACCCAATAAGGGAAAAACCATGGTGAAGATTAAATCACATTATAGAGAATATCAAAATTGATTAGAAGAGGCTCACTGCCAAGACAAGGATTCACTATCTGAATCAGGACTCACTATCCAACAGGGCTAACAACTCAGAGGGCTCATTGCCACAAAGATACAAAGAAGATAGAAGATATATGTTATAGAGAGAAGACAATATCAATGCAATGGAGAAATCCACCACAATTTGCTCAACCACTTGCAGACATGCATGAATGATACAACACACCTTCAACTCACTACATCTGGAAACTCAACATTTAGGCTTCACACTGATCTGACACACTAGCATCACACACACTCACTGATGCACATAAAACTCACATCTATCAACTCTATTTGTTTGCACTTATCTCTCTTTACTCTTTCTATGCTTTATTTCACCACTAACTCATCCTGTATTTATACCATCTTCAACTTTGAAACATATCCAAAGTTAGGCCATCCAAATTCAAATTCAAATTCAAATTAGGTCAGCACCAAAACATCCTAGGGTGGAATTAGAATCAGGGTGATCTAAACACATGCTTCATAAGGACCCAAATAGATCCAACACACTTCATCAACTCCAAATATAGTTTTCAACACAAGGTCCACCAAACTAGTGTAAAACACATAGAACAATTAAGAAAGAACCTTCCGGATACCAAAATTATCTCCAATACAATCAAAACAACTTAGCTCTAGAACCGCAAGTCATAAGACTTTAACAAAGATAAATCCAAACCAACAATATTTCTTCTAGACCTCAACCAAAAACACAAAAAACCACTGTTCCCAACTGGTGAACATAACTCACACTGTACAATGAATTAGGAGATAAAAATATGGATATAGCAGCTTCCAACAACCAATGTCAACATATCTGAACCACATAATCATAGGAGAAACTCCCGGAGAAAAACCCAAAGCAAACATTGAACACCTACAATATTTCTTCATTATAATTTTCTCAATATCCTCAACATATACAACCAATGAATTGTATCTATGATACTAATGACAACAACAATCAGTTGATAACCAATTGACTAGTTGACATCAATGACAACACCTTCATTCTTTCCACTCTTGCAAAAAAAATGACTTCTTGTCTCCTTTCTTATTATTCTTTGTTGATCCCTCTCCTAAACTTCCTTCTAAGGATATTTGGTGTAAGAGGATGAAACCATTGATACTTTTCTTAACGTTAATCTACCCTCTCTTCATTCCAATTCACTCTCTTCTAGAGATGTTGCATTTGTGAATGATGAGTCCCATCTTTGTTTTGATGCAATCTCTTTTAGAGATGATGTATTAGTAAATGATGAAGCTCCACTCACATAGGATCCTCCAAGGATAGATGTTGATCATGTTTCTTCAAATAATTATTCCAATAGTTGTGATGAATCTATAAATTTAATCTATGTCTCTACTGCCCCTCAAAGTCCTAAGAGACCTATTATTTATCTGAGTCCAGCTATCCCTTCTCCTAAAAGGATTTGTCCTATTGATGGTGTCCCATTTGATAGCGATTCTCTTGATCTTTCAATGGCTCCCTCTTACAGAGGGATAGACCATACTTATAATACTAGAAAGAATAAAGAAAATGTTAATCAACTTGCTTCTTTACCACCTTCTCAACCAAGTATTCCTTTAGCTCTTAAGCCTACAACTAAAGCACCTGGTGATTATGATCTTGTCGAGCAACTCTGTGTTACTCCATCTAAGATATCACTATGGGACTTCCTTCAATTTTTTTTGGTTTATCATGGTATGCTCTAGGAAGCCTTGTAGAAGACCCTCTTTCCTGCCTATACTAGGCTAATGGATGTTAATGTGTTGATGGCTCATATTCATGCATATTCACCAAATATCACATTTTATCTGCAAGAAATTCTGCCCCCGAATGTTCCAAAACAAGTAGATCCTTGAATGACTATAGTTAATATTAATACTATTGACATTAGACGTACTCTCATTGACACTGGTTCAATGCTCAATGTATGCAACATTGATCTATTACCTAAGATTAATATTTATTGATCTTCTCTTAATGGTTCTTCAATTATCATTCGTGGGTTCGATAATGTTGGTCAACAAGCCCTAGGCATGATAGTATTTTCTTTGAGGTTGACCATGGATTCATGCTATAGGTGCAGTCTCATCTACCTTGCATAAATCTATTAAGTTCATTTCCAATAATTGAGTAGTCACAGTCAGGGCTGACCCTGAGGCTATGCACTTATGTGAGATGGTAGCTATCAGTTAGGTTTTAGTTGTGCCTACTCTTATCCCTTTAGTGTCTTCCAATGTGTTGATGTATACTCCTACAATACCTATTACACAAGGTACCCCTAAGATAGATGTCCCTGAAGAAGATCCTTTTGAAGCAAGAAATATTAAGTTGGCTCCTTCTACATCTTCTCAAAAGAATGCGTGTGTTGGTGATGATTGGGGTTCTTTAGACTTTACATAATCCTTCATTGGGGAATATAAAGTTGACCTGATCCACTTAAGCTTTCCAAATACATCATCCAAACTCTCCATCAAAGATGATTATTCTTCTATATCATAGGATAATGTGAGAAATAATTGTAATGTTCTTAATGTTGATCCTCCTTCTGAGGTAGATGATCACACTTTTGTTAAAGAGGTTAATGTTGGCAATCCTGTCAAGAAGGATGATTTTTCTAGAATAATGCTCTTTATGAAGATCCTCCTCCTTCTCAATATTTACAAGCACATTATGGCTTTGGCTTTAAGCTTGTCTCTAAATATGGCTATCGACGTAAAGGTTGTGGGTGTAATGAACAAGGAATTCAGGTCCCTATAGAATGTTCACCTTATAAGCATAATTTGGGGCTTAGTTTCTTGAATGAACAATAAAAATAGAAACCATGGTTAAATGGTGACATGATTTTATCTCCAACTTGTCCTCTTGGATTGATTCATCCACCATTATCCGGTCTCTGTGCCTTCTTCTTGTGAGTAGTCAAACTTTTCTCCACAAGAGAAAGGCTTGCTTCCTATTCCCCATTCTTTATCTGAGCAAGAGCATATTTTGTTGAGGCTTCTAAAAGATCACTTGATTAATCTTCCTTCTCCTACACGTAAGAAATTTCATAAGCATGGTAAACAAAATATATTTCTATGCATACCATCGAGTTCCAGGCCATTCCACTAGTGAATACATGTAAGGCCTTGAAGGATAAAGTATGAAAAATTCTTGATTCAAGTGCCATCACTCATTTATTTGTTGATGCACCTACCTCTTCTTCAAATGACAAGTGATATCGAGGTCTACCTCTATCTTGTATGTTCTAAGTATCTTGCATGGTTCTCCTCCCCTGTATGTTGGGGGCAGTGATAATTTTTTCTAGAGATGTGTGTCCTTCTAAGGACCCCCTCTCTTCTCTCTATCTTTCAATTGGAGAATCCCCTTGCATGGGATCCTTGTTGTCTTGAAGGGTTATTGAGGGACCCACTTTGAAAGTTGTTATCTCAAATGAATTCTATGGCATCTAGCTTAGGGGAAGCCTGAATAAACTTATTTCATATCCCGACATCTAGCTTGGGGGCAGCCTGACTAGATCCGTCCAAGCTTACTTTGCAGGACCAAACACCTGTGAGGACCCTATCCATCTTTGTAGAGTACCCTACATCAAGCTTCCCTTAGGAGAGAGTACCTAGGGCACCTTCTTTGCAAGTCTAAGGACCTATAAAGCACTTTCATCTAGCGAGATCTGCTCACCATTGGTCTATGGGCCTCTAGTGAAGTTTGTTCAACTTTGTAGGAGAGAGTACCTACACACCCTTTTGTTCACCTTCCAAAGGTCTACAAATCTGCATCACATTTCTTCAACTCTCATTGGGTCTGAGGACCTGTGGAGCCATCTCTCTTGGAATTGTCATTCCTTTCTAGCTTTTCCATCTCTCTCCTAAATTTTCTTTCTTCTCAAATGTGTATCGAGATCGAAAATCTACATCTTCTTCATTCCGAGTATATGTTTTTTCTCTCTTCAATATTGATTGCTTCCCTGAATTTTGGGTGCACTCTTCTCTTGAAGCAATCAATCCTTACATTCTTCTCTTCATTTTAGAATTCTTCTATGTTATTGTTTTTGATTTGGGGACAATGCATAGTAATGAGAGAACCTTTTACATGGAGGTATCTTTCACTTTGTTGACTCAAATCCTTTAGTTTTTTGTGTGTGCCCGTGTGTATGTGGTTTTAAATGTTCTAACCCCATGATGTAGTGGCTTTTTATGTTATAACATTGTTGTCTTGTGTAGTTCTTTCTTGTCTAATGTGTTTGTTTTGTAGGTCTTTAGCCTGGGGGCAAGCTTCCTTGGTTTGAAGATCTGTTTTCTTCCTCTACAATATCCTTTCAGTATCATGATGTTATTTATGTTTAGTAGATTTCCTTTAGAATGCATATTAGTGTAGATTCATATGACTGCTAAAGTGGAGGAAAAATGTAATGCCATAAAATTGTATCACTTGCAATTTCATAAACATTCTTGTATCCACTTTAGTGTCAACTCCCTTAGCATTTGTGTAGGCTCATTTTAGCCCCTGCATCAGCCTTTTTCCCTCAAGATTCCTAGGACACCTTTTCAACAACTACCTTCGCATGTCAGCTTTGCATTAAACCTGGTGCTTTACCCGTTCTCATAATTTTGTAGCATGATGTTTCTAGACACTAGCGCGTCGCACAAGCATCCACGCACTGTGCTAGTGTCCTATGAAATTTCAATGTTCAAACAATTTTTTCGAAGCATGTTCACCACTTGTCACCTCCTTTTATCGGTGGTAATAGCCTAGGATGCCTTGTAATGACTTAGGAAGCTTATTTTCCCTCATATCCTCTCTTTAAATGCTATCTTTTCACTTCATTTTCTCTCTTTGGACCTCTCTAGCTTTGGCTTTGTCCTCTTCCTCTTCCCTTTGTCTTGATATCTTGCTTACACAACTCTATATAGATTTCTACAACAACACTCTCGAGCTCTTATAGTGCTCTTCACAACTCCCTTGTCTCTTGCAGCTCTATCTCCCTTATCTTATACTTGCAAGCATCTTGGGATTTATCACATCCCCTATCAATTGCATATCTATCTCATGATACAGGTTCTCCTCCTTGAGTGGGGATTGATTTTATCACTTCATATTTTCTTACTTTTCTCACTCTCTCTATCTATTTGTTTGTCTGTGGAGGTGGGAACACCAAAACGGGGGTTTTACTGAGGCAAACCCCTATACAACCCCAACATCTTCTCTTGATCCTACATATGCAAGTATTGGAGATATCAACTAGTTGGAGGCTTCATTAATTGTGTGGTTGTAAGCAAATTCTTTCTTCTCTTTATCTTTATCATTTATACTTTACTTCAGTTCCATTACTTTTTGTCATTTTCCCTATATTCCAAGAGTTCCTAGCAATCGAGGTAGAAGTAGACACTTTGGTGTTTTCTATGATAAACTCAGTTTTTGGTCCGTATGAGTTGCCAACACACCTTTGGGACCCCTTTCTACCATTTTTTCATCCATTTGCTACACTGACATCCTTTGGCTGAAAACTTGCTAGTTTGTCTAGAAAACCCTTGTGATTTTACTACTTTGGATTCTAGAACTCTCGCTTTGTTCCTTGAGGTAGTTTAGGGCAGTTTTCCCCTTGGGATTCGCTTGAGAATAATGAGACTCATGAGTGGTGAATCCTCTTCTCTATAGGTACTAAGAGGTAAAAGGGATGGCCAAAGCCCGACCCTCGAAAAATCTACACTTAGTTGATTTTTTGAAGAAAGGGATTTGGGAAAAGGATAAGGGTTAAGCCCAATGGGCAAGAATCAAAATGTCAAGGTAGTAAATGGAGAGAAAGGGAGAAGAAGAAGGGGATCAGGGATGACAAAGAAAGGATGTTAGGAAGCATACCAGTGAAAGCACAAAAACATACTTAGACAATTTTAGGATTTTATAAAATGAGGCATTTATTGCAGGGGGTGGCATAAGAAAAAAGAGGTGCCACTAGGTACCTAACATGTCCTAGTAGTCAGGACCCATTCATGCTTTCATGCAATTATCCATGCATCTTTCATCAAATTTGTAGCTACTCCCTAAGTTCATCTTAAGGGTGGTGTTGGAGTAATAGGCTAATCATCTAATTAATTAATTAGATCACCTTTACTTTATTCACTTAAGCTAAACTTAGAGATTATATTTTTAATTATTGGATTGGATAATAAAACAACATGTTGTCTCATTGCATAGGATAATGACACTTGTCATAGGCTAATTTAATCTTCACCTAGGGTTTAGATCTAGTGTTTATATCCTCTTTTCATAAGGATTGATTCTACATTGTAATTATTCATTCGGGTAATTTGCATCAATATAATTCTTAGGCTTATTGAGCACAATCAAGCCTTTTGATCTTCTTTATTAAGATAGGTAATTGCTTACTGGTGTTTTTTGGGTCTTTTGGGTTGAATCAATATCTTCTACAAAATTACATAAACATCCATGGAAACATTTGGGTAGAGTAATTATATATATATGGATAGATTCCAAAATCTGCACATGAATTACAAACTTAGGAGACTTCAATACATTAGAAATAACACACCAAGTGTTGGAGAGATGCTAAAAATAGTCTCTTTCATAACCTTGCACCTTAGAACCTTCAATAATTCTTCTATAAAGATTCAACTCACATAAAATCATGTAATATTTAACCTTTTACTTCCCTTTTATATATAAAAAAGGATGATATCACCTTGTTGCATGAAATAAAATAAGAGAAAAAAAGAGTTAAACATTATCATGCATTTAATTTCACTTGATAAAGCTTAATCAACTATAAATTCAAACTCATAATAAATCCCCACCATATGTATGAGAATTGCAAATTTCTATTTTGAAAACCAATTCCTCCCAATAATTATTCAACTAGACATTCAAGGGTGAAATAAACTAAACTAGACATACATATTGAGGAGGCATAATTGAACTAGACATAGGGATTGAGGAGAAAAACATAAACCAATAAGAGAATTATGAAACTGCTAAATTCATTTGAGATAAACTCAACTAATTCCATGATTCATAAATTTATGATACCAAAATTAAAAATACTTAATTTTGAAAATATAAAAAATATTTCACATCGTAATGCACCAAAAATTAAAAGTAAAGATATATCCATAAATTTAAATTTAATTGAAAAAATTAATTAATTTTTTTTTTTTTGATACTGATTAAATATCAATCTAACAAGGTCATGCATTAGAAATTTTCATGTTGTTCTAGTACATACGTTTCATAGATATATCAACATCATAAAATATCATTTTAAACTTGGTGCCATAGATAAAATTTGTGTGAAGATGATTGCAACATTCACCATAGTTTTCTCCCTAACTTGGTAGTTGCTTGGACATGGGGAGGAAAATAGAGGATTCTTTAGCATGCATGTAGACTTTTAATGCCTCGTTTCTAATAAGAGTTTCTTTAAAAAGGATTGGAATGAATTAAATACTATGCAACGAGATATACAATGGAATTTGGATAAAATAAATATATATATCTTGCTGAAGAACCTAAATAAGCATAACATTGAGAACAATAATATTTTTATATTATTGTTGTTGCCTACATTGATTTTTTTAGATAGGAAACTTGTGAGAATACATATTTGTGCCTATTTAGTTCTAAAATGTTAAAAGGAAAAAACATTGGTATGTTTTAATAAATGAATATCTAGGTGAAAATGAGAGTTAATACATTTTCAAGAAAATGTAATGTGTTTTGATGACAGAAGTATTTTGTGTGGAAAATGTAACCTGCGGTTTGATAGAGATATTTTGAGAGTAAAATGAGATTTTTTTATACTATTAGATAGAGTTATATATATATATATATTTCAAATTATTATTTTACTATGTAATGTGACTACAAAAATAATATAAAAAATTATTTGGTGTATTGTTTATTCCTCTTCTTATTCTAGGGTAGGGCAATAGTCTAGATTGAAATATGAGTAGATAATGTGTACAATCTAAGTGGTTTTATTTCTTATAAATGAGAGTTTCCCTAAAAATAAAATGATTGAATTTTATTTCTTTCTAGGGTTGGTATTTAGATCTCTATACCAAATGAATCTCTTAGCTAAATTTATACAATTTACTCTATTTTAGTATGTTCTAAGGAAACAATGTTTTAGCTTTTGTCATTTTATAATTATTTTATTATTATCTTTTCAAAACCTAGAGAAGGTCCTTACAAGCAAAGTCCTCTCCAAATTTGAATGTCTCTATTTTTTTGGTAGTTTTAAGGTATTCAATAAATCTCTAGGGATGAATTTTATACTTAAAATATTTTGGTTATCGTACTATTGACTAATAGTTGTAAAATATTTCAACTAAATATTGTATGTGGTCATTGATCATTTTTGAATTGGGAAGAATGTTCAATCATGCATTTGAGGATATGCAAAAATTTAGAAAATCTAGATCTAGTATGAAATAGACACTTAAACTATTATTTGAAAAATGACTAAAGAATCAAACTAGTATAATAAGAACAACCTCCATGAATTAAAGATACAAGAAAAATAGTACAAGGAAAGAATATGACTCAACACAAATGCATTAATCAAAATCTCATAATCAAATGAATGAATATATAATATGTGTGAATGTATAAATAGAGAAGATAGAAAGAAAATATGACCAAAGAGATATTTATCTCCAAATAATAAAAATAGGGTGAAGTTACTGAAACATAGAAAAAGGTAAGATGTGGTGGATTTGAGTATGTGAGGGTTTAAACACGCTTACACCTTCTCTATTTTCATTAGAAAAAAAGATCTCCCAAGGATAGGATTGACTTTAAACCTTGAGGTGAGTCAATCCTATTAGGAGGATATGTTGTTTTCTTATGACTAAAATGATAAAAATGACTGATTGGCTATTTTGGGAGATGAAAATAAAATGCTTAGTGAACTCAATTATTTGAAGTAAAACTTGAAACGTAGATTTAAAGGATAACACATACAAAAACACTAGCTTGCAGGCAGATCTAGGAAGTGAAAAACATGACAAACTTACCCAGGAAAGTGAGTTTTGACTGTCTAAAAGGACTCGTTAACCCAAGGGAAAATGAATCTTTCTACAAGGATTTTTTTTAGCTTTGGGGGTCCTCTGGTACAAGATTTGAGCTTTTTTTTTCCCTAGGTTTCATTGTTGGAAAGTTGGAAATAAATTTGAGATCTGAGTTTTTGTGGCTTCACAATAATGTTGACAACTTTGCAAAATTGCTCTTTTCATCAAACTTCAATCCGTATTCATCTACAAATCTACACATACACAAAGAGAAGGAAAAATGTGTGTTTTTGGGTGAATAGGAGTTTCCTTGGTCAAACCCTTTTTTGGTGTAGACACGTAAAATGTACTGATGACATCGTGCATCTGATCCTGACTTACTAACATCGTTTCTTCCTGAATCATCCCTCGGTCTAACCATTTAATCAAATTCCCCTATTTGATTAAATTCATCAATATTCCACTCTTGAATAAATAAATCATTTTACCTAATCAAGTTAATCTCTTTTGTTAATTAAATCAATCCATCTGATCTAATTATCCTTATTTAATTAAATAATCAATTTATTTGATTAAATCTCTAAAGTCTATCCATTAAATTAAATAAATTAAAACCTTATTTGATTTAATCTAACACCATCTCTTTTAATTAAATAAATCAAAATCATTATTTAATTAATCTCTTGTCATATTCCTCTCTTATTTGATTTGAATAAATCCATAAATTTGAGTCAAATAGGTCACATCATCTAACCTCTCTCATTAAATTAATTAACCCTTGATTAATTTAATCTCATCTCATGTCCCATCCTCTAGATAATGCAAGTTGCACATGAAAATAGATTTAATTCATTTATTAAATCTCTTTTTCATCACAAGGCATCTTTTGGAATATTCTCTCAATTTGAATTCAAAAATTCCAAGTCAATATGTACATCCAACAAGGCAATAAATTCATCTTACATGTCCTTTGCCTTGAGCCAAGTGGCATTTATTGCATTTTCCCTTCCCTCTTGCATGTCATTTCAACAAATTTGAATTTAAAATATTGGCATTTATTGGTACAAACCCCAAATCTTGCACATCCTCCATCCATTCATAGCTTGACAAGTGGCATCATATCATTGGATGAATGTTAGTCCCACATTTCTCAAATTTGGACATTCATCCATCTTGGAATTCTATAAATAAAGAGCTCATATCCTCATTTCATCATCCACAAACATTGCAAAGTTATTATGCTAAAATATTTAGCCATTTCCATCCATCATTGAATTCTTAGCTAGGCTTTTTGCAGATTTGGCTTGGAGCTCTCATCATTCTTCATCAAAAGTGGATCAATCTTCATCAACATATCGAATTCACATCATAGGAATTGGGAAAGGGCCAATTTTCACATCAAATTGGCACCAATTCCCCCATGGGATCATGAGTTTGCACATCTAATTAGGATTTAATCTTTATTTTACCATGTTCATTGTGTTCTTTGCTATTTTCTTTCCTATTTTGAAGTTGTAAATGGATTTCATGGGGAATCCTTGTTTATGCTTGCAATATCTAACTTGAGGTGTTTATTCTCTTTGTTTTGCAGGTATCTAGATTGGGGTTCGCACATTTGGTAATTAAACCTTGATGATAAAATAATGATAAAATGGATAGAATTTGACAAATGAACCATGATATGCAACAACTCACCAAACCCTCAATGGATGCCCTTAGAGGATTGAAGATAAACACATCTATGTAAGGATTGGATCTTGAATGAAATTACTTGATTGGATGCTTGAGTTGACACTTGATTTGATGCTTGAATGCTTGAAACCTACATAAAAATGTTAGCTTCAAAAACATGCATGAATGAAATTGATTTGAAATCATGATAGGATCTTGAAATTTGTTGTAGATGAATGATAAACCTACTCTTCAATGGTATTGACCATAATATTTTCTCTTGTGAAAGTTTCCTTAATGCTAGATGTTTTGAATTGATAAAATAACTATGTATTTATAAGTGTTTCCTTAATTACCAAAAAAATAAACACCACAAGCCGACCTTTGAAATTTGAATTTAGATCATTAAAATGCCACCAAAAAAATATTAAAAATTGGGTCTCCCTTGTTCAAATGGGTCCTAAGACCTAAATCTAGGAAACACATTTTCCAAGATGGGAAGTTCAATGTAGGGATTGACTAAATGTGGGTTTCCCTTTTTGGAAAAAATTAATTAGGCTTGTGAATGCATAATTGGTCCAATTAAAGGATTAATTAACTGCAATTAATTAACAAGATACAAACATAGTGTGAAATGTAAAGGTGTGCATTTTTCTACACTACATTTAACACCCACTTTATTGAGAGTATAAACTTGTGCTTAGACTCACACTAAAGTAGAAAAATATATGTCAAGAGGGTCCAAGTGCACAAATGTTAGAAAGATAGGATGAAAAAGATCAAGGAGGTGGCCAAGCCTCCAGGATCTAGATCCCATGGAAAACCAACATAAGCATAAAGGGACACACATGTGTATGATATGAAGCAACAAGACATGATACAAAAACATACAATGTCAAAATACAAAGAGAAAAGAGAGATGGGCTAGCAAGTTGTATTATGCCATGTCTAGTAAATACACTCATAAGTATGTAAAATCACTTTTGAAACACATGGATCAATTTGCAAGCAAGTTGTGTCATGGTAATTTGCCACAAAAAATACACCCACAAGGGCTAGTGTAGTCCGATATACACTAGGTGAGCCCCCAAGACAAATATGAGAAACACACACTAGGTCTACAAGGTGTGATCCCACAATTTAAAAGTGGTAATGGGCAAGTCATGCTAGGTCTACAAGATCCCATATGTCAACCATACCAAAATTTATACTCCCTGATAGCTTTGATAAGGTGCTACAACATGATTAATATGTTGTGCTAATGTTACACTAAATTCAACCTCTATGAACAAAGTGAAGCAAGAAATGTCAAAATGTTAATGCCAAAATGAAATAATGCCAAATGCCTATGTAAATAAGATAATACCAATGTAATTATCACACTTCCTAGGAGATGTATGATATCATCACTGTGAAGGGAACATGTAGACAATGATCGGGGGACAATGTACCCCCCACTTAAAATATCAACATATGTGCTATGTTGGTATTTTAAGTAGAAAGAGAGAAACAAGAGTCCTTGAAAATAATGCACACCTCCATAAAACTAGTTATCCTTACCCAAAAAAAATTGAGACGAAGACAACCATTGATGACTATCATGTTGCTGCCAAGATAAATATGACATTGCACCTAAAATTGTACCACCATGAATGGAAATGGGAAATAAACATAAAGATACTAATGCCACACAATGATGAGAAACATGATAGGATGAAAATAATTATCAATTATAGGAAATAGGTGCATCAACACAAGGAAGAGCACCACAATCCTTAAGATGTTGAATTTTATTACTCAAAGCCTTACATTCATTGGTTGAATGATCATTCACTTGATGATATGCATAGAATTAGCTCTTGTTGTAGAATTTCTTTCATGTTGTTGGAGGGAGAGATATCAAGTAGGCTTGGAGAAGCCTCAACAAGGTACCATCTTGATCAATAGTAGAAGACGTTCCTTTCTTTTGTGACAGATTTTTGTTGCTTACTACAAGGTGTCATACATACACAAGACTCTCTACGTTTAGATTGTGAGATTTTGTACGCTCCTTTAAAGGAGGGTGTAAAATATAACGAACCCCAATCATTACTAAGACATGTGTTTGAAGATGAAGCAATATTTTTCCTAGTAGTGTTTTGCATGATGACATTGATATTAAGTTCAGTTTTCCTTGATGCTTTAATTTCTTTCGAATGACAATAACCAAGATCTCTTGTTTATTCTTGTGAGGTAGGCTCTATAGGGATGCAAATACCTTGCTCTTTAACACCATGTCCTTTTCCATTATAACCAAGTTATTTCAAAACCTCATAACCTCTTCCATAAAGTTTTTCAATTTCTTTTGGATTTGGTGGTTTCTCATGATCACATTCATGATATGTGGATGTATAATTTGTGTTTTCCTCTTGTTTGCTAAAAGTTGTGGATTCACATGATTTTGATGACTCGACTTGTGTGGATATTATGTTTTCTTCTTTCTCTTTTCCTGATTAGTGTGTAATCCCGCATTCTCCCATAAATTCTAATGAACCCCAATCATCATCTAATAGTTTCGTGATTGATTTCTCTTTTCCTTATTTTTGCATGGGTTCAACTTTTGTAGTTGGTGTTAATTTTGTAGGAGTATTTTTCATTCCTTTTTCAATTTGTAAACAACTGTTAGACTCAAGATCAAATTTTATCATATAAACATTTTTATAAGTGTACTTCACTAGATGATGTAACACCACATTCATTGCATGAATGCATGGTCTACCTAAGAGAAGATTATATAAAGATCATTGGGCATGAAATGGATAGGAGTTTGAAATTTTATATTTCCTTCTTTAATAGGTAATGTTATCACACCAAGTGGTTGTTTCCCCACATTCTCAAATCCACGAATAGATAAAGAATTAGGTTGAATTTGTCTCTTGTCTACTCCAATCTTGTCTAAAATTATTACACTACAAACATCTAGTATTAAACCATTATCAATGAGGGTAAACTTTATGCCACAGTGATTAATAATAGCCACTATCATCCATGCATCACAATTTTTTTACACTTCCAATGGCAGAACTCATCTTGATGAAAGGTAATGTCTAAGTTGATTGAGTTCATACCTTGAATTAGGTCTGCTACATCATTTGGTTGCACACTAGGAGGGATAAAAAAAAATTGTAAAGAATTTTGGAGCACGTCATGGTAAAGAGGGGATGCTTGAATCAAATCCCAAAAATATATCTTAGTAGGAGTGTTGCAAATTTGTTCTACAATGTCATATTATTTGCTACTACATTGTGAGATATTAGGTGAGGGTGGGAGATATGGTTTAGGAAATGGAATGGATGTTGGATTTTGTCTTGTTTTATGATTCTTTCCATTGTTATATGGGTGAGAAATTGTATTATAACTCACTTTCTGTGAAACATTATTACTACAATTCAAGATAGCCCCTGGAGGTAATGGTTTGTGTTGATGTGGTCTTATGATAAGAAGTGTCTTAGGAGATTACTTGGGAGGTCCAATAATTAAAGGACTTATAGGAGGTATAATGATTAGAGGACTCTCAAGAGGTCTAATAATCAAGGGAGATCTAATGGTCAATTGTGTGTTCATAACCTCAGTAGATTGGACTTCATGTTGATTCTATTCTAATGAGGGGGAATCTAATGTCGCCTTATCATATTCATCTAAGGAAGCCACATTACTATTTTTTGAAATACATGTATCAATTCTATCATAATTTTACACCATAATATCCTACCTAGTAGGAGATTTTTTAGGTGAGGAGAAAACATGATTTTAATGACATTAAATGGTTGGTTCTTCTAAGATATCTTCATCACAAGTAGGGGAGGTATCTAGAGAAGAAAAAATATGATTTTCTTGCTTGTCAATGATGGCACCTTCTTGTTCAACAATATCTTCCCAAGTGGGAGAAGCATTGGGAGAGGGAGAAACAAGAATTTAATGATTCTTAATGAGTGGATCTTATAACACCAAAATATATTCTTCACAAATAGGAGAGATATAGGGAGAAGGGAAACTATGATTGTCATGACTATTTATGATTATATCCTCTTGTCCAATAATGTCTTCCCAAGTAGGAGAGGTAAGGGAAGATAAACATATAGGATTCTCATGGCTCTCAATGATGGGTTCCTCTAATACCAAAATATATTTTTCACAAATATGAGAGATATTGGGGGAAAAATAAACTTGATTGTCATGATTTTCAAAGATTGTATTCTCTTTCACTTAGAGTTAGTTTCACATATGGGAGAGGGATCAATGAAAAACATGAAAAGATGGGAAAGGAGTTCATATTCATATTCTTGTATCAACAATTTCATAGAGTGTTAAAAAAAATCTAAAAAATAGAAGATAAAGTATGATAACAAGATATTTTTCCAATGAGAACATGATGTAATAATTGTTATATAGATTTAAAACTATCCACAACTAAAACATGCAAAATTTTTCCAACTTTTTTCAAGATTTAAGCAAAAAGAAAACTATCTTTAGTGTGCAAAATAGACTGTTTCAAAAATGAAATTCTCAAGTTTGACAACAAAAATATAAAGAAAAGATAGAGGTAAAAATGATCCCAAAAGTCTAGTAGGACACCTATACAAGGATAGGTTTTCCCAAGGGAAAATGGGTCCTTGTTCAAGGTTTTGAAAAATGAAAGATGCTAAGTCCGAGTTACTATTGGTTTTTTCTATTTCAGGTTGCAAGTTGTGATTTATGTGACAAAATTTTCTAGTTTTAGATGTCTTAATGCAAGTTTGACTAGTGAGAAATAGTGAACATAATGACAACATTTTGAATGCAATTTTAAACTAAAATTTGAATCTAAATGATTGAAAGACACTCTTGATGTGACTACAATATAATATGTATACAATATTTTTGGATTTTTATGAATTTAAATGATGCAAAATACATTTTTAAATAATGCAACATGTAATTTTGAAACCATAAATGATATGCAAAACAAACTAATGTAATGCCAAATCTTGATCTAGGGTTTGGAGGACTACCAATTTTAGAAGGTTTATAGTGTAAGAATGTCAAGTTTGCCAAAATAAAACATAGAAAAAGGTAAGATATGGTGGATGTGATTATGCAAGCATTTAAAAACACTTACACCTTCTTTATTTTCATTAGAAAAGAGATCTCCCAAGGATAGGATTAACTTTCAAATTGAGGTGAGTCAACCCTATTAGGAGGATCTGTTGTTTTCTTATGACTGAAATGATAAAAATGATTGATTGGCTATTTTGGGAGATGAAAATAAAATTCTTAATGAACTCAATTAAGTTAATTAAAACTTGAAAATAAAATTTAAAGGATAGCATAGACAGAAACACCAGTTTGCAAGAAAATATAGGAAGTGTAGAACATGAAAAACTTACCTAGAAAAGTGGGTTTTGAGTGTCCTACAAGGACTCATTCACCCAAGGGTGAATGCCTCTTTCTACTAGGGTTTTTCTCATCTTTGGGGGTCCTCTGGTGCTAGATCCAAGCTTCTGTTTGCCCCAAGTTTCACTTCTAGAAAGTCAAGTAAATTCGAGATCTAAGTTTCCATGTCTTGACAATAATGTTGAAAATTTTGATAACTTTGAAAATTTTCTCTTATGATCAACCTTCAATCCTTCTTCACCTACAAATCTACACATATACAAAGAGAAGGAATTTTTTTTTGTTTTTTGGTGAATAAGGGTTTGCCTTGGTCAAACCTCAGTTTGGTAATTAAAAATTAATGATATTATAATAATAAAATTTGATGAATGAACCATGCTATGTCACAACTCACCAAACCATCAATGGTTTCCCTTAGAGGACTAAAGACAAACACATCTCTCTAAGCATTGGATCTTGTATGAAATGGCTTGAATGGATGCTTGACTTGACACTTGATTTGATGCTTGAATGCTAGAAACCTACATCACAATGTTAGCTCCAAAATCATGCATGAATGCAAATAAACTTGACATCATGATAGGATCTTGAATGTTGTTGTAAATGAATAATAAACCTACTCTTCAATGGTATTGGCCATAATATTTTCTCTTGTGAAATTTTCCTTAATGCTAGATGTTTTGAATTGATAAAATAACTATGTATTTATAGGCGTTTCCTTAATTACCTGACAAGTAAACACCACAAGCTAACCTTTGCAATTTAAATTTCACCAAAAACATATTAAAAGTTGGGCCTTGAGACTTAAGGGGGGCCTATTCACCCTTGGGCGAATGGGTCCTAGGACCTAAATCTAGGACACACATTTTCCAAGATGTGAAGTTCAATGTAGGAATTGATTAAATGGGGGTTTCCCTTTTAGGAAAAAAATATTTAGGCTTGTGAATGCATAATTAGGCCAATTAAAGACTTAATTAAGTCCAATTAATTAAGGGGATGCAAACATAGTTTGAAAATGTAAAGGTGTACACTTTTCTACACTACAGTTACATTTATGGAAGATGCCATGTACCTTTACAAATAATCAAATCCAAATAACCTAATAAAGGTTAATTTTTTTTAGGAAAAATAGATAATATTGAACTAAGTAAAATAAAACCCATTAAGGATAGCTCAAGTGGGTAAAAGGACAGGTCTTTGAAATTGAATATTTTTTATATGTTTTTTACATTAAAATCCCTTAAAAGAGAATTATAACCCAATAAAATGAAGATAATATATTCTAAATAGTGGGAAAATACCCCCAAGCAGAAACAAAAATGAGAGAGTAAGATCATGCAATTCCCTAAAATAATATATCTTTATGTCCCCACAAGTTTAATGACTACACATGAAAGAGAGAGAATATGAATGCATAATATGTCAAAATGAGTTCTAAATTATTCATCTCTATATTAAAAAATGTAATTTCCTTTGAGAAGAAAGAATTCCTAACCCATGAAACTACTAAATTCCCACTTGAAAGGTGGAAAGAATAGTGGAAAAATGATAAATATCTTTAGAAATGATTACATATTTCTAAGTTAGTTATTAGATTTGTCTAAATATAAAAAAAAAATTCTTATAGATAGATAGAAGATGGCAACAAGAAAGAATTGATGAGATGAGAGAGAGTAGGATGGTTTTTATATATGCTTATTACATCCAAGGATAAAAATTTCCCTAAGAATAAAGATACTAGAACTATGAATCTATAACTAGGCACATAAATTACCCATGTACAAAGATATTCCTCAAAGAAAATGAAGAGATAACTCCCCCAAAATAGAGGATAATAATTTCATTATAAACTGTGCAACGGTCTTCACATCTATATTGAGTGGTGTCAATATGGGCTCAAGCATAATGCTTTGTCACACTTATGATGCATCTTATTTTTTCCTAAATTTATGTATTTATATATGTCTATTATAGTAGACACTAAAAAATGTCCTGACCTTGCAAGTAAAATTTTATCACTTATTTTCATCTTCCCTTCCATAATTAAATAATTTTAATTATTTATTTATTCTTTCATAATATCTTCTTCTATTAATTAAATAGCTCTTAATTATTTAATTAATTCACACTATCTTTATTCCTCTATTGATTAATTATGTCAATTTATTTAAATTGTGTCACTAATTCCCCTTTTTCCCTCCATAATTAAATAAATTCTTATTTCTTTAATTATTCACTTCCATTTTCTTCTATAATTAAATAATTATTTTAATTATTTAATTATTCATTAGCTTTTTCCCTCTATAATTAAATAAATCCTATTTAATTATTTATCATTTTCCCTCCAAATTTTATTAAATAATTATTTTTAATTATTTAATATTTCTCCTCCCACCTTTCTTCTATAATTAAATAATTGTTTTTAATTATTTATTTTTCCTCTCCTAAATTAAATAATTGTTATTATTATTTACTCTTCTTCTTCTTATCCAAGCACTAAATTTCAACTAACCTCTTGAGTTTTGGTCCATCCTTACCATCCTTATCTCTTTTCCTCTCAATTAATGTTATCCATTGATTGTCATACCTCATCATCCAATCCTCACCCTTCATTTTAATTGGGATTTGTATAAAAGAAAAGAAAGTCATCGCCTTAATTCTAACCTTAACCACAATCTTCAATAGTTTGCTATCATATCATCTATCTTGAGATCTTGCTATCAATTTTCAACATCAAGCTTATCATATAAATTGTGATGAGCCTAGTTTTTGGTCCAATTTTGGGTAGAATCTATAGTTTATTTACTGGTAGTTGTCATGGACTTTGATGCTAAATGTTGATATTTTCATAATGTTTCCCTCAAACCATAGACATTGGGCTTAATCCTATTTTTGCATTTTTTAATGACATTGGCATATTATGTGGATTATCTATATTGATTTTGCATGTGGTTAATGAATGTTCCTTAAGGTGGCTATAGATATGTAGTTATTGTGCGTACTGACATTGCAATGCAGATTTAATTTGAGGATGCTAAGTTGAGGAAGACACCACCAACTGGGCATGCACCGTAACGTCCAACAAAGGAATTGCTCAAAGGTCAAAGGAGGTCGATGGTAGAAGATTCCTCATGCAAACCGAATGTAACCGCCTTGTAGTGGACTTTAATGATTGAGAAGATGCTGGTGTTACTATTGTGCTAAATTTGCATTTGGACCTACATGTTTGACCAAATTCCATGCATGCGTTACTGCCACCATTCCACTTTCTCTGTTTTCCCTAAATGACATCCTCCCAGTCGTGGAGTTGACTACCTTGTTTAGTTGATAGTATAAATAAAGTTTTGATGCTCCTTCTTAAGAGGTTGCACAATTTTATATTGTATTGGAACTCTCAAGTTTTCAGTAATATAGATACATTACTCTTTTGTACTCATGATTTACAGTGAATAAAATAGAGTTCTGAGTTTGAGCATTTGAGTTCTCATTAGTTTTAGAGGATACTTATCCAAGGGGTCCCACTTGGTGAGTAATCCATCCTTTTAGTTTAGTATCACTTTCTATCTAGTAATTAGTTAGAAATCTAGCACCGACTATTCGTGTAGCCACTAGAATTCCATTATGTGACTGTTCTTGTAGCCAAAGCAGACATAATAGTGCCTTGTTTGTTGCTCAGATTTTCATTTATGTTATGCATTTGTAGTTTGATGTAGTTGTTGATTGATGATTGGAATTTATGGTATTCCCTTCTAATCCATTTACTTTCAGTATTGTGAGTTCCTTAGCTGTAGAATGAAAATGGCTACTTTGGGTTCCTAGTGCACATACTGTGTTGACCCATTTCAAGTTCACATCCCTAGGTTGACAAGTTAAATGCACCTTCATGATGATTGAAATAGCTATTCAGGTTAGATTTCCAATCTCTGAATCATGGCTATAAGGGCTTAGTTACTAAATCATTGTAGGAGGCCAACATTTTTGGTGTTGTTTTCAGGGATGGTGTCAAACTAGGGAGTTCTTTGGAGTCATTGGTAGTTTTTCTTACTATAGTGTTTCTAGAAGTTGTTCTTAGTATAGTGAACCCCTTTATTCTTTACCAATTATTTGTGTTAGTTGGCTGATAGTGAGTGATACCACATGCATAGAGGAAGGAGAAGGGATGCTTACGAGAGATTCCTCCCTAACAATCTTAATCCATTCTAGCTATTTGAATATTAGAACCTACCAAGAGAAGAAGAAGAAGATCCACACCCCTTTGCTGAAGCATTTCTTGATCTGACTAGCTCTAAAGTCTCCTCTGAAGACCAAAATTAGCTTGAGAACCACTTTGCTTTGGAACTACATCAAGTAGGTATGGGTGATGCAAATAGGAATAGACCTAACCAACCAACTTTTCCTTTCCCCATTGCCCATCAGAATGAAGTTGTCAACATCAAGAACATCCTTGCTTCAGCACTCCCCAAGTTTTATGGACTTGTCATAGAAGATTTTGATACCTTTTTATTTGAGTTTGATATACTCTGTAGGAGTTATGATTATACCACTGATTCCCACAAGCTTAAGTTATTCCCTACCACTCTGAAAGAGGCTGCATTAAGATGGTTCATGAGTCTAGGCAGAGATAATATGGAAACTTGGGAAGACATGAAGACACAATTCCTTGAGAAATACAAGGAATATTGCAGGGACAATGACATGAGAGGAGGTGACATTTTCAGGATGCAACAAAAGGAATATGAGAGATTGGAAGATTATATTGCAAGGTTTTTGTTTTTCCTACAATCTCCACATGATACACTCAATGAAGACTCACAAAAGTTGCTTTTCCTAAGAAGAATCAATGATAGTTGCACTGATGCCTTGGACCTCATGAGAGGAGGAGATATCTCCCAAGTTCCTTGGGAAGATATCAAGAAAATATGCTAGAACTACTCTAGGGAAGCTTCAAAGAAAGGGAGAGCCTACCAATCTTCCATGGGTAAGTCAACCACTAGTGGAGTTTCAAGAATGGAGATTACTCATTTGATAGAAGAATTCAAGCAAGAAATTATAAATAATCTAGCTACTTAGCTAGATACACTTTAGGCCAAGAAGAAGCAAGAGGAGGAGGTAGAGGCAATGTTGACAGAGTATTGCCTCCATTACAGAAAAAAGAAGAGGGACTACAGATGCAAGATGGTAGCTAATCTTGAAAGAAAGCATATTTCACTTGAGTTCAAACCAATCTAGATTGAAGAAGACCAAGTCTACTATGTTCAAAAAGGAAGCCTTGAGCTCCAAGACAAGGTATGCCACTGGATCCACTATCTTATGTTGGGCCATATTTTAATTCTTATTCATCTGGTAACCAATGGCAGCCCCCATATCCATCCAACTATGGAGGATATCCACCACATTGTTGGATTAGCCCTTCAAATGATTGTTCCAATCATCAAAACTCTCCACCATAGTGGGAGCAACCTCAAGGGAATTGGCAGTAATTTCAAGGGCATTGGCATCCACCTCTAGGAAATTGGAAGCAAAAAAATCAATGGAGGGGAGGAAAACAATGGCTTGCCTAGACAACTAGTTACATGTAGCCACCTTCTTAGCCCCAACAACTTACTATAATGCCTCCACCTGATAATCCAAGCTCAAATACACCTAAACCTACTCAGCTACTAGCTCAGCCCACACCTAATCCAAATAACAAACCACAACAATAGCCTGCATACTCTACTGATTCAAATCAATTCCCTGCATATGCTGTGAGTGTAAGTGACATCCAATTGTGTTCAAGAACTACTCTACCAACCCCTTACAAGCCCATTATCATTGAGCTTCTTGTGGAAGAGGAGGAGGAACCTCTGAATGATCCCATTTAGCCAAGTGCACCTAAAAATCCTGAACCAGTCCAAGTCAAGCAAACTGAACAAGAACCACCATTTTCTTAGAGATTGGAAGTTTACAAGAAGAAGAAAGAAAAGGAGGATAAAAATTTTGACATCTTTGGATTAGTTGAAGCATATGTGTCCAAATACCTCTATTTCAAGCCATAAAGGATGTTCCAATCTACAAGGAAATCAAGGAAGCATGCCTCAAGAGGCAAGGTAGGAAAAAGAAACACCCAACTATAGTTCATGTGGTAGGACAAATAGTTGACATCATGCTTGGAAAGTGACTATCCTCAAGTACAATGACCTAGGTAGTCCTATGGTAGTAATTGTTATAAACAAGATCTAAATTAAGAATGCTCTAATTGATTTAGGGGCAGCAATAAATGTAATGACCAAGGAAATCTTGTAGAAACTAAACATCACAAGCATGAGATCTACTCCTATTATCCTTCAGCTTGCTAATAGCTCTACTATTAAGCTTGATGGTGTAGTGGAGGATCTTGTGGTAGTTTTAAACTCCTGGGAGTACCTTGCAGACTTTATGATTCTTTCTCCTAAAGCTACACTAGGTGGGTATCCCATTATTCTTGGAAAACCCTGGTTAGCAACTACAAATGCATACATTGGATGTTGGTCAGGTGACATGACCATTTAAGATGGGAATAGCACAATTTTTTTTTCTTTATCCTCCTACTCAGCCATCTCATGATGAAGATAATCCCGTATGGCCACATGTTGGTGAAGAGGCCAAGGAAGTTAATTTTGTGGCATAACTTATGATAGGAAAAAGCTCTTTCATGTGGCTCCAAGATGAGGATGAAGCATTGGCTAACATCATTCAAAACCATTGCAAAGTAGAGGAAGCATCATCTTCTCATTCTGCTACTCCAGTCTAGACACTTCTGCCTGCTCTTCCTCCAACCATTGTTCCTGCAGACGTTCTTCCTGTAGCCACTCAACTTGCAGCCATTGTTCCTATAGATAGACTTTCTACAGCAATAGATATGTCCCATACATTTCTGCCATATGAACTAAAGGTACCATGTGTTAATGAAGCAAACATGATAGAGTTAACTACACAAGTACAGGTGTGAGAAGGAAAATATATGAATGCTAACATTAAATTAAGTGAAGAACAACATTTTTTATTGGAAAACTTATTAAGGACCCATCAACATGCATTTGTGTGGGATTATCATGATATGAAGGGACTAAACCCTAAATTTTGCACACACAAAATTTACATAAGAGATAATTGCACCCTAGTAAGATAGCCACAAAGAAGAATTAACCCTACACTAAGAGAAATTTAAAAGGAGAATTGCAAAAATTACTAGATGTAGGATTTATCTACCCCATTTCAGATAGTCAATGGGTGTCTCCATTAGTGATTGTGCCCAAGAAAGGAGGGAAATGACGAGTTTGTGTTGATTATAGGGAATTTAATAATGCCACCAAGAAGGACCACTTTCCCTTACCCTTCATTGATCAAGTTTTCAACATACTTGTAGGAAAGCGATACTTTTCTTTTCTAGATGGATTTAGTGACTACAACCATATCCAAATTGCACTAGAGGACTAGGAAAAGACCACATTTACCTATCCATGAGGGACCTATGCCTACTCAGTACTCCCATTTGGCTTATGCAATGCACCTGCAACTTTTCAAAGGGCAGTCATTAACATATTTTCAGACATTTCTCATGATTGTATGGAAATTTATATTGATGACTTTACCACTTATGGTGTTGATTTTAATCAAGAATTGGAAAATCTCAGGAGATTCCTACAGATATGTGAAGACTAAAACTTGTCCTTAAACAGTGAAAAGTGCTTCATGAAGATGCAGGAAGGTGTCTTTCTTGGCCACAACATCTCCCACAAGGGAATTCAAGTAGATCCTACAAAGATTAAGGTAATAAAAAATATGCCCACACCTAAAAAATAGAAGGATGTTAGGAGTTTCTTGGGTCATGTAGGATATCATAGGCATTTCATCAAGGATTTTAGCAAGGTAGCAACACCATTGTATACTATTCTCACTAAAGAAGCTGAATTCCAGTGGACTGAAGCTTGTGACAAGGCATTTTCTGACTTGAAGGAAACTTTGACTCATGCTCCTGTACTCAAAGGGCCTAATTAGAAACTTCCTTTCCACATGAATATTGATGCATTAGATTATTCCATAGGAGTAGTCTTAGGACAAAAAAAGAGCTATTGAAAATGCCATTTACTTTTTCAGCAAAAAAATACAAGGAGCTGAGTTCAATTATATAGTGATAAAGAAAGAAATGCTGGCAATAATCTATGCATTGAATGAATTCATAAATTACATAACAGGTTACCAAATCTTTGTGCACACTAATCATGCAGCCATTAGATATTTCATGAATAAACCTTTGATCACAGGTAGAATGGAAAGATGGTTATTGTTGATGTAGGAGTTTGATATAACCATTGTGAATAAGCTAGGGAAGGCCAATGTTGTTACGAATTTTCTTTCAAGGCTGACTACATCAGAAGAAAATCAACCCATAGATGACTCTTTTCCTAATGAGCATCTATTCTCCCTCAGTATACAAACACCCTGGCATGCTAACATAGCAAATTATTTGGTCACAGGTAGAGTTCCTTCTCACTTCTTTCCAAAAGAGAAAAGGGAACTCATTGAAAAATATTTTCCTTTCTCTTGGATTGCTAGATGTTTTTTTTATACTAGACCAAACCATGACATGAGGAGATGTGTGAGAGAAGATGAGACATATGACATTTTCCATGTATGCCACAATGAACCATGTGGAGGAAATTTTGCAGCCAAGAGGACAACAATGAAGATTTTGAACATAGGATATTAATGGCCAACACTCCACAAGGATGCAGGAAGGTATACCTGAAAATGTGATAGATGTCAAAGAATGGGAAGACCAACTAGATCTAATGAGATGCCACTTTTCCCTTAGGTTGTAATCACTCCCTTTGACAAGTGGGGATTGGATTTTGTGGGACCCATTGACCCTCAATCAAATGGTAAGTCTTATATCTTGGTATGCACTGATTATGTGACAAAGTGGGTAGAAGTTAAGGCCATGACGCATGCAAGAGATAAAAAGGTTGCAAAATTTATTTATGAGGAAATTTTCACAAGATATGGAGTTCCAAGAAAAATAGTGACTGATCAAGGGGCTCAACTCACATCAACCCTTGTTGCAACACTAGTCAATGAGTACAACATAAGGAACATGAAGTCTACTCCTTATCATCCCCAGGCTAATGGCCAAGTTGAGGTGATCAATAGAGAAATTGAATCCATTTTGACCAAAATGGTAGCTATTCATAGAAAGGATTGGGAAAATAAATTACCAAAGGTTGTTTGGGCCTATAGGACAACCTGGAAAACAACTATTAGAAAACAACCATTTTGGAAAAAAGATTACCAGAGGCTATTTGGGCATATTCACTCCATTTGAGTTGTTGTATTGAAAGACAACCATGATTTCCATTGAATTTGAATATAACTCTTAGGACTATAGGAGATTTGGGGATGGATATTTCTGAGGCACAAAAAGAAAGAATCATGCAACTAAATGATTTAGATGAGATAAGAAGAGAAGCCCTGCATCATACAAAGGTAGTGCCAAATTAGAGAATCAAGTGGCATGAAAAATTTATCAAGGATAAGAAATTTCAACCAGGAGATTGGTCTCTGCTCTATGACTCAAAGTATCAGGACAATGCAGGAAAATTGCAGACAAGGTGGCTAGGACCATATGAAGTCGCTGAGGTCTTTCCTAACATAGCTATTCAACTTACTACCATTGACCTTGTCGGATTCAAGTTACTTGTCAATGGTCATCGTCTTAGTTTATATCACAAGACAACTTCCAAAGAAGAGTTCCTACAACAATTATATTGGAAAATCAAGGACATGAAACTGAGAGGGAGGATGAATCACTTGTCACAAAATATTTAAACTTTTTCAAACTTTACTTAACTTAATCTTAGTTTTGATGAATGAACAGTAAAGCATGAACAAACAACAAATCAGAAGCACAAAAAATGCCAAGATTTTTTACGTGGAAACCCTGTTAGGGGAAAAAACACGGTGGATGTTAGTCCAAAATATTATACCCTATTAAAATTCTAAGAAAAATAATGGGAATACACATGCATTCATACACACTGCCTAGAGCTCATTGCTCAAATACAAGAAGGCTCACTGCCCAACAATACACAACAATATAGATTATATCAGTAGGGTATGAACTAAGGAAATAGCTTCTTCACAAGCCCGATTATAGTTCTAGTTAAGCATAGAGAAAACTTCTTCACACTTCACTCAAACTTCTTCTCACTCTACTCTGCAATCAAATGATTTGGACACTATTCGCACATCCACACTTTATTTGGCATACATTCACTCTTATGCACACACTAAATTTGCTCAAACAATTGCTCTTATATATCTGCAACATGGAATTACATCAACAACCTAGTCAGCCAAAAATATAAAACATATTTTCAATGTCGGCCCAATTTTTACAAATAAACTCTCAATGTGGATCAAACACCATCGGCTAATATCATGATGCAACCCAAAACAATATCCTCAAGCACGTCAAAAATTAAAAATTAAATCTTCAAGGGTCCACAACATGCCACAACCATCATGTCGGTCAAGAACATGAAAACCCAAACATACTGAGAAAAATATTCAACCATGAGCACACTGATCAATGCAAATGTGCAACAAAGATAGAGCACAATCTAGAAACATCCATAACAACTAGAATTACCAGAATTATACCAACTTTAATCAAGAACACTAATAGAGACCACAAAAACTGTCATAACACAGATCTTTATAACTTGAACAAATTTTCACGTAGACCTCTAAAACTTCCGATTGAAGGACTAGATACAATTAGCAATAAACCCTTTAGTCCATAGCATTTGATCTTTGAAATACAGAAGAAGACACCTTCATGACGTTCATAGTTCCACTGGGAACCTGGAACTCTTTCTTTAACAATTTTCTCAATATCCTCGACATATACAACCTTCAATACAATAATGCTAATAGTGTTGACATCAATGACAACCGCATATCAACAACACAACCACAACATCCAATAATCTCCCTCTTTGGAATTGATGGCAACACATGATGTAAAAAACACTATCAACCCAACTCCCAATCAACACTTACTCCCCCTTAGATTCTGACTCTTCTTCCTTGACTTCTTCTATATGATCTTCTCCCCACAAGACTCTTTACTCTAAATAAGTAGCAGTTTTTCACATGACTCTTCTCCCCCTTTGAAATCAATGGAAAAGATAAGCATTATCTTCCCACATACAAGCTATAAACCACATATTTGCACATTTGACTACTCCCCCTGAGTAGCAGCCACAAAAACATCAATCCAGATCAGGAAATATCTATGAAGCACACAGATTGATGCAAGTAAATGCATCTTTAGTTCAAATTAGGAGGGGTAATCAGCCGTATCATCCCTCTGAGATACTCAAAAGTATCCTTTGGCAACGACTTAGTGAAAATGTTTGCAATATGTTCTTTGGTAGGCACATACTCAAGTCTAACTTCTTTCTCACTCACTTTTTCTCTTAAGAAGTGAAACTTGATTGATATATGCTTGGTCTCAGAGTGTAACACCAGATTCTTTGATATGTTAATTGCACTTGAGTTTTCACAATATAGGGCAATAGGTTCATCATATACTACTCTGATATCTTTCAGCATCTATTTCATCTACATCACTTGAGTACAGTTGCTTGCAGCAACAATATACTCTGCTTTAGTAATAGATAGAGAAATGGAATTCTTCTTTTTGCTCAACTAGGACACTAGCTTCTTCCCTAGGAAGAAGAAACCACCACTAGTACTCTTCTTGTCATCTACATCTCCTACCCAATCCGCATCAGTATATGCATTCAAAGTAAGATCATCATCCTTAGGATACCAAAGCCCAAAATCAACCGTTCCATTCAGATACCTAAAGATTCTCTTAACAACAGTCACATGAGACTCTTTTGGATCAACTTGAAATCTAACAACCATACATACAACATTCATAATGTCTGGTCTGGTATAAGTTAAATAGAGAAATCCACCAATCATTGACCTGTATCTTGTTTGATTTTCCTTAGGAGAATCATTATTCTGTGTCAACTTACATCTAGTTACCATGGGAGTACCAATAGGTTTTGAGTCATCCATGCCAAACTTCTTTTGCAATTCTCTCACATATTTGGACTGAGATATGAAGATCCCTTTGTCTAAATAAGTAACTTGCAATCCCATAAAGAACTTCATCTCTGCAATCATACTCATCTCAAATTCACTCTTCATTTCATCAGCAAAGCTCATACATAGATTGTCATCTCCTCCAAAATTAATGTCATGAAAAAAGAATTCAATAATTAATTCTTTATCATGATCCAATTTGAAATATAGGTTGCTATCAGCAGTACCATTATTGAATCCAAGCTTCAGTAAGTATTTTTCCAATCTAGCATACCAAGCTCTGGGGGTTTGCTTGAGTCCATACAAAGCTTTCTTCAATCGCCAAACCATGTCTTCTTTGTCAGTTTGTTGAAATCCATTGGGTTGTTCAATGTATACTTCTTCTAACTCACCATTCAAAAAAGATGACTTCACATCCATTTGATAGACTTTATAATTTTTATATGTAGCATAAGCAAGAAATAACTTTATAGCTTCAATTCTGGCAATAGGGGAAAAGGTTTCTTCAAAATCAATACCTTGCATTTGTGAATACCCTTTACATACCAGTCTTGCTTTATTCTGGGCCACTTCACCTTGTTCATTCGGCTTATTCTGAAAGACCCATTTAGTACCAATCACATTCTTATCTTTAGGTCTCGGAACAAGTATCCATGTATCATTCTTTTCAATCTACATCAGTTATTCCTTCATAGCTTCCATCTAGTGTTCATCATTGTAGGCTTCTTTGACATCTTTAGGTTCAATCTTGGAAATTAGACAATACTCTTTTGCAATCTTTCTTCTAGTTTGCACTACTCTATTCTTGTCTCCTATAATTTGATTTTCAGAATGATTTAGCTTTACATACCTCAAAGTTTTAAGATTCTCTTGAACTTTTGATTCTTCTATTCTTTCTTCTACACTTGGACTTGTCTCTACTTCCTGACTATCTTGATTTACCAAAACAAATTGAAGTTGTCTTACCAGAATATATGGCACAATTTGAAGTTGATTTTGTGTCTAAACATTCTTCCCTTTGTTTGTATTTTCTTCATCTGAATCATATCCACAATATCTGGATGATCTAGAAGAATCCTCATCAACTCTAACATTTGCACTCTCAACCATTTTTCTCAGTCTTCTATTATAGCACTGGTAGGCCTTGCTTCTAGTAGAGTAACCTAGAAATATTCCTTCATTGCTTCTTGCATCAAATTTTCCTATATCATAATCTCTCTTGATTTAACACTTACATCCAAAGATCTTGAAGTATTTAATAGTAGGCTTATAACCAAACCATAGTTCAAAGGAGTCTTACCAAAATTTCCATTTACATTTACCTAGTTCAAAGTGTACACAACAATGCTTACAACTTCACTCCAGTAGATGTCAGGAAAATTTCCTTCAATCATCATTGTTCTAGCAACATCAAGAATTGTTTTGTTCTTCCTTTCTACAACACCATTCTATTGAGGGGTTTAGAGAGTAGATAACTATCTTATGATTCCATGCTCTTCATAGAAAAAATTAAACTCCCTGGAGGTGAACTCACCACCTCTATCTGACCTTAAGCATTTTATTTTTAGATCTTTCTCGTTTTCTGCCATAGCTTTGAAACTTTTGAACTTTTCTAATGCTTCACATTTTTCTCTTAAGAAAGTAACCCATATCATTCTAGAATAATCATCAATAAGTAGCATAAAGTACCTTTCACCATGGAGACTTCTGACTCTGGAAGGACCACATAGAGCAGTATGCACCAGCTCCAGTAATCCATTTGAATGATGTTGTTTGCTCCAAAAAGAGACTCTAGTTTGTTTTCCCATTTGACACTCCTTGCAAATTGTGTTAGCAGGCTTCACTAGCTTAGGTAAATCTCTTACTACTTGAGTGGAGCTTACTTTGACTATGTTATCAAAATTCACATGACATAGCCTTTTATTCCATAACCAACTTTTATCTACTTGAGCAATTAAACAAATTTCACTAGTAGCATTCAGGTGAAAAACATTACCTTTTGTCTGTATACTTGAAGCAATTATATTTCTAGAACTTCCATATATCCTGCATCTTCCATCTTTGAACTAAAGATCATAACCCTTGTCCACCATTTGTCCAACACTCAATAGGTTGTGCTTCAATCCTTCAACATAAAGAACATCATCAGTGTTATGCTTACCACCAAGACAAATAGATCCTTTGCCATGAATCACACAAACATCGTTATCTCCAAATCTTACAATCCCACCATCATAATTCTCTAGAATTAAAAATTTTCTTTTGTCACTAGTCATATGATGTGAGCATCCCCTGTCAATGACCCACCAATCCTTTTCTTCAATTCGAGTTGCAAGAGCTTTCTCAACTTTAGCAGATTCAATAGCCATATGACTATTTTCCTTGATAGCAATGAAAACCCAATCATCTTCATTTCCATTTTATTTATCAGACTCTTCATCAGTCACACCTTCTTGAACAAAATAGAATTTCTTTTGGAATCTAGATTTGTAAGGCTTAGATCTAGGAACTCTTTCAGGACACCTTGATACAAAATGACCTATTTTATTGCAAGAAAAAAATTTAATAGGCAACTTTCCTTTATACTTACCTTGTCCTCTACCTTCTTTCTTCACAATCAGTGCTTCCAAATCTTCTACCTATCTTTCTTCATCTTCAATTTGTTTCATTTCTTCCTCATACTTGAATTTCTTTCTAGAACTCTCTCCCGGAACATATCTTTGCTTGTTTCTTTTGGATATAGTAGCCTTGAATACAATTTCAGTTTTAGGAACAGATTCACCAAATTCGCTCAACTCAAAGGCAACAAGTTTACCAATCAGTGTATCTCTTGTCACATTTTTCAATGATCTGGTTTCTTCCATAGCATGAGCCTTTGCTTTGTAGGAGGGAGGCAATGATCTGATTACTTTAGCCACAATTTCTTCCTCTTCTAGGGTACCACTGACACATCTAATACCCATCACTATTTCATTTAATCTTTGCATAAAATAAGAAATATTTTCATCTTCACCCATCATCAAATTTTCATAATTTCCTTTCAAACTTTGTACCTTAGCCATCTTCACATGTACATCTCCATACAAAGTTTCTAGCCTCATCCACATCTCATGAGCTATCTTTAGACCTATCACATTTGTCATTTCTGAATCTGTTAGATCACTTAGCAAAGCTTCCATAGCCCTGACATTATTCTCAGCCTCTTTAATCTCATGAACAGTGGAACGACCATTCTGAGGAATAACATATTTGTTTTTTGTAATCTTCCAGAAGGGTTCACCAATACACCTCAAATGACACTCCATCCTAGTTTTCCATAATGAGTAGTTTGTTCCATCGAATCTAGGATTGTCCTTGTATGATATCATCTCAGATCACCTCAAAATTTTAAACTTCTTCAGAGGTACCTGCTCTGATACCAATTGTTGGAAAAACAAGGACATGCAACTAAGAGGGGGGTGAATCAGTTGTCGCAAAATATTTAAATTTTTTTAAACTTTACTTAACTTAATCTTAGATCTAATGAATGAACAATAAACCATGAACAAACAACACATCAGAAGCATATAGAACACCAAGATTTTTTATGTGGAAACCCTATTAGGGGAAAAACCATGGTGGATGTTAGTCCACAATATTATACCCTGTTAAAAGTATAAGAAAAATAATGGGAATGCACATGCATTCAGGCACACTTCCTAGAGCTCACTGCTCAAATACAAGAGGGCTCATTGCCCAACATTACAAATCAGATCTGTAGGGTATGAACTCTGGAAATAGCTTCTTCACAAGCCTAATTATAGTTCCAGTTAAGCACAAAAAAGCCTTCTTCATACTTCACTCAAACTTCTTCTCACTCTGCTTTGCAATTGAATGATTTGGACACTATTCACACATCTACACTTTCTTTGGCATACATTTTCTCTTATGAACACACTAAATTTTCTCAAACAATCGCTCTTATATATCCGCAACATGGAATTACATCAATAACCTAGTCAACCAAAAATATAAAACATATCTTCAATGTCGGCCCAATTTTTACAAATAAACTTTCAATGTGGATCAAACATCATCAGCTAATATCATGATGCAACCCAAAACAATATCCTCAAGTGTGCCAAACATTCAAAATTAAATATTCAAGGATCGACAACATGCCACAACCATCATGACAACCAAGAACATGAAAACCCAAACATACCGAGAAAAATCTTCGACCATAAGCACACCGATCAACGTGGATGTGCAACAAAGATAGAGAACGCTATAAAAACATCCATGAGCACCAAGAAACAATAGAGAAAAATCCGTAACAACTAGAATTACTAGAATTATACCAACTTTAATCAAGAACACTAACAGAGACCACATAAACATTGTCAGAACACAAATCTTCATAACTCGAACAAATCTTCACGTGGACCTCTGAAACTTCTGGTGGATGGACTAGATACACTTAGAAATAAACCCTTTAGTATATATTAGTTTATCTTCAACGTATATAACAAGACACCTTCATGACCTTCACAGTTCCATTAGGAACCTAGAACTCTTTCTTTAACAATTTTCTCAATATCCTCGACATATATAGCCTTCAATACAATAATGCTAATAGTGTTGACATCAATGACAACCACATATCAACAAAACAACCACAACATCCAAAAAATTCACCCAACATTCATTACACGAGCTTCTTGCAGCTGAAGTAAGTGTACCTAGTGTCCCTCCTTTTGGCTAATTAAGGTACGTACTTGTCATAATAAAGACTTCCGCTCTTGTGGAAGTACATTTATTCACCCATCTTCCCATTCACCCATCCATCACCACCTTTCTCTCTCTTCCATCACTTCATTCCACCTCACCTCATTCCACTTTATTTTCATTAATTGCTCAATTTATTCCCTAAAAAGGTGAATGATACTTTCTCCACAATATTTGCAACAAATCCTCCACACATTCAGGTATGCACAAATTAATTTATATCTTTTAATCATCTTTTAAGTGCATTTATTTAATCATTGTACATTAGTATAGAAGTTCACATAACATGTCATTATTCCATGTCAAATCACCACTCCCATCTTGCATGTGCGGACACATGTCCAAATTTTGATTGGGGGGGAAAGAAAAGATGTGAATATATTTCCCATGTGTCAATTTATGCTAGGCTACATAAAAGAAATTAAATGAGCCGATTTGAAATATGAGTGAGAGGACGACTTGCATGTATGAAGTGACACTATCTGCAACCACCATTTCTTCCCATCATAATTATGCTTTATCCCTCCATTTCTTGCCATTATTGACCTTGTCGTAATTCTGAGTTGCAAACAAAAAGGTAAAACAAAAGAAAGGGAAAATTTAGTCGATGTCGACACTAGAAATTTAGCAATTATTGCAGGAAGGTGTTGGGCTTTTAGACAAGAATTACAGGAAGGAAATTTTGTAGAGTGATAGTTGATTGTAGACAATGGGAGGAGGTCTAATTTGAAATGAGCCCTTGATTCATAATGTTTTATTGCGGGATGCAAAATGCATGGCCGAATTTAGAAACTATGGATGGTTAGATTACTTCTTGAAGTTGGATGGATTTTATGAAGGCATTGCACTAGAATTCGCCTAGAAATTTTCTAAAGGAAAAGTCTCAGTAAAAGGGTTGGAGGTTGTGGTAACTGAGGAAAGAATTGTAGAGGTTATAGGGTTACTTGCTGATGGCGAACATTACACTGCCTCCAGAGATGCCAGGTCAGCTAGGGCTGAGTTTACTATACATGGTGACCCTCCAATCAATGTGGATAAATAGGGTGCAAAAAGAACCTTTCTGCCTGAACCATGGAAGCAGGCAACTATTTACATTATAAGGTATCTCACCTGTGAAGGTCATCTATCAAACTTGCATTCGGTACATTTCAAACTATTGAGTCACATGAGGCACGGAAGGAGGATGAATGTTCCTAATGTGATATACAATCTTCTCTCAATCATGGCAGCCAAGAACCAAAAAGGATGGGACAATTCCATTTCCCACCATTGTCTGATTAAATTTCTAGTTGAGAAGTCTCTACATGATGTGTCTGGAATGACCTAGGAAGAATTTATAAATGTTGATCAAATTAGACTTGAGCACTTGCAACCTAGGGTTTTTCCTCAACCTCATAGGTCTAGTAGGAGATTGACCATGTTTGAAGCCACTCGTGGTGCTTCAACCTCTGGCACAGGCCCTAGTGTAAACCCTCCTATAGTAGAAGAAACCATAGAAATTATTTCTTCTAGAACAAAGCACTTAGAAAAAGAAAGCTCCTCTTGAGATTCTGATGACGATATTCCACTTGACACCATGATGAAAACTAGAGCAAAAAAGAGAGAAGTAGAATTGAGAAAAGGAAAGGCCAAAAGGAAACCAATAGAAAGAAAGGTGCCAAGTTCTAAGAAGAGGAAGGTTGACACTGTTCATCCTACATCCAAGGAAAAATGTGAGAGACCTCCCAAGAAATCAAGACTAGCTGGGCCAACATTTGGTATGCCTCCACAGGAAAGCCCTAAGTCTAGAGAAATACCACAGGAGGACATAAAATCTCCAATGGAGTACGAGAATGTTGAGGAGGAAGACATATTTGAGAGAGCAACAAATATAACACTGGCTGATCTTGCTAACATTGCAGAAGAGTTTGAGGAAAATTAGGATTTCCTATAGCATTAGCAAGAAGTCCTATATTAAGAGGTCTTGTAGCAACAACCAGAACTAGAGTAGGAGTTCTTACAACCACAACAGAAACAAGAATAGGAGATCCTGCAGCAAGAAGTGGGAGAAGAAACAATACCCCTGCAGCTAGAGAAAATTGGACAACTTGAGTCCATGCAGATAGTACTATATGAGGAGCAACCATCAACAAAAATATTGGTAGGAATTCATAATCCTCTTTATTTTACAATACATACAAAAAATTTGAATTTATGGAAAGAAATACAAAGGAGGGAGGAAGAATGGAGAAAGGAAAAACAAAAATTGAATAACGAAATTCAAAAGAGAGATGAGGAAATTGAAGATAAGGATGCAAAAATTGCCACCATGTAGAAGAGGGTGGATGATATAGCAGTGTTGGTACCATATATTTTGGAATGTAGGACCCCTCCAAGGGTCTATGCTCTGCACCTGAAAGATAAATATCTCTCTTTTAAGCTGTCAAGGATTGTCTCAGGTTTGAATCCTTCTATTGACACTCCTAATGAATTTTTCAATGCTTATAGGATTGCCTCCCTTGAAATGAAGAATTTGTTGTGTGAGTTTTATTTGCATAATTATGTTGTAACTCAATACCATGATTGGAATCCACTATTGTATGTTGGGGATGTCCAATTAAGGGAATTTATGTCTTGGGTACAAAATGAGATTAGTTGGGGACAACAACATGGGGCTTATAAGCAATTGGAGTCTAGCATCCCTATGCCCATTAGGGTTGAATCAAGCAACCCAAAGGATATTTACAGAGAATGGCACATAATGATTCTTAGACCTAGTTATGGCAACAAGATCATGTCTTGGATTGAGGCAGTTTATAGTGAGTATGAGGTAAAGGTAGCATCAAAGGAGGAAATTATGAGAAGATGCCTATCACAAAGATGGAATAGCCTAACTGATGAGCTGAAATAGGCTGAACCTCATTCCATCTGTAATTATGTTGCAACACTAAAAAGGATTGATAGGCATATTCATATTGGGAGAATGAAGGGGTGATTTTGGCTTCCCATGAATTTCTGGCCACCCATTCTCATGTGGACCATTCCAAACTTTCGGTTCTACTAGTATGACATTGCTATAGAGAGACAAAGATGGAGCATATTGGACAAATTGGGAGGATTCTATTGCGACCCTAATTCACACTCAACAAACACTGACGTTGGACAACTATTAGTTGCAAATTTTAGAGCTTTGACCAAGAAGAACACCCCTTCCCCTGTTGGAGGACCAACATAACCTTAGGTTGGGGGGAGTGATGAGCCTAGTTTTTGGTCCAATTTTGGGTAGAATCTATAGTTTATTTACTGGTAGTTGTCATGAAATTTGATGCTAAATGTTGATATTTTCATAATGTTTCCCTCAAACCATAGACATTGGGCTTAATCCTATTTCTACAAGTTTTAATGACATTGGCATATTATGTGGATTATCTATATTGATTTTTCATGTGGTTAATGAATTTTCCTTAAGGTGGTTATAGATATGTAGTTATTGTGCGTACTGACATTGCCATGTAGATTTAATTCGAGGATGCTAAGTTGAGGAAGACACCACCAACTGGGCATGAACTGTAATGTCCAATAAAGGAATCACTCAAAGGTCAAAGGAGGTCGACGACAGAAGATTCCTCATGCAAACTGAATGTAACCACCTTGTAGTGGACTTTAATGATTGAGCAGATGCGGGCATTAGTACTATGCTAAATCTGCATTTGGACCTACATGTATGACTAGATTCCATGCATCAGTAACTACCACCGCTCCACTTTCTTTGTTTTCCCAAAAATGTCATCCTCCCAATCGTGGAGCTGACTTCCTTGTTTAGTTGATAGAATAAATAAAGATTTGATGCTCCTTCTTAAGTGGTTGCACAATTCGATATTGTACTGGCACTCTCAAGTTTTCAGTAATACATATACATTACTCTTTTGTACTCATGATTTATAGTGAATAAAATAAAGTTATGAGTTTGAGCATCTAAGTTCTCATTAGTTTTAGAGGATACTTATCCAAGGGGCCCCACTTGGTGAGTAATCCATCCTTTTAGTTTAGTATTAGTTTATTATTACTTGTTGTTTAGTAATTAATTAGAAATCTAGCACCGATTGTTCCTGCAGCCACTAGAATTCCATTATGTGACTGTTCCTGCAACAAAAAGCATAAAAAGTAGTGCCCTATTTGTTTCTCATATTTTCATTTCTGTTATGCATTTTAGTTTGATGTAGTTGTTGATTGATGATTGACATTTATGGTATTCCCTTCTAAGCAGTTTACTTTTAGTATTGTGAGTTCCTTAGTTGTAGAATGAAAATGGCTACTTTGGGTTCCTAGTGCACATACTGTGCTGACCCATTTCAAGTTCATGTCCCTGGGTTGACAAGTTAAATGCACCTTCATGATGATTGAAATAGCTATTTAGGTTAGATGTCCAATCTCTGAATCATGGATATAAGGGCTTAGTTATTAAATCATTGTAGGAGGCCAACAAATTGCATACTATAAATATCAAGACAAACAAAGAAAATGGAGTTCAAAGCAATGGAGGCGATTCAATCATGACATATGAATTGAGGTTTATTGCTTCATTATTGTTATGTTTATTGTCGTCTATACTTCATTCTTAGATTAGGGTCTTCATGGATTGAATTTGGTAGTTTCTTGGTTGCTATCATTGATTTGTCCACTTTTCTTGAATTTACACAATCTACATTTTGTGAACCTGACATGAGCTAGCCAAATTTTGCAAAAAAATTGAGAATTTTTTGAGTTTCAGGTGTGTGATGTAATCGTCATGTGTAGTGACACAATCGAGCCTTCAAATTCCACAATCATTGTACAACATGATTCATGCAAGGTTTTTTGCAACACATTTGTCACCCAAAACAACAAATCTAACTGTTATCTTGCAAATCTAAAAATAATCCAATCATTGTTATTTCAAATTATTTTATTGGATTTTTGTTATTTCTCTAACATTCTAATAGCCTGCTTATATCATTTGCATTAGTCTATTTGCTATTTTTTATCAGATCTTTATGTTTTTATAGTCATAGGTTGTTGCACCACAATCGTGCCATGGAATGTTGTAGTTGTTGATTTTTGTTCCACAGTTGCCATTCCCAGTGTTGTAGTCATCATTCTATAAGATAGATCTATTTCATCCTGTGATGTATTAGAATTCCACATTTGAGCCTGTGTGCACTACATCTAACATTCATAGAAAGAAGAGGGCATAAATATGAGATTTTTATTTTCTTCTTTTTGCATTCATTAGGGCAAGGATTTTTTGTCACTGATATCTAATTTCTAGCTTGTGGCAATCATTGGGAGAAGACATTTTGATCTAAATTACTAATCCAATTTCTTTTAGGGTTCCATTTTGTGTTTGTGGTTTCTAAATTAGGAACATTTAGAATTGGTACTTAAAAAGAACAAGTGTCTTCTATGTTTTTTCACTTGCATGCATGTGTTATTACTGAAAGCATGTTTAGCTAAAGTATCTCTCCCTTTGCACTATGTGTGATTCATTGGTAATGAGAAAGAGCATTACATAAGACTTCCATTTTATTTTTTTGAGTAGGGTGGGCCTACTAGTGGATTTTCACCCCTAGGAATGACCCCCAGTGTATATACCTCTAGTACACTATATAAAAGTGTAAAAAACCAAAAGGTGAGCATGATCCATTTGATCCCTAGGGGGTGGGCCCTACGGTTTTGGGTGATTCCGAACGGGGGTTAGAGACTCTGGTCTCCCATCACTACTAGACCATGGTGTTCTTCAGAGTTCACAGAAGAGTAAGAACCATTATTTTAGAAGCATAAGACCTTTTTTGGCCATATTCTATTGTGGTGCAAGGAATATGGATCATACCCTAAACTTATCATGTCTATTTCTTGGTTGAGGTAGCACTCTTCCTTGTTTGGATTTCATCCTTTCAAGGTGAGAGGTGTTAAGGTGTTACATGACCTTGGCATACTCTAGCTTCACCTACTCCTTTTTCTTGGATTTAACATTACTCGAAAGGGTGAGGTAAGCCCACTTTAGTAGATAACACTATTACTAGTAGCTAGGTTGTGCGTGCTTATATTGTTTATGAAACAAAGGCCTAGCGAGTTTTGTCAAAGAAAACTTACAAAATACTCACTTACCAATAAGTCAAAAAGTTAAAAATAGCCAAATATGTCTTCTAAGTGTTGTGTTTTATGATCAATTCTAGAAATTTCCCAAAATGGAAAACCATTTGGAAAACATCAAATTGAGACCAAAACTTAGAATACCACAACTATTACACTTAACACCACAATTGTTGAATAGGACACTACAATTGTTAGAAATAATGTTGCATTTGTCAAAAATCCTAGGAATCCAAAAACTTATATTTTCCTATGCACTACATTTGTCTGATATTGAACTACAATTGACTAGTCCATTACCACATCTATGGCATTGTGCACTGCATCTATTAATTTTAATTTTTTTGGAGAAATACATGTGTATCCAACTTCTAGTTTCCTTATCAGATAGTGATTGTACCATTAGATCTAAGACTTGTTCAATCCAGTTAGTTCATACATTGCATTTTACCATTTTACTTAGCTTTAAATTGTATATCCTAGTTTTCATTTGTCATCTTAGCTTGACCATGTTGGATGTTTTGGATATGGTTGCTGATATGGGGTTTTCATTGATGTCAACACTATTAGCATTTGGTGTATTAAAGACTGTATATGTCGAGGATAATGAGAAAATTGTAAAAGGAAGTGTTCTAGGTTCCCGATGGAACTGTGCAGGTCAAGAAGGCATTTTGTTGTTTACATTGAAGATTAGCTGGTCTAGATTAAAGGGTTTATTGTTGAGTGTTTTTAGATCATCTACCGAAAGTTTCAGAGGTTTGCATGAAGTTTTGTTTGTGTTGTGGTCTAATAGTGTTTCTATGGTCTCTATCAGTGTTCCTGAATGAATTTTGTGTAATTTTGATAATATCAATTGTTGTGGATGCTTCTTTATTGTTTCCTGGTGTTCTCAAATGTCTCTAGATCATTCTCTATCTTTGTGCTATGTCCACATTATTCAGAAAGCTTGAGGTTGAAGATATTTTCTTGCATATGTTCAGTTTTTCATGTCCTTGGCAAACATGTTGGTAATAGCGTGTTGTGGATCTTTGTGGTGAATTTAATTAAATTATTTTTGTGTTGGAGATGTTAATTTGGGTCTCCACTATGTTGTGGCTAGCCTTGATGGATTCACATTGAAAATTTATTCGTAAATTTGGGCCGACATTCTAAATATGTTTTATTTTCTTGGTTGACTAAGCTGTGATGAAATCCCATGTAGTAGATATATAAGAGCGATTGTTTAAGAAAAGTTAGTGTGTGCATAAGAGTGAATGTATTCCAGAGAAAGTGCAGATGTGAAAATAGTGTTCTAATCATTTGATAGTAGAGCCAAGTGTGAAGAATATTGAGAGAAGAGTGAAGAATATTTTCTGTGCTTAATTGAAACTGTAATCAGGCTTGTGTAGAAGCTATTCTTTCAGTTCATACTCTGTGGATCTAATCCATATTCCTATATTGTTGGACAATGGGTCCTCTTTTGTATTTGAGTAGTGAGCTCTAGGCAGTGTGCCTAAATGCATGTGCATTCCCCTTATTATTTCTCAAATGATGCTTTTAACAGGGTATAATCTTGTGGACTGACATCCACCGTGGTTTTTCCCCCAACAGGGTTTCCACGTAAAAATCTTGGTGTTATCTGTCTCTTTGATGTGTTAATTGTTTGTGGTTAATTTCTTATTCATCAGATCTAAGATTAAGTTAAGTAAGAAAATTTAAGTTTCTGTCACAACTGATTCACCCCTCCCTCTTAGTTGTGTCCTTTTTCTACCAACAATTGGTATCAGAGCAGGTTCCTCTAAACAAGTCTAAAAGCTTGAGGTGATTCGAGATGGAAACATTCAAGAAGGATAGTCTGGGATTTGATGGCACTAACTACTCACTGTGGAAAGTTAGGATGCAATGTCATCTAAGATGTATTGGTGAAGCTTTCTGGAAGATTACAAAAGATCCATATGTAATTCCTCATAATGGTCCCTCCACTGCTAATGATATCAAAGATGTTGAAAATAATATTAGGGCTATTGAAGCTTTGGTGAGTGCTTTGACAGATTCAGAGATGGCTAATGTGATAGGGTTGTAGATAGCTCATGAGATTTGGACAAAGTTGGAAACTTTGTATGAAGGAGATGCTTAGGTGAAGATGGCTAAGCTACAAAGCTTGAAAGACAAGTATGAGAATTTAAAGATGGGCGAAGAAGAAAATATCACTTCTTTTATGCAGAGAGTAGATGAGATAGTGATGGGTATTAGATGTGCTGGTGGTTTTGTGGATGAAGATGAAATTGTAGCTAAGATACTAAGATCCTTTCCTCCATCCTACAAAGTAAAAGCTCATGCTATTAAAGAAATCAGATCAGTAACAAAGATATCAAGAGACACACTAGTTGGCAAGCTTGCTGCTTTTGAAATAAATGAATTTGGTGAATCTACACCAAATAACGAATCAACATTCAAGGCTACAGTATTCAAAAGTATCAGGAAAAGATATGGTCTAGGAGAGTGTTCTAGAAAAGTATCCAAGTATGATGAAGAACTGAAATATCTTGAAGATAAAGAAAGAGAGGTAGAAGAATTGGAAGCATTGATTGCAAATAAAGAAGGCAGAGGAAAAGGTAAGTATGAAGATGTATTGTTTATTAAATGTTTCTCTTACACTAAAATAGGTCATTTTGCATCAAGGTGTCCTGAAAGAGTTCCTAGATCTAAGCCTAAGAAGTCTAGATTCCAAAAGGATGTTACTTTGTTGAAGAAGCAGTGACTGATGATGAGTCTGATAAAGATAATGGAAATGAAGATGAATGGGTTTTTATTGCTACCATTGAAGATATTCATGTGACAATTGAATCTACTAAAGATGAAAAGGCTCTTGCAGCCCAAGTTGAAGAAAAATATGAGTGGGTCATTGATAGTGGATGCTCACATCATATGAACGGTGATAAAAGAAAATTTGTGAGTCTAGAGAAGTATGATGGTCGGGTTATAATATTTGGAGATAACAATGCTGGTGTGATTTGTGGTAGAGTATCTATTTTCCTTGGTAGTAAGGATAACACTGATGATGTTCTATATGTTGAAGGCTTGAAGCACAACTTGTTGAGTGTAGGACAGATGGTGCACAAGGGCTATGATCTTCAATTCAAAAATGGAAGATGCAAGATACGGGGAAGTTCCAGGAATATGATTGCTACTAGTAAATAGACAAAAGCTAATATCTTTCACCTAAATACTACTAGTGGGAGTTGTTTAATTTCTCAAGTAGATGAAAGCTGGCTATGGCATAGGAGACTGTGTCATGCAAATTTTGACAAAATTATCAAGATAAGTTCTACTCAAGCAGTAAGAGATCTACCTAAGTTTGTAAAGCCTGCTAACACAATCTACAAGGAATGTTAGATGGGTAAACAAACTAGAGTCTCTTTCTGAAGCAAACAGTTTCATTCAAATAATTTGCTAGAGCTGCTACATACTGACCTTTGTGGTCCCTCCAGAGTTAGAAGTATTCATGGAGAAAGGTACTTTATATTGATTATTGATGATTACTCTAGAATGATATCGGTTTCATTCTTAAGAGAAAAATGTGAAGCATTTGAAAAGTTCAAAAGTTTTAAGGCTATGGTAGATAATGAGAAAGGTCTAAAAATCAAGTGCCTGAGATATGACAGAGGTGGTGAGTTCACCTCCAGGGAGTTCAACTCTTTTTGTGAAGAGCATTGAATTAAGAGACAATTATTTACTCCTCAAACCCCTAACATAAGGGAGTTGCAGAGAGAAATAATAGAACAATTTTGGATGCTTCTAGAACAATGATGATGGAAGGAAATGTATCTCAGATGTACTGGATTGAAGCGGTAAGCACTACTATGTATACTTTGAACTAGGTAAATGTTAATGGTAACTCTGGTAAGACCCCTTTTGAGTTATGGTTTGGTTACAAGCCTACTGTTAAATATTTCAAGATCTTTGGAAGTAGGTGTTATATCAAGAGAGATGATGATATAGGTAAGTTTGATACAAGAAGTGATGAAGGGATTTTCTTAGGTTATTCCACTAAAAGCAAGGCATATTGGTGCCATAACAAAAGACTAAGAAAGATGGTTGAAAGTGCAAATGTCAAGGTTGATGAGGACTCTATCAAATCATCTAGATATTGTGGTTATGATTCTATTGAAGACAATACTTGCAAAGGGAATAATTCTCAGACATAGAATCTACTTTAGATTATTCCATATGTTTTGGTTAAGCAACCACAATTTGTTCTGGTAAATCAAGTCAGCCAGGAAGCACAGACAAGTGCAAGTGTAGAAGAGAAATCAAAAGAATCAGAAGGTCAAGAATGTATCAAAACTCCAAGGTATGCAAGGCTAAATCATTCTAAAAATCAAATCATAGGGGATAAGAATAAAGGAGTTTAGACTAGAAGAAAGATTGTAGAAGAATATTGTCTGATTTCCAAGATTGAACCTAAAAATGTCATTGAAGCCTATCAAGATGAACACTGGTTGGAAGCTATGAAGGAAGAGTTGACAGAGATAGAAAATAATGAAACATGGATACTGGTTCCCAGGCCTCAAGAAAAAAATGTAATATGTACTAAATGGGTGTTCAGGAAAAAGTTGAATGAACAAGGTGAAGTGGTCCAGAATAAAGCAAGACTAGTATGTAAAGGGTATTCTCAAATGGAAGGTATTTATTTTGAAGAAACCTTTACTCATGTTGCTAGAATTGAAGCTATTCGATTGTTTCTTGCTTATGATGCATACAAGGATTACAAAGTATATTAGATGGATGTGAAGTCAACATTTTTGAATGGAGAATTAGAAGAAGTATACATTGAACAACCAGATGGATTTCAGCTAACTAACAAGGAAGATATGGTCTACCGATTAAAGAAATCTCTATATGGACTTAAGCAAGCCCCTAGAGCCTGCTACGCTAGATTAGAAAAATATTTATTAAAGCTTGGATTCACTAAAGGTACTACTAATAGCAACTCGTACTTCAAATTAGATCATGATAAGGAGTTAATTATAGAAGTTTTTGTTGATGACATCATTTTTGGAGGAGATGACAATGTAGGTATGAAGTATGCTGATGATATGAAGCATGAGTTTGAGATGAGTATGATTGGAGAGATGAAGTTCTTTGTAGGATTGCAAGTTACTCAACTAGACAAGGGAGTTTTTATATCTTATTCCAAATATGTGAGAGAGCTACTGAAGAAGTTTGGAATGGATGATTCAAAACTTGTTGGTACTCCCATGGTAACCGGATGTAAGTTGACACAGAATGATGTTTCTCCTAAGGCGAATCAAACTAGATACAAGTCAAAAATTGGTGGATTTCTCTATTTAACTCAGACTAGACCAGACATTATGAATGTTGTATGTATGGTTGCTAGATTTCAATCTAATCCAAAAGAATCACATGTGACTACTGTCAAGAGAATCTTTAGATATATGAAAGGAACAATTGACTTTGGACTTTGGTATCCAAAGGATGATGATCTCACTTTGAGTGCATATACTGAAGCAGGTTGGGCTAGAGATGTCGATGATAGGAAAAGTACTAGTGGTGGTGCTTTCTTCCTAGGGAAGAAGTTGGTTTCTTGGTTAAGCAAAAAGAAGAATTCCATTTCTCTATCTATTGTTGAAGCAGAATACATTGCTGCTACAAATAACTGTACTCAAGTGATATGGATGAAACAAATGTTGAAAGATATCAGGGTGGTATATGAAAAACCTATTTCCATATACTGTGACAATTCAAGTGCAATAAATATTTTAAATAATTTGGTATTGCATTCCAAGACTAAACATATATCAATTAAGTTTCATTTCTTGAGGGAGAAAGTGAATGAGAAAGAAGTTAGATTGGAGTATGTGCCTACTAAAGAATAGATTGCAGATATATTTACTAAGCCATTGCTGAAAGGATACTTTTTAGTATCTCAGAGGAATGCTAGGGGTGATTACCCCTCCAGATAAGAACTAAATATGCATTTTCTTGCATCAATTCTTGAGCTACACTGCTATATTCTAATCTGGATTGATATTTTCATGGATGCTACTCAGGGGGAGTAGTTAGATGTGCATATATGTGGCTCAAAGCATGTATTTTGAAAGGTCATGGCTACCTTTTCGATTGATGTCAAAGGGGGAGAAGTGCAATGTGAAAAATCTTTCTACAGAGAAGAGCCTTGTGGGGAGAAGCGTAGTTGAGAAGAAGAGTCTGTGTGTTGGGTTGATGATATTTTTCACATCATGTGTTGCAATCAATGCCAAAGGGGGAGATTGTTGGATGTTGTGGAAATGGTTACTGATATGTGGTTTTCATTGATGTCAACACTATTAGCATTTGGTGTATTAAAGACTGTATATGTCAAGGATATTTAGAAAATTGTAAAAGGAAGTGTTCTAGGTTCCCAGTACAACTATGCAGGTCAAGCAGGCATTTTTTGTTTACATTGAATATTAGTTGGTGTGGATTAAAGGGTTTATTGTTGAGTGTTTATAGATCATCTACTAGAATTTTTAGAGGTCCGCATGAATTTTTGATTGTGTTGTGGTTTGACAGTGTTTCTTTGGTCTCTATCAGCATTCTTGAATGAAGTTTGTGTAAGTATGATAATATTAGTTGTTGCAGATGCTTCTCTATTGTTTCTTGGTGTTCTCAAATGTCCCCAGATCATTCTCTATCTTTGTGGTATGTCCACATTATTCGAAGAGCTTGTGGTTGAAGATCATTTCTTGTGCATGTTTAGTTTTTCATGTCTCTGGCTGACATGTTGGTAATAGCGTGTTGTGGATCTTCATCGTGAATTTAATTAAAGTATTTTTGTGTTGGAGATGTTAATTTGGGTCTCCACTATGTTGTGGCCAACCTTGGTGTATTCACATTGAAAATTTATTTATAAATTTGGGCCGACATTGCAAATATGTTTTATTTTCTTGGCCAACTAAGTTGTAATGAAATCCCATGTAGCGGATATATAAGAGTGATTGTTTAAGAAAATTTAGTGTGTGCATAAGAGTGAATGTATGCTAGAGAAAGTGAAGATGTGTGAATAGTGTTCTAATCATTTGATAGTAGAGCAAAGTGTGAAGAAGATTGAGAGAAGAGTGAAGAAGGTTTTCTGTGCTTAATTGGAACTATAATCAGGCTTGTGTAGAATCTATTCTTTTAGTTCATACTTTGTGGATCTAATCCATATTCCTATATTGTTAGATAGTGAGTCCTCTTTTTTATTTGAGCAGTGAGCTCTAGGCAGTGTGCCTAAATGCATGTGCATTCTCCTTATTATTTCCCATTATACTGTTACCAGGGTCTAATCTTGTGGACTAGCATCCACCATGATTTTTCCTCTTGAGGTCTTGACATTAAGATTTATTACCTTGGTTTATCATATTATTCCTAGCATCCTCTTTTTAAGGTTCAAAGTTGCATATGCAACACCCTTAAGCATAGTTATACTCTCATTACCACTTTTTCATTCCAAACATAGTCATACCTTCATTATCACCTAGCACACCGAACTTAGTCATAGTTGAATTACCATAAAGTGCATACCTTATATCCAAGAAAATACAAAAACATAGTATAGTGTCAATTCCATCTTGCATCCTCATCTTTAGTTGCATTCATTCCAAAAGTCTCAAAATCCACAAGTCACAAGTCTTATATGGTCTTCACTAGGTCACAAAGGAAATGAAAAGATATGGATTCCATAAGTGACCCTAAATTTAATCCAACTAGCACCATGAACTTTGGGTCATCTTCAAACCATCCCCCAATGTCACAACCTCAAATTCCAAACCCATATTCGAATCTTACAATATATAAGGTTGAACAACATCGAATCCCAAAGGAAATTGAAAGTGCTTCCAAAGATCCTAAGAGATTGTGTATGATAGAAGAGATTTTCAAAGTAGATCTTAATAAATACTTTTTAGAACTTGCTGAAAATGGGGCCAAACTTCCCTTTTGTTTTGACACTTCCACAATTTTAGAAGGGGCAACACAAACTTGAGCACAAGGTCATAACACATTTCCACCAAGTCATTCCACTTCACAATAAATGCACACTAGTATGACACTTAGGGGAACTACAAATAACACAAAAACTACAAACATACCCCCTACTCCAACATTTGGGACCAAAAGAACAAATCCAAAATCTCAAGGACCAAGTTCCTTATTTTTCATTCCATTTGCTACAAAATATAACACCATAGGCATAAATTTTGGAAATCCTTTAGGCTCCCAAGGTTCCATACCATCAACCAACACCACCTCCATGGGTAAAAACATCACAAATCCAAGCCAACCAAATAAGAAATGAAGTATTTACATTACCACACCAAGAACACAACCAAAAATGACTAAAAATAAACCAAACACAAGCATGTATTTTGGGTCAACTTTAAACTACACCAAACAAAAGCATGTATTTTGGGTCATATTTGGGATCATATCTTTTAACTTTATCCACCATCTTATTGAAAGCAAGATACTTTGATTTCCTTTCCTCTTGCTCTTGAAAGTAAAAAAAATTCTTGATTGCATCCTCAAGATAATAAAAATTGTGCATAAAATAGCCACTTCTATTCTCTTCCTTCAATACAACAATAAAACCCTTAGGGTCATGGTTCCTTAGTTGCATAGTGCTTAATTTGTATGGTGAAAGAAGCTGCCCCAAATCCTTCTATCCTCCCTTTTCCATTACAAATTCTGCAAACATTGTCCATTCAAGGAAAAATGAGCCTTTCCTTAGTGTTTTAGGAAAGTGTACCATTTGAGCTCCTCCCAATTGTCTCATGATCTCCAAGAATCCAATCCTCAGTGGCACATCTCTTGGTAATACATACAGATTCACATTTGTGCCATAAACTCTGAAAATTGTTGTGCTGAGATAAGGGATTATATCTCCACAATTTCAAATATATCCTCTTTTCCTTAGGCCTCAAGAAATCATGGATCTCTTTGGGGATCTTCGGTGGGTCATGAATCAGGAATCTCCTTAGTTTTGATGCAAAGGCATTGTGGAACACCACATAGTAAAATTTAGGATCATCTTTATTGAGAATTTGTGTCTAACATTAGATAGGCAAATCAATACCATCATCCTTTTTCTTCAATCTTATATGATCCTTTAAAAAAATTATTTTCTCCTTTATACAAGAACATATGTATCAAAATAGAATACCACCAGAACTTTACCCTGTCTTTTCCACCTTTCAATTCAACAAACCCTTGTGGATGTGTTCTGCCGAATATGTGGCATAGTCATAAACGACATTGAAGGCTGGGTGTTACAAATGTGCTACCATATAGCTATACTTCCTTGGTAGGGTGTCTGGTGGATTAAAACTAATAATTTGGCATAATGAATACATAGTTTTCTTGAAGTAGTTAGAAAAATACTTCATGGGGAAGGGTTCTAACTCATCTTTACCAATCCTTATTTGTTTCCTATTCTTCCCAACCCCAGTACTTGCAATGTGCATAGGTAAGATTTTTGTTCTGAGTAGTACCCTGGTATTCTCATATTCCTTTCTAAAGACATCAAGATCAATAGGGGTCATATCCTTGTTCCACTCATGCAACTTGAAGATCTCAACAATTTCTTCTCTGGTTATCCTTAACATCTCAACACCATCAAATGCCCTGACTACTCTAGAAATAGGGTCATACCTTGCAAAAATATCCTTCAATAGGTCTATATCCATGTATACATTAGGAACTACCAGCTTTCCCATGTCCAATCTCCAAGGGTTGCAAACAGGAACCCCAAGAATTTGGTTTCCGAACCAGTGTTGGAACAATTGCCATCCAGTAAAGGGAAATCCAACATCCTTGATGAAACATTGCTTGTCCATTAACCCTTCCTTAATTATAGTGCCATAAAACAGAGCTCTTCCCTCAACCCTTTTTGTTGGTGGAGGGTTTTAGTTGGTCAATAATATCTTGGGAGAGTAGTCTAGATGCAGTTTCAAAAGCGAGGAAATTTGTGCTTTAGGTGCCTTTGGTTGCAAGGTATGTTCAAACTAATCTAAAGTTTTGGCTCAGAGGTTTAAAACCTAGATTTTCAATTTGAAACCTAGGGACCGACTCAAAGGTGCAATTGCGAAGGGTTTGACAAGATTTTGACTGTTTAAAGAAAATTCAAACCACAACAAAGAAATTAAAAAAAAAACCAATTAGACTAAAAAAATAGTGAATAATAACCCTAATTCCAAATAGTTTGAATAAATCAAAGAAAATTGTGTTTGTTTTACTTACAACTTTTTACTCACAGGAAATCCTAATATTGATCACACTAAACTTTGAATTTTTTTTTTCTCAATATCCTGTGTGCTTTAAATTTGTTCCCAATTCTCAATTATGAGAAAACCAACAATTTATGTGTATTTTGGGTGAGATTGGGTGGCTTTATAAGTCATTTCTTCCATTATTGCTCACTCATATGAAGCATTAATGGATCTTATGTTCACACCTTCAATTTGGAATGCCAACCATTGATCTCCTGGTGAGATTGGTGCAGGAGCACCAACACCTTTTGGTGTCAATAATAGGAGTTCAAAAGGTTTAGAAGGTCATTTTAATGTGATTTCATCTTTGTTCCATGAAGACATTGGAAAGTGTGTGAAAACTTGAAAATTGTCAAAATTGTCAAAGATGTCAAATTGGGTAAATGAAGGGATTTTGTTGTTTTTGAGTCTAGAAGTCTTAATAAGAGTTAAATAAGGTCTAAATGACCATATTTCAGGTGTCTAAAGGTATTTAGAGTCTTAAAAGTTCAATAATGGCAAAAATGCAAAATATTGCAAATGTTGTCAAAATTGTGTTGATTTGCAAAATTAGTCATTTAAAGGGTGATTAGGTGAAAGTTGGTTGTTTTGGAGGTGGTTATGGCTTGTAAATGTTATAAGAGGCCTTCTAAGGCTCGAATCAAGGTTGATGGAGGTGTAAAAAACTCACACAACAAGAATACCACATTTTTTGGTGCATTTTCTATGTTTTTTTCACTATTTTCCAGAATTCTTTACTGCTGTACGGACCTGTACAGTCTCATAATGCTCTGAAAACTTCATTGAACGTGTGTATATGTGTTTAATTTCATCTGCTTTTGATTTGGAGTTCTCATTCATTGTTTTGTGAGAGAAATTGAAAATTTGCTGCAAGTACCCTGTTTTCCTTGCATTAAGGGCTTTGAAGGCAAAAAAATGAGATTTTGACCAATCCACCCACTGTTTTCTCCTATAACTCAGTGGATTGGTTCAAAATGTATTAGGTTAGATGTTACAATTAATGTTTCATCAAAATAAATCATTTTTGTGGTGAATGTGTGATGCCCTAGGGCTGAAAATGCAATTTTTCCTTGAAAAGTGATGGCTTTGAAGTGCTTTTCAATGAATTATTGATGGAGTTGAGTTTGTAAGCATTTAAAATGTCAAGGAAGACCCTATGAAAGGTTTTTGGACCATTTATTTGTTTATTCAAGTCTGGGAATGAAGATTTTGACAAAACCCTTGTTTTTGCATTAGAAAAGGAGGTTTTTTGAGTTGGGAGTGTTTCTGGCCATACAGGTGCAAACCAATTGTGGATTTTGTGGTTTTGGGCCATTTAATTTTCTTCCCCAAGGTTTCAAGGTGATTGGATAAGTTTGAAGGGTACTTCCTTTGTTAAATTGACCTCTTTTCCTTGTTTTTCCCATGGTGAGTGTATTGGAAGTCTAAACTGGTCCAAAGGAGTTATATCTGATATTGAAGTATGTTGTGTAAGTCCTTAATGGGTGTCTAAATCCATTATTTATTTGGAAAGTATTTTGGGAAAGTTGGGTGAAAAGTCCCTTGAAGCTGTTTGGCTGTGTTGGTGGAAAGAATGCATCTAACAAGTGGATTTGTGAAGTTATTTTGATTTTCTTTGAAATTTGGGTTGACCATCTGTTATTTGTCATTTCAAGTTGATTTCCACCTTGGGTCTACATCAGAGATGGCCTTTTAGATGACTCAAATCGAGTCAATCAAGTTTGAATTTAAATCGCAATCATGGACCAATCCATCAGCCAATAAATTTTTTCCATTTGGATGGTAACTCATCTGCTCACTAGGATCCACCTTCTCTCTTTCCAAATGATAGTAGAATACATGTGGTGGCAACCTGCTAATCCCACGACTTTTAATAAAGCATTATTTTAATCTCGTGGGGTGAGTAGCGGATGACTGAGATTTAATCTCACTGATGCATCTCAACCGTTGATTTGAAATCTTAAAATTTCAGGTTCAATAGTGGAGATCAGGTCCCACACCTATAGTAGTATATGCGTCAACAACCCGCTAACCTTGCTACATTTTATAAACCATTATTTTAATTTTGCAAGGCTGGCGGGGTGCGGCCAGGATTTAATCTTGAGATTGAACAATCATTTAATCTGCACATGCATAAAAGTTTAGTTTTAAAAGTGGGGACTTGACTATGTTGATGGGACTTAACCCTCAAGAGTAAAGACTTAAGACTTCAGTCTCATAACATTAAAAATTTCCACTTGACTATAGGAGAATTAAAATGATGGGAACACACATGACAAACGAAAGACATAGACCAAGGGGTCGGTAATAAAAAAGACTCTAATGGCTCAAGATGTAACTAAGATGACTAGTAACTAGGAGTAACGAGTCAAAAAATGATTAGAACACCCAAGGGTTTAGGACCGTAAAATTTGAAACAAGGGATTTTAAACAAAAACCCTAAACCTTACCCTGGGGTACAAAGGCAATAAAACATGACTAGGTAAGGAGCCAACATAATTTGTTTTCAAAATTTAAGAAACTCCACCAGTGGCTCTAGCTTCAAGATGCATACCCCTAATGGGTATGGCAAGAATTCAGATCTTTTGGTTGAAGTAGACCGATGCAGAGAAACACAATTTTTTTGGGAGCTTGCCAAGATAGGACAAGTAGATGCAACCAAAAGAAAACACACCAAACCTATGTACACCAATTACAAGACTATACAATGTACATGGAAAATAACCTATTTCAAGAGAAATAGGGCTTCAAGAACTATCCATGTACTAGCAGCTCTAGAATTTCACCTGTCAAGAATTGCAAGAAATATGAGTCCTCTCCATGTGTATCTACAACCAAGTATGGGCCGAGCCATAGAGAATCAAATTTCCCATGTTTTCCTTTGTCTTCCATCCTTTCATTCCACATCAAGACTATGCATCCCACTTCAAATTTTCTTTCAATGGCCTTTTTATCATATAGATGCTTGAATTGAAGTTGCAACTTTTCATTTCTTTTATGAGCTTCTCTTCTAGTTTCATCAAGCTCAACCAACTCCTCAATTTTGTGTTGCATATCATCATAGACATTTGTATCATACTCTTGAAAAAATTTGTACATTTTTAACAAGTTGTTATGAGGTATCCTTGCTTCTACACCATACACAAGATTAAATGGGGATTGTCCAATAACCTTTTTAATAGTAGTCCTATCAGCCCACAGTGCAAGCTGCAATTTCAAATCCCATGCCTTTTTGTTCTTTTCAATTACTCATTTGATTATCTTCATCAAACTCTTGTTGTTGGATTCTGCTTGTCCATTTCCTTAATGATGATAGGGAGATGAATAGGAGATACTTCTTCCATGCTTATTAGAAAAATCAGTAAACTCCTCTAACCTGAAGCACATGGCATTATCAGAGATGATCTTTTGCGGGACTCCAAATTTTCTCAATATGTTATTCATAAAAAAATCAATTACTATACTCATTGCTTTCCTTGTGGGAATTGATTCCACTTCATAAAGTAATCTATTGCAACAAGTATCTAGGAGTATCCCCCACTAGATTTCATTGACATTTCCCTAATAAAATCAATGCCCCATTGTTGGAAAGGAGCCTGGACTAAAATGGGTCTAAGAGGTAGATTACCTGAGAATTTCAATTTACCAATGAATCTCTGGCATGCATCACATTTCTTAGAAAACTTGTTAGCATATTTAAACATAGTTGGCCACCAGAATCTTGCTCTCAGTATTCTGTGATTAAGTTGTCTTTGCAATGTAGTGACCTCCACATGCTCCATTATGCATTTCATTCAGAAGTTCCTCTGCTTGATCTCCATATACACATCTCAACAATACACCCTCTGGGATTCTCCACTAGAGTTCACCATCAATAATGATGTATTTGATAGCCTTTAGTTTTAGAGTTCTTCTCTCATTATTAGGCATGCCTTAAGGGCATTACATAGTCTATAGGTATTCTACAATTCTTCTGTACCATCCTCAGGTATTCATATCACATAAGGGTGCACATTTTCATGTCCTACTTGGTTTATTTGTTTTTCTTCTAAGTTGGTCTCAACCATCAACTTAGCTAAACCTTGGCCTCTTACCAATTTTGTAATTTGTACATCAATATTAAACTCTTGGATCTTGTTGATCCATCTGTATCTTCTCCCCGTGGTCTCTTGTTGGGTAAAAATATCTTTGACTGCACACTTGGACATATGCTACCATAATTTCCCCTATCAAATATTTCCTAAAGTTCTTTAGAGCCTTAACCAAGGCACAAGATTGATTTTCTATGGCATCATATTTAAGCTCAGTGGCCTGCAAAGACTTGTTGAAGAAAGCAATAGGTTGTTCAAAGCCTTCATCATTCTTCTACAATAATAATCCTGCCATAGTATGGAATGAAGCAAAAGTGAATAGTTGAAATGGTTTTGCATAATCATCTTGGTATATAGCTAGTTATAGATCAATAAAATCAGCAAAGGCAACATCCATGGCTCTTTGAAATATTGCACCAACATTGATCAGGCCAAATGGAATTCTCACATACACATAAGTTCCCCATGGTGTAGTGAATGCAATCTTGTATTGTTTAGATTCCTTCACCATGACTTGGTTATAGCTTGAGAACCCATCCATCATTGATATCAATTCACACCCTGTCACTTTTTGCAACATAACCTCCATATTAGGCAGTGGGTAATTGTCTTTCAAGGATGCTACATTTAAATTCCTAAAATCTACACAAACCCTCAGGTCACCATTCATTTTCTTAACTAGAACCATGTTAGAAACCCATGAAGAATGCCTTATAGGCTTAATAATTCTAGCATCCCTTAACTTTGTGAGTTCCTCTTGCATTTTGGGCTGCAATGTGGGATTTATTGGTCTCTAGTTTTGCCTAAAAGGTTTTACATTAGGTTTCAAAGGGATTTCATGCTGTAAAAAATATTCCTTGTAAGATTTTAGGTCATTGTATGACTATGAAAAAAAATGTCTATACTTTCTTAATAGGGCAATCAACATGGTTCTAACATGTGGTTTCATTTTCTTTCCCATGTATACCTTCTTGGGAGAGTTCTCAGTTCCTAGATTAATTTCTTCCAAATATTCCTTGTGGAAAGATGTTTGTTTAACATTTGTTTTGTCAAAGCCATAAAAGACCTCTCCAATGCAACCGATCCTTTGGGAATCTTATTGTTTTTCAGTTGGATTACTTCATTCCTAAAAAGTGTTTCTTTGCATCTACTTCCACCAGCAATGCACTAAAGTCAATTTTTTGGTTTTCATATTGATCAATACAGTGCAAAAATTTCAAAATATCATTGTCATCATCAAATACTTTCCAATTGCAAATATTGTTAGGAATTGTAGGCCAGGTTTGCACCTCTATTTTTGAAATTCCATCAAAAGTGACATCATCCAGTTTGATAGCAATGTTTTCCAACAAATCTGCCCTCACATTCTTTTCCCTTTCTAACCAGTCAATATTAAAAGCATCAAAAGATTCTATGGTATTCCAAACAACATTCCTAAACTGCTTAAGTCTTCTATTTTTGGAAGAAAATGTAGACCTGACTTGGGATACAACTAGTTTAGAATCACCCAACACTCTTAAAATTTTAATGCCATATTTTGAAGCTATCTTTAGACCAAGCAACAAAGCCTCATATTCGACCACATTATTTGTACAAAAAAAATTCAATAGGAAAGAGGATTTGAACGTCTTACCTTGTGGGGAAATAAGGACAACTCCTACACCCGAGCCTTCCTTGGAATTGGCTCCATCAAAGCATATAGTCTAGATAGCATCTCCTTGTGGTGCATCCAGGATCTCCCTATCAATTGGTGCAGGCCTAACCTCATCCTCTTGTTTTAATTCTTTAACTCAAGAAGTGTCCAAACTAGTATCCATAAAGTTGATTATCACTGGTTCTTTTGGCTCCTTTGCATATTCAATCATGTGACAGGCTCTTGGTTCCTTGGAAATTTTAACATCCTTTTGGTCAATTGAAAATGTAGCAAATGATAAATCACACTGAATGATTCCACCCATAGATGCACTCCACTGTCTTGAAAGTTGTTGTGCAAGTTTTGTACACACGCCCCGCTGAAAGCAAGGACCCTCTTTTATTGTTTTTTTTTCTTGTTTGTTTGCCATAGGGTCTTGACTTCGTCCCCTTAAGTGATAAGTCACTCGGTCTTGGTCTTGTTTTTCCCATGTACTTAATGATAAATCTGCATCTGAGATGTCATTTTGTAACTTCATGATGATTTCGTAACTCCTTGAGGTTGAACCTTGCTTGAAATTTTGAATTTGAGGAAAAATTGATCAAGTTCAGAGTAGGTTCGATAATTTTGAGGTACCTCAAATTACCTGAACCTTAATCTAGTTAGGTAATCCAAGCTACCTTAGATTACCTAAGTTCGAGCTCCCATCGGGTTTCTGAGTTTTTGTAGACATATGCAAGAGCATTTATTGCTTGCATTAATAGGTTCTAAAGGGCCAATTTGGAAATATAATGAGGTTTGAGTGGTCATTTGGTCATTTTGAATTTGTATGTGCTTGAAGCTGATTAAGGTCTCCACTATCTTGCATTTGATTTGAGCTCCAACGTTGGGTTTGTTTTCTCTACGAGATTGTTCTAGGGTTCAAAATATCTATTGTCAGTCTGCCATTGCATCTTCCTTTGTTGTGCGCCATTTAAAGGTATTCTTTTGGTATTTCTTAGGTGGTTTTACTTCATTTTGGGCTTTACATTTAAATTCTTGTTTAGTGAGTCATTTGTTGAGTTCAGGATTTTGGTTTTGTTCCACCATCTAGGGTTTTCCATTCTTTAAAGTGCATATTCTAAAAGGTTAAAATAGGGCTTTGGTTTGGGTGCATTCAGTGAATAATATTTGTTGGATATGCTTAGGATTCACTCGTTTCATTTTATTTTCATGATTGATTTCAAGATTTTGGTGAGTTGCCCTATTTTGAACGATAATTCAAAAACCCTAGTTGTGTGTCTATGAATATGGTAAAGGATGAATGATATTGAGGATTTTGGAACAAATTTTTTTAGTCGAATTCATCATGAAGTAACAATGATTTAGTCTTTAAGGTGGATTCATTTTCATTTGTCATTTTGGCACAAAGTAGTCTTAGTACTTAGGAAATTTTGACGCCTGAGCTAAACCCAAAAATTATGAGGTAGCTCAGATTTTCCAAGCTCTAATCCACTTAGGGAATTTGAGCCCCCTCAGATTGTCTAAATTCGATGTGCATTTAGAAACATGAACTTGAACTTGAACTCTTAAGGAATTTTTGATCTCATCCTTCGTTTGGTGATTTTGAGCAAGCTCAAATTACCCGAACGTTAGTTCACCTAGGTGATTCGAGACCCCTTAAATTAGCCGAGATTTTTGAACCTCATACTCCAATGCATGAAATGAAGTGATCTTTGAACAAAATAAATTTGCGAAGTTTTTTCGAGATGATCAATGCTAGAGTATGTTTAGTTGTGTCAAGAGGATTCATCCATTAAAGATTTAGGTAATCACAAGTCTAAAGGAGATCGATGTTTTAACTTCTAGGAAATATGAGCTTGCTCGGATTACCCAAGCTCTTGTTTGGTTGGGGAATTTGAGTTTTCTTAGATTACTTGACCTTTCCCTATTCATTCCAAATTTCAAATATGGTTGACAAATAAGCTTGCATATGGTAGTTACTTGGCATTTATAGTTGGATATTCATTAGTTTTAGTATGATTCATTTACATATCTTTGAAGAAAATAATGAAGTGGATTGTTCTTCTTGCATTGGCATATTGCAATGTGCATCTAATCATGTCACTTAACTTGTATTGATAAACATTGTTGAATGAATGGCATGTTGTGTTATTGTTTGCATTTGGGTAATTATGGATTTTCTCTAACAAATGTAGGAAAAAATGAGTCCTGATAAGACTACCAAGATAAAGGCTTCTTTGGTGCAAGAGGAGGTTAAGAGAAGATTAGGAAGGATGAAGTATGAATTCAAGGGCATATGGCCGAAGTCCAAGATTGCCTCTACTTGGTCAAAGATTGCAGACACAAATATGGGACATATAGATTATGATGACTTTTAGTAGAGAATGTATGGAAATGCACCCACCCAATTGGAACAAGTTATCACTCACACTGGTCTAGTACAAGTTGTAGGGTTCCCTCCAACACAACTATGTCTAGAGTTGGTCCTAGAATGTGGAAAGCACTATGACTCTAGAACAAAAATTGTAATTGTCCCACAAGGAAGAGTCATGGAAAATCTTACTGAAGAGTCCATTACAGAGGTGTTCAATATTGCCTCACATCAAAAGCTCATTGAGGAAATAAAAATTGGGGTAGCAATAAAGTTTTATGATGAAGACCCCAATAGGGCTTTGGAAATCATGAACAACTCTTGGATATTGAAGCCTAAACTACACTATTCCAAGCTGCCCAAAAAACTGCACATGAGTGACTTTAAAATGGAATATAATAATATCATAACTCTTTAAGGTAGGGTCATGGGAGTAGAAGAGGATCACATCTTTTAGAATTGGATGTTCTACCCCATTACAAAAATTTTAGCTAACAAGCATTATCATTGGGATATAATCATAAGTAACAATTTGGATGTCCAAATGAGAAGTGTACAAGAGACCAATAGATTCACCATGACTTCATATCTTGTCTATATGTTGGCACATAAGACTAAGTAAACAGGTCTCAATTGCAAAGAAACTATAGGGAAGGACAAGATATGGGACGTATACCCATAGCTACAACATAAAACATCCAATTATAGGAGGGTAAATGATTCATTTTTCATGTACATTCCCAGGTTGTTACAAGATGCTCTCCATGTCAGAGTCTTTGTTGATGCCAAGGACTTAATCAAGCAATATGGTCAATGGTTTATATAGTTTCAAAGACTCACATACATCTGTGTACAAGGATCTCCAGTTGTTCCACTCAGACTAACTAGGTATCCAACCAACAAACTTCTAATGCTGGAACTGACAAGACAACTGGTAGGCTTTGAGGAGATCCTACAACATGAGTTGAAAAAGAAAGGGTTGGGAGTAGAATTCCCATTGAGAATGGGAACCTTAGAGGCATTCCCTTCTATTTAGAGTGCTCAAAATTCTAAAAAAGAGATGGCACAATTTGAGCTGTATTCTCATACCAACAGGAACAAGTTTAATCCATATGGCAAGGCCATGAAGCAAGAAAAAAAACATTCAAGCATAAGGATCACATTGAAGATTATTGGGCCAATTGCAGAGATGAATTTGATGCCATCAAAAGGAGGTTTTCTAGATTTCCTCTTAAACTAATAAGGTTATATAAGGTGGAAGAGGTGCCTGATCAAGTGCGGGATGATGAGGTAAACTTGGTTCAATACCATGACTATGAACCCTACAGGAACCATTGTCTCCAATCAACTGGTCAGAAGAAGAGATAACAGATTTGGACCAGGTCACTGAGCTAGTGAAGAAGTATGCTAGGTTGTGGGTGAAGCACAAGGTATTAGAGCTAGAAGCTAATGGTACAAAATTCACCTATAATTTTATGGGAGACTTGGAGTTTCAATCTAAAGAAGAGATTGAATATGGTAAAAGTGATGATACTGCTAAGCCTCATGAGGAGGATGTTCACAAGGAAGAAAGACTAGTATCCATCAAAAGGAGGACTAGGAGTTAGACACAAGTGAAGCAAGGGGAAAATCCATCTCCTAAAATCAAGAAAGTTGCTTAGGTTGGAATTACTATAGAAGAAGGTGAAACTTCACAACCAGTGAGGAAGAGAAGGTTGGTCATAGAAGGATAGAAAGCTGCTAAGGCAAGGAAAGGTGATGCAACCACTGATGCTCCTTCTTCAACAAAAGTTGTTTATGTGGAAAGTTCTGGGGAAAAGCCCCAAGTTTATGTTAGAAGAAATTATCCCAAGCACAAGACATCTCCTATGAAAGAGATGAGAAATGCAAAAGAAAAGGTGCAGAATGAAGAGACACCTACTGATGATGTCAAGAAGAGAGTAGCTACAAGAAATAATTCCCCTCCTCTTTCCCCTAATAATGTACAAATTTCAAAGGAAGTTGCCCATGAGGAAGGAAATATATCAAATGATCTTGAGCATCCTGAAGCTATAGATGAAGAGATTTCTACTCTTGAAAGTGGAGAATTGAGGAAATTTGTGCAAGAGATGAAACAATCTACCTTTGGGGTAGAGATAAAGAACATGGAACCTGAAGTACTACAAGAAAAACCAGCTAGGTCTCTAGAGAAAGTGATAGTTGATGAACTAGAGGATTATCCAGAGGCCAAGGAGATTAGGGAGGAAGTTGCTGATAGTCCTCACCTAGACAAAGATGAACAAGCAGATCAACCAGAAACATAAAAGAATTTTGAAGATGTGGTTGATAGTCGAAATAAAGAGGTAGCAACTGAGCAAGCTACCGTCCCTGAATGGCTAGAGAAAAGGATCAGTAAGAAGTCAATAATTATCCAAGAAGAAACTCCTAGTTGGGATAAATTTCTTGAACAATGGGGGCAACCCAAGTAGAGGAAAAAAGCCAGGAAAATTTCTAAAATCTCAAGAGATGAGTCTAACAATAGAGTTATCCATGTAGCAATACCTATAAGTGATAAGTTTAAAGATGAGAAGAGGCCCTCTGATTATAAAGTGCAAACTATTAATTTAGGGCCAACCACCAAGGAACATGAAAAAAAGAATTTAAGGAATCTTCTCAGGCTATTTTGAGAAGATTGGATAGAGAAATTGAAGAAAAGGAGAAGATGAAGAAATAGTTAAATGATGTCTACAAATATGTTCAACATTTGATGAAGCCCCTACAAACCGTTGGAAGTGAAAGCATTATTCTAGAGGGATTGTTGCCGAAAGGGGCAGTTTTATAAATTGAGAGATTAAAATACTTTGTTCATAACACTCAAGGGTGGTTGTAGGATGTTAGTAGTAGAGGAGATGAAGCAATTGAACAAATTTTCAAGATACACACCAACCTTGCTGACTTTTTGGAGAATACTTCATAGTTTGATGTAGACTATAATAAGGTTGATGAATCAATTGCTTTTGAGTTGAAGAAAATTTTGCAGGTACCTAAAGATGAATTGGCTAAGTTGAATATCTTTTCTCAAGATTATATTGGAAAGGTTAAGGAGTGGATTAAGGTCTGGAAATATAGAAAATAACTCCTTAATAAGGCCTTAAAGAAGATAATGAAGTTACAAGGGAAGACGAAAGAGATATACAATAGTTGTATTAGTTTTCTAGAGATAATGATTGGGATAAGTAAATTTGGTCAAAAGATCATGAATATCAATAGATTACAATCATGGTGGCATGAAGTCTAGGCTCTTTCTGATATTGCTCCAATCACTAAAGAAAATTTGGAAGATGCAACAATTTACATTTCAAAACTAGATAAATACCATGAGCTATAGATTGAATGGAATAAGGTGATGCCCTAGTATTTCGAAGAATTCAAAAATCATAAGGAAATAATTAAATTTATTCCACTTCCAGATCTAGAGGATGTGAAGGAAATATTGTAGAAAGTCAAAGAATTGGCTAGTAAATTAGAAGCCAACAAAGAGGGAGAAAATAGCCAACTTGCAACCACCTAAAATTTTGTGCCAATCATGTGACAATACATCTTGAGGATGATCTTGAATTTTGTGCAATCAAGGGAATATTATGGAAGGGTCTAGGCTGACCTAGATGATGTTTCAAACATTAAATATAAAGTTTATTTTATTCAAAATCTCTCTAGGCCGACCTAATGATGTAAACCCTAATTCTGGGTAGACCTAATGTAATTTCTCTATAAATTAAGGCTCCAACTTCCTTTGTAAGGGTTAGAATTGGTTAGAAATACTTGCAAGAGGTAGAATTGAGATAGGAGTTAGTATTTTCTGAGAGCAAGTGCTGATACATTGACAATACATGAATTGTTGCAAACTTGGGTGATTCAATATAAGTAAAGACATTGTTCTTTGGTGCTCTTTCTTTTTTTGCTTATGGTTTAAAGATATGATGCAATGGTATTTATGGTTTAATATTTGAAGTGTTTGAGCAATCCTTGTTCCATACTTTTAGCAGCTTGCTAATTGTAAGTTGTTGTGTAAAGTTAACCTAGGCCTTGAATTTATGTGCTAAGTTCAATTGTGAGTATTTATTCATTTTAGTTGTTAAATAAGGTTGATTTGGGTGAATGATTCATGATCTAAAAATATTTAATTCCTTAGAAGATTGCATTGTTTTTGTGAGATTGCAAGTTGATTATGGGTATAGTAGGAATTAGTTCTGAAGGATTGGTCCACTTTGAGTGTTTAATCATTTGCATTGCTGGTCTTAGGTTTAGTTTATTTTTCAGAAAATCTCTCTAAACCCTTTTGCATTTTGTTATTTCTTTTAAAATTTGGGTTAGTTTTAGGAATAAAAGCTTCAATAAATTGCAATATCTGATGAATTTGAGGTTTCTAGCATTTTTTTTTTAAGGTCCCTTGTGATTACCAACATTTTTACATTTATTACTAAGTTGTTTTTGCATTGTTAAGACCTGCCATTAGAGACCTTGGGGTTATCTCTTGAGGCTAACTGATAGAGATTTACCCTTCAAGAGAGATAGGATATTATATTCTGTTTGAGTTGTTTCTATGAAGAAAAAACCATCAACAAAAGCAACATCCCTTAATTTGGTGGAATATCCACCACTATGATACTCATGTGCAACTCCTTCTTAGGGAATGCTGCAAGCTTGTATGGAACTCTATTAGTCACTCCTATGACAAGTACTTCTCTCAAGTACATAGAAAAACACTTTCCATAAGTTCTATCAATTTTCAAACCCATTTCCTCCATGATTTTCACTGGCATCACATTGTTTGAGGCCCCTGAATCAATCATGCTATTTTTTAACAACTTTTCATCAATGATCAAACTTAGGAAAAATGGATTAATATGACTTGGGCTTGTAGTAATTGTGGTTCCCAAGTATATCTAAGGATTTTCATTAACCACTCCTTCCACTTTATCACTCTTTTCTTGATTTTTGTTCACTTTGGGTGGATCAACCACCAATTTATCACTAGAGGATGTAGCTACACTATTAATGAGGGAAATTGTCTTATTTTTATGTTCATCAATCCAAATCATTTCCAATAATGGGACTGTAACCTTGACCTAGGACAACACTTGAAACATATCCACAAGAGTATATTTTGGTAATTCAGGAAAGACTACTTCCTTGTCCATCATTTTATCAGTTTTTTTCTCACCCTTTTCGACAACATGCTCCTACTCTTTAGCCTTCACAGCTGGGGAAATGACTTTACTATCTATCTTGTCCTTATCACCTTTTTTAGCCCAAATTTTGGCTACTTTACTTTCTTTGGGTTTTGTCACATCCTTCTTGATTTATGTTTTAGTCCCCTTGTTATATACTTTCTTCTCTTTAAAGAACATGCTGCCAGGTTTACCTTGATCACCATTCACAACTCTGTTTCTCAAATGATAAGTACTCATTGCTCGATTAGACAATGCAACTATCATATTTTTAATTTCTTCATTTTAGGGACAAATATTACCTACTTCAAGATTATAAACATGGAAATCATTGTCTCTATCTTCATCTGAGAATACTTGCTGATGGTGTGCATCTACTTCTTTCCTTTGCATATCAATGTCACCTATGTGAGGCTCCTCATCAAAAGAATAATCATCACAAAAAAAATCTAATGTAGTCATTATTACATTTAATATTTCATCTTGATCTTGAGGGGGATCATAATCTCTCTGATCATCTTGTGAATCCTCTATAGATTTTCCACAACACATTGTTGAGATGAATGAGGTAATTGACATACCATGCACCATGGTAAATCCTTAGTGACATTTGTAGAGTGTTTCTGCAATGGGTTAGGTGTACCTTGTGCTTGAACATTTCTTTGGTTATTGTGAACTGGCTTTCCATTATTCTAATTAGTATGGTAGGGGTAATCTTGTAACCTTAGTGGCCTTTCATTTCTTTAGAACTAAGGTTTTTCATTCTTTTCCACCTTTAGCAACAAACTGATAACTTGATCCAATTTCTCATCAGGAGCTACAACTTTACCAACTTTTTCATTATGAGCTCTAGGATTCTTCAGAGCTTTAGGGTCATCTCTTCTCCCCACTTTACTTGATGCTTTCCTATTGTTTTCTATATAAAATTCCTTTTTTAGGATTCTCTTAGATTATGTGGATTCTTATCTCTAAGTAACACATTTTTTAATCATATGCATTATACTATACCACTAGGCATGCATTTTCATTAGGCCTTAAATAACTAGGGACTCTATTCATAGCCTTCTAGAACCTTGCATTAAATTCAATTTCCATTTCATTATGTCCCTTTGTGATATTGTTAAAATCATTTAGCCTAAACCTAGGATCAATTTGGTCTCCATATTGCTCTTTGAAAATTCTATAGAAAGCATCTTTTGAATCAATACTTGCATCAAGAAAGATCCTGTACCAATCTCTAGCATCTTCAATCAATGATTGCATAAAGTATTTCATAGCAATATCATAATTACAAAGCTCAAAATATTGCACAAAGCTTTGAAAAGCTTTCAGATGATCTTAACCATTAAGAGAATTTTTACCAGTAAACTTGGGAAAATGTTATCTTGCATTATCAGGCATGAGATTTGGGTACCCTGGGATTTCATCAAAGCATAAATTCCTATACCTATTAGTGTGCAATAGTATTCTTCCAAAGGGTCCCTCTTATTCATTCTAATTATCATGATACCTTCGCCTATCACAATTGTTTGCAGGCCTTCTTGAATGGGAATCATATTGATCATTTTGCTGGGCTATCCTAGCCTTATTCTCTAGCTGTGAAAATAAATTGGAAGGATTTTCTCTGGATGAAGGGTTTACATTCACATGAGGATTTGAAGATGACGTACGGGGCTGAAGGGTTTGGGTTTCAAGAACAACAGTTTTTATGGTGGATTCTAAGAAACCTAGTTTCTTCTTCATTTATACATTCACAGATAGCAATTCCATCTCTTATACTTTCCTTAACAATTCCTCATTTTATTTTGTCAACCTTTCGGATAATGAAAGAGTATTATTAGTTGGAATGCTCCCTTGAGAGGAACCTCCCTCATTTATCTTTATATCCCTATAGGCTTCTTTCCCTTATCCAGAGCTTGGAGAACTTCCTTAGCATTACTAGGGACATGATCAACTTTTATGGAAGCTTTTATAGTAGGAGAAGTCCGTGTATTTACACAAGCATTATCAACTGAGGAAGTTATAGGCTCCCTTGTTACAATCTATGTAACAATAGGGCCAATTGTTTGGGTAGATTGAGTTGCTAATCATTCTAGTTCTTCCATCTACTCAACCTTTCTTTGTAACATCTCTCTGTGAACCATAGCTTCCCTTATCCTTTTTTCTTTCTCCTCATCCCTCTTCCTTCTCAATTCATCACATCTTAATGCGCTTTCTCTAAGCTGTTGAGTGCCATTGAAAATTTCTTACTCGTCTCGTAATGTGGTATCAACATTAGATGTCACTACTATTTCAGCATGACTAGGAGTATTTTCATGGATATACTCATCAAAACTAGTCAACATGTCTTGGGGAAGAGGAGTATTTGTGATAGAAGCTGTAGAAAAACTCCCTGCAACCCTAGCATGACTAGAATTTACATTATCTTGTTGGATTCTTTCCCTCTCTCTTCTCTATTTAGTATTTAAATTTTGTTCTGAACATTTCTCACTCACAACACTTTTCATTATAACTTCCCCTCTTTCAGGAGAAGTATTATCGCTAAAATATAACAAGTTTTTTTCACGTTCAAAACCAAAAATGGAGTGAATTTCATGTTCAGGAGTTGGATGAGGGGTAGACTTACTTGTTCCTATATCCTTTTCTTTCACCAATTTTCCATGTGTGTTCTTGGGTATTTCTCATTACAACTTTTGTTCTGGATGTTTCTTCATATGGTCATGGGTTCCTCGCATTTGTGCTTGAACCTTCTTTGCTTTTGTCAAGCTTTTCAACTTTCTTCTATTCTTCCACTTTATTTCTTTGATATCTTCAAATATTGGAACACACCAGTGCAAATATTTTAGAGTCACCACCCAAATTGATTTGGGACAAATTCATAACAATTGTGTTGCAATTTATGCAAACTTTACAAGATACTTACAAACTCATACAAACTTTGACAAATGCAAAGTGATTTTAGTTGAATTTTTAGCAATGAATTTATAGCAATAAAAATGATGGGAAAATATGAAATAGACCTAAGCAATGATGAGAAAAAACCACAAATAAACTGAATCTATAAATAAACATCACTATAATTCATAGTGATCCTAGACAAGGTTGTCTAGAGAAAAAACTTTATCAGACATCTCCCCAGTAGATTCACCAATTTGTTGGTGTTTTTAAAGAACCAAGTAGATCTCACCAAGCATCTATGAATTCGCCATATTCAATTCTTGAATACTTAGGAGATGGTTGGCCAATGAACGAGAGGGAGCTAGAATGCTTCTTCTCTTGCACTTTGGGCTCTGTAAAACTTGGGAGGGTGATCCCACAATTCGTATACTACAATTCTTCTAGAAAATTATTTCGCACATTGTATAAAAAAGTATATATATTCCCATCAGTGGCTAAATAGATGAAATCCTTTAAGAAATTGGTAGTTCCTTAAAAGAATTAAACTCCTAAAGTTGAGAATAGCATACAACACTAAACTTCAACAAAGGTAAATTGATTAAGAGTTTATTTATGAAATTTTCTTTCAAATTGAAAGGCCATAACCATAAGAAATGTATTCAACACCTTAAGATCAATGTCTTATCTCAGGGCAAGGAGTCAAAACATAATAAACTGAACTATGCGGTAATTTAAATTCCAAACATTCATGATCTTTGTGATATTGCATTACAATTCACATATCATATTCTCAGATTCTACAACTATTATCAAATCCACAAAACACTTATATGAATTCATGTTATAATCAAAGTATTTTAATTGATTCATTAAACAAGAGCTAGAATTAAAAAATACTTCATTGCAAAGTAACAATGAACATTAATGGAAGGATAATTGATTGAATTCTCATTAATAACTCATATGAATTCTATAAATGGGGAGACAATAGACTCAAAATATTTGCACTAGTAGTTCAGACATGCTTGGAAACTAGACAATTGACAAAATTTACTTGTTTGGCTCAAAACCTTAAGATACAAACTTGAAACATACCTTATTTGTGTTCTCAATTTGCATATTCAACTTTAGAATTTAAAAAAGAGACCTGTACTAATGGCCCTAAATTCCCTTTTATAAGAACAAGGGAGAAAAACAAGCTTCAAGCCAAAAAGTACACATGTCACATTTTCATTTAACAATCTATATAGGTCATTCCACGAGGAATGGTTACAACAACAAAATAATATTCTTCACTTGAGACAAAGGTTGTATTTTATTAGTTGGAGCCTCATGCGCCTTCTAAAAGGAAATTTTGTTGAAGAGAGTAATCTTGAAACCGTTGCAACATCTTTATCATTTTCAAAAAAATGAAAAAAGTATGCAAAAGGAGGGAAGAGGTGGATCAAAATCTAGATTAGCATCCAACACTTAGTCCAAGTCATCAATAATTAGCTTCACATGTCATAATTTGAAATTGGAGAAACATATCTCTTATGCTTTGTAATCTCTATGGCTAGACCTGCACTATACTCGACCATGTATATGTTTTCTCCATCCTTGTACTTACAACTCCAAATAATCAATGAAAGTATTCTTCCACAATTCATACTCTGTATCGAAAGGCCAATTATATCCCACAATTTCATCCACCTTTTTCCAATATGGAGTATACTTTTCCATCAATGAATTGGCTTCTTTATCAAAGTATTCTAGGAAGCTGATGATGAAAGACAATTTCTCAAGAGTATTCTTTAACATATCAATATCAACGTTCTCACAAATGAGAGTTGCTTGAGAAACAATAGTTGTGTCCACATGGTCCTTCCATGTTTGCAAAGATTTCACCTCATCATATGTATGCTATATATTAGGTAGCAACACCAATTCTTCCTCATCAAAAATTTATTTTAATTCTCTTATTTTTGCTTCCAAAGGAACAACATACCCCTAAAATATTTTCTCTTTAATCCCATCAACAAATTTGTAAAGTGGGCCAATCTTTGGATATTTATCCTTTTGATGTGCAACCCCAATTTCCATGAGCTTTAAGTCACCAACCCTAGGAATCCATTTATCTAGGATTGGGGTAGATAAATCCCTATCTCTTTGGGACAAACTTAATGCTTGCAGTATTGAAGAATAATTTGAATGAACAACATTCAATTTAATTTGAATTTTATTATTCATATGCTTTAGAATAGTATAAAAAATCCTTGAATTATTTTCATACATAGTGTCTTGAACCTATTAAAATGATTTCTTCAATACTTCAATCTGCAAGAGAAATTGTTCCCTTGTAGGCTCATTTGATGGAGCTACACTTGATGTGCTTGGCTCCTCAAGTACAATTAGTTGTCAATAAAATTTATATGGTATTATCACCAAGGATTGCTCTGGTGGAGGAGAAGAATATTGAGGATGTGTTATGGGAGAGGTCGGTGCAACATGACTTGAGCTAGCTAGGCCTTGATTCCTTAATGTTTCTATCTGTTGCTTGTATAATGCTATCTTAGTTTATAGTATATCCACCCTTTGCTGACTCTTATTATACTCATCAATAAGTTCATTATACTTGCTTCTATACATGTCCCTATTGGTGGTGAGGCTCTCCACTATTGCCTTAGTGAGTTTAGAAATATTTATTGTCATATCAGCCACTTCTAATGCTGGAGTGTCAGAAACTCTCCTTATAAGCAATTGCCCATTGAAGTTAGATGGTTCTACAACTTTTGGCTTTCTATATCCCAATGACAATGACCAAATAGCCAAGGAATCCCATTCCTTACTAAATGTTGAACCCTGAAGTGCTAATTTAACTTCTTCCTTTGTTTGGAATATGGGCCTTTTAGACCTCCTCATCGTATCTAGCACAATTGCATCGAAAATATCCCATTCAGGCAACAATAACACACCACTTTTCTACACTAGTGCTCTACCCTCTTCAGTTGTAATATCCTAGAATTCCTTCATCACTGCTTTCCTTACATTTTCTTGGACAATGCTTTCAGGAAGCTTTGGATGTAAGCTCCTTTCTGTAGCAACATTTTGGATGTAAGCTCCTTTCTGTAGCAACATTTTTTACATACTCTGAGGCCTTTTCTCTAATAAAAAAATCTTTCAATTCCTTTGTTTCAATAAAAGAATCATCCTCCATGAATGCTTTGCAAGCTTCTTGCCTCAAGTCATATGCATTATTTACACCCCTTATGTCATCCTTTCCCAATATAAGGATGCTTTCTCCTAAGCCTCATGCAATCTCCCTTGGGGGAGAAGGAATTCCTTGTATCTCTTCAGGTGTGACCAAAATATCATTCTTGGTCTAATGGAGGAGGGCCTCTTGGAGGTGAATCGAAATCAATCACAATTGGTGGGGCCCTTCTTGGAGGTGATGGCACTAACCTCATAGGAGAACTTACCCTTGACCCCTATGATGTAGTAGTGGTTGGTAGTGTTTGTCACTTCTTTATTGCTTCCTTCCTCCTAAGGTATATTCTAATCTTTGGTTTAGGCTAATAAGAGGGTCTTTTCTCCCATACTACCATAGGATCTTCTTCAACAACCACTAATTTCCCCTTGTCTGTTATCTCACACTCTTCTATAAAGACACCCATTATTTTTTAAAAACTTTTGAGAACATACATAACTCTATTAAATTCACCTTGAATATTGGGCATAGGATCATAATTGGGATTAGATTTTTAACTTTCTCCACCATCTTATTGAAAAAAAGATACTTTGCTTTCCTTTCCTCTTGTTCTTGAAAGTCAAAAATATTCCTAATTACATCCTTAGAATAATAAAAATTGTCCACAAAAGAGCCACTTCTATTCTTTTCCTTCAATGCAACAATAAAACCCTTAGGTTCATGGTTCCTTTGGCGCATAGTGCTCAATTTGTATGGTGTAAGAAGCTACCCCAAGTCCTTCCATCCTCCCTTTTCCATTACAAAATCTACAAATGTTATCCATTCAGGAAAAAATGAGCCTTTCCTTAGTGTTTTAGGAAAGTGTACCATTTGAGCTCCTCCCAATTGCCTCATGATCTCGAAGATTCCAATCCTTAGTGGCACATCTCTTGGTAATACATACAGATTCACATTTGTGCCATAAACTTTGAAAATTGTTGTGCTAAGATATGGGATTATATCCCCCCAATTGTGGCTCAAGTTCAAATCTATCCTCTTTTCCCTGGGCCTCAAGAAATCACGGATCTCTTTGGGGATCCTCGTGTTGAATACCCAAGATACTAAGAGGGGGGGTGAATCGGTATCTTCTTAAACTTATTGAACAAACACCATCCAATTACTCTCATGGATATAACAATAAAAATGAGCAAGAACATTAATAGAACATAAAAGCACATAACACATGAACACTAAGATTTTTTATGTGGAAAGCCCAAAATGGGAAAAGCCTCGGTGAGGATTAGCTCACAATATAGTATAACTAGTTATAAGATATTACAAAGGGTGGCTCACTGCCAAAACTCACTGTCCAAAATGAGAGGCTCACTGCCTACAAAGATACAATACATAAATGGATTATAGCCAGAGAATGAATTGATAAAGTTACACCTAACAAGTGTTGATTTAGTTCCTTTGATGCTCAGTAAACTAACTTTACACACTTCATCGTCTTCGCATACTTTTCCTTTTCATACTTCTTCTTCAAACTCAAAAATTGTCCAATATATATAGTTGATTCATTTGCAAGCATCAATTTGGTTGGCCTAATTAGATGCAACCCTTATTTACCAAAAAGATCAACTGCCAGCTTCAAGCATGTACAAAGCCTTTCCAAAAATAGTTTAAGTGTGCAACATGGTACAACATGTCAGCATGCACCTAAGATAGGTCACAAATACATCCACAACACAAAATTAACCCATTACAACATCAACTATTCATTAGGTTGGCCAGGGATAGACCTAATAACAAAATACAATAATAGAATAATGCCAAATTGCCATATGAGCACTTGAGCACATGAGATTTTGAACTTACAAGATTCTAGCAACCAAAAACCATTTCCCAAAATTGCACACAATGATAATCATCAGTGGAGGATTGTAGACCAAAATACCAGAGGATAATAACTACATACCGGTTCAAAATATTGGATCAAGCTAGAACATAAACTTATAGTTGCAACTCATATAACATGGTGACATCAATGACAACACAAAAAGTTGCATAAGGGGATGTTCTTCTTCATTCTTCCAACAATATCCCCCTTTTTCATTGATGGAAACATGTGCCAAAATAATTTACAAACCTCCTATGTGCAACACACTCTCCTTTTCTCTTCATGACATTCTCTCCCCCTGTGACATCAAGGACAAAGGGTAGTCTAAAAATATGAAAAATGAAAAAGCATTATCTAGAGGAAGGTGATCCTTGAAGATCCTTGAGAATAGCTTTCCAAATTAACTTACCATTCTCCCAAATCTTCTTAGCAGATATCAATATTTTGTTTAGAGATTCTAGTTCCATCATACTCTCATCTGCATCATCCGGAGTACTGGGAGTCGGATTGATCTTTTTTAATTTCTCTTCATTTTCCAAAGCATTGGCCACTAGAGTGTACTCCATTCTCACAAGGTCGCCTAACTTACCAAATCTTTTGATGATGTCTTCCTTCTGCTTCTATAGTATAAATAATTTCTCTCTATGAGTAGAGATAGCATTCCAAGTTGTCCTGTCTCTTTCTTTGGATGCACTGTAAGTACTGGAAACAACTTTATATTGGGACTCAATGGAGTCCATGAGATCTTTGATATTTTGTGTGGCATCCAACCACTTTATGTAGTAAGAAAATATAGTATTTTTTTCAGACTCACAAGCTTGCATAATTTCCAGACTCTTTTTCACATTGGTGTGTGCTAGAGCACACTTATCATGAAGTGCCAAAATCCCTTTCTCTACCAATTACTCCTCAATCTCTTTCCTTGTCTTCTCACCTAGTCTGAAGGAATACTCCTTAAAGGATTCCAATATAAGCTTCAGATTCTCTACCTGAGTGAGAGATGCATTAATTGATATATCAGGGGTGGCCTCCTGCAAAGCTTTAAGAGCATCATCAATAAGCTCTATCCCTTTTTGATGTGTTTCTAGAATTTCTCTTCTTTCAGATGCATGCAATGCATCCCCTAACACCAACTTATGAATAGGAGAAATCTTATCCAAATCCACACTACCTTGAATCATGGGGAGTTGTAGAAGTTCCAAAGGAATCACCAGTTGGAACTTGATCTACTTGGACAACAAGCCTTTTAAAACATCATCGCTAGAGGAGGATTCTCTAGGGGACCTTTTGGACCTACAACTTGCCTTTGATCTTATTCATTCTTCCAGGAAGACTCCCCATTTCTATCTTCTTCCTCTCCTTTTTCTTTTTCCTCTACCTTTTCTTCTTCTTCTACCACTTTTTCTTCTTGTTTTTCATCTTTGTTTCCTTATTCTTCATTCCTTTCACCTTCATATTTATCTTTTTCACCTTCATCTTGTACTAGAGGGACAACATCAAGCTTCTTTGGTTCAACTTCTTCAACATTAATCTTTTTTTCTTTAGCTTCTTCCTCATTCTATTTCTCTATCTCTAGAGGATCATTTGTAATAGCTGTGACCGAAGGGATATATGTATCATTTGTTTCTGGAAGGATATTCAAATCAACTATATTCGGAGGAATTTCTTCCTTAACCTCTATATAATCTTCTTCTCCTAATTTAGGTGCATAACCAGATGGTAGTACACCAAACATACCATATTTCTCAGCCATACCCTTGATGGCTTCTGTAGTTTCTTTCCTTATTTTCTTTATTTTATTTTTACCCTTTGTCATCGGAGTACTTACTCTTTTATTCATCCAGAACATCTTTGAGCATACCTTTTTTAGAAGTTCCAAATCATTTGAGGTCAAAGAGGACCCAATTTTCTCAAATGCATCATTTCTTAACTTCTCTTCCAAATCAATAGCCTCTGATCTCCTTTTCATCAGGGCTTCCCATAATTTCTCAAGTACATTGTTCTTAACATAATCACAACTGACTTGTAAAGTAATGACATACTAAATAATAGCCAAAATCAATGTTTTTTTTTCCTCTCTACCTACTTGAGTATGAATTTCTATTGTAGGTTGCAAAATATCTTCAAAATGTACACCAAACTATTAACCAATGCCTCTAGACTAAGAGGGGAACCAAGTCTTATTGGTGAGGCCTCTTGTTCTTCCTGGTCCAAAGATGCCTCTTCTAAAACCTTAGTCTTCTTTAAGTCCGGTTTGGTGTACACATGAACACCAAAACCCTGTTCTTCATCTTCTTCAGAGGATGACACATATAGATATCTTTTAGTACCAACACTTGCTTCCTATGAAGCACCTTCACTAGAGGACATGCTCCCTTTCTTCTTTCTTACCAATTTTTTTGCAGGGTCTTCCTCCTCTTCCTCTCGCTCTTTAGTGATACTGAGGTTCTTTTCCCTTGTAGCCTTTTCCTTCTTTCCTCTATTGACTGGTGCCACCAGAGGAGTATCTTTCCTCTTTCTAGATCTTGTAGTGGGCCTGGAAGGAGCCGAGCCTTTTCCTTTACCAAAAGCATTGGGCTCTACCTTCACTACAGGTGCTACAGCTGGTTTTGAAGGAGTAGTCCTATCAGATCTCCTTAGTCCTAATGATTCTCTAGCCATCTACTCTCACATGGTTCTACCTTGTGCAATTTGTTCATTAGTGAAGCTAGCCTTCTTAAGCATTTGATCCACATTCTTTCTTATCATAGGCTTCCTATTCTCCATGTGAACTTCCATAGACTTTTCCTCATAAGTACCAACTTTGGGTTCATTGGTATCTTTATGACTTTTCAACAAAACTTGTACATAGCCTCATGCTTCATCCTTTGTAACCTCACAACCCAATGGTTGAATCTAGAGAGTCTATAGTTCAATAGCTTCAATCATGCACTCATCAGAGGAGACATGAAATATGATGTCATTCTTATATTTTTCAACCACTTTCCTTGGGATCCTTTCTCTTTCATTCATGTTGCTCTTGAATACAACAAGGAATGCCATCAGAGCATTATCTCGACTCTTCAGATCACCCAAATTGTGCATATAATAAAAAATTTGATGTGCAACTAGTCTGGATGTATCCCAAATCACCACATAATATCTTCCAAGAAGCCTTTTAAGGAAGTAGAACATCAGACAAACAATTAGGTGTGTCGCCAAAAATATGTATAGTTGAAATTTTTATGCTCACTTGAGTCTCTCTTATGGATTTTGGGTTGATTTTTCCTATATTTAATGTTGCAATGTGGTCAACACATTCACATTAGGTGTTGGACCCTTATGAATCATTAAGACTTATAGGTTGTCTTGTAAAGGTGTTGTGAAGTGTTGTAATCCACTTTCACACTTTTCTAGGACCCTTTCATCATAATTCACTTAAATAACTCCTTTATATCACTTACTAAGTCTTATTTTTAAGTGTTGTGAAGTGTTTTAACCCACTTTCATGCTTTTCTAGACTTGTCATCACTAATTCAATCGTTTCTCATGTTTAAATGACCCCTTAATACACTTTCCAACCATTTTTAAGTGTGCTTTTGAGGTATTCCTGTTGGAAAACATTTAATGCCCTGTAATTCTTAACACCCACTTAATTTGCTTAAGTGGGACTAAGTCGCCAATATGGGCGACTTTGTCCTTTTTGGCACAAATCTCAAAATTATTTCAATTTTCTAGTGGCATTTTGTCCTCTAACCCTTGAGGTCAGTTTGTGATGTGTTATTTTTGGGAAATTTTAGTAAAATCATCTATAAATAAGGGTTTTTCCTCTCATTTTTACAGCTATTCATTCAAGCATTCACTCAAGCAATCAACTTAATCATTTTCAAGTATTCAAGCACTCTAAGCACAATCAAGTCATCCATTGGAGCACTTCATTGCATATCTTCAGATTTATACATCAAGTGTTTGGTAAGTTTATGATATTGTACATGTGTTGTTTATTTTTCATTCCCTTTCCATTTCATTTCTTTATCAAGGGTTTGATTACCAAAGTGGGATTTGACCAAGGAAAATCCCTATACTCTAACCCTTAACCATTTTTCCCCCTTTGCATGTGTGTTTTCAGACTTTGTATGTAAATTTGTCAAGGAAATAGGTGTTGAAAAGTGGTCAAGAAGTCTTCAAAGTCAATCAAGTCAACACAACCCTAATTCAAGCTTGGAGACACTTTTTACCCCGTTTTCTGTAGAATCAAGTGCAAACCTAAACCTACAAGATTCTATCCCGAGATTCCTAAAATTTGTAGGTGGAATAAGTCACCACTACTGGCAGATTAGTCCCACTTCTGAGCCTGAAAAGTGGTTTCTTCATTTTTGGATACCCATTTGGCAGATTCTTATTCTGACAAGTTTTCCTTAAACTGGGACTAAGTTGCCCAGCCTGGTGTAAGTGATCTAGTCAACATTTTTAGTCAATTTCTTAGGATTCCAAAATCTCCCAACACCAAGTTTCAGATTCCATGTGTACCTCTCTGATTCTATTATGTCATTTCATCATTTACTTGCATTTTTAGGTATTTTTACATATCATAGTGTGTTTTCCAGCAATTTGCATTCTTTAGGTTTTGCATTATTATATCATTTTCTTTTCAGATTATTGCATTTGTACATCTTAATTATACATAATACATCTCATTTTACATTAATATTGAGTGTAGAAATTTGCATTTTGAACCTCATTCCACCCTTTTCTCCTTTTAGGTGAAAAACCCTAGAAGGAGCTAAAGCAAGTGTGGGCAATCCAAAATCATTGTCCACATTTTGGTGAACCCGAATTTTGAACATATTTTCTTCTGATTTCAATTACATCTAAGGTTTCATTTGCATTGCATTAGAAATTGTATTGATTAAATTGCATCCTAGGGTTTTCAAAATAGCATTAGTGAAAAGCTCAAATAGCTTGCATTTTTGCATCATTTTTGTATTGAAAATCATAAAAAATCTGCATTTTCATACTATAGTTCCATCTGTGCATCTGAAAGACATAAAATTGCATTTAAATTTTTTGAAAAATCTCAAAAAAATCATCAGTGGGACTAAATCGTTGCACTAGGTGACTTAGTCCTCCACATTTTGCACTATAATTTTTGGTAATTTATAGGTATTTTCTGTACTTCTATTTTTTGGTATTGCATTTCTATTTTAGTTTATAGAATTTCTATTATTTACATTTTATTCATCCTATATTTCATTGCATTTTCATCCACCCCACCTCTTGTGGTTTTTGTATGAGTGTTTGGTGCTCTATTGATAATACTTTAGTGAGAAAAAGTTCCTGACTCATGGCATCCCGCGATAACACTCATTGTAGACCTTTGGTTGTCTTAAGCTCCTACTCCTCATATGGACAATGGTGCATTAGGCATGGATACTACCACTAGTACACCTTTACCCTCACACACAATGCATGTTGACACATCAAATGCCCACATTTCGCAAGAAAAAGTAATTAACATTCATGAGGATTTAGCAGATTTGTAGCAGAACTTGTGTCTTGAAAACATCTCAACCACTGCAATTCCTACTATATACAACAATCATCAAATGCTTGAAAGTGATGAGGGCTTAGATGTTATGAAACAAATTGTTGACATATGCCAAAAACATGCTTCTTCCAACTCTAGCCAATCTCAACCAGCAAACACTATGGTTAGCCAAGGAGGATTTCACATTCCTTCGCCTTCAACCATAGCATCCATACCTACTTATACCACTCCTCAAGTTACAACAACCATGCAAGAAGTTAGTAAGGTGACTCCTTTTGTTATTCCGTCTAGCATTCCTAGTTCTTTTGTGGCATCGAACGTTCCATCCTCCACCACCTTCACCCCTCTTAGTGTCCCCTTCACTTGTCCGAACATTACATACACTCCATCACCATTCTCTCTTCCACCTCATACAACTTACACTGACCCTCTCATTACACAACTCTTTCATACTATTTCTTCCATGCAACAACAAATATCCACCATAAACCAAAACCAAACCACACCACCCACCTACTCTGTCCATAGTAGCCCATTATCCTTGGAAATCTTAAGAACACCGATGCCACAAGGAATTGAGATGCCTAGGTTTGAGAAGTATGGAGGTAAATGAGACCCTACTAATCATGTCAATGCTTATATAGCCTTATGTAGTGATTTTTTCCTTGCCAATAAAATGTTAGCTAAATTTTTTCCTAGGACTTTAAAGGACATTGCCTTGGAGTGGTTTTCAAAATTACCCAATCATTTAATAAGATCATTTAATGATCTTGTTGCTGCCTTTATAAGTTATTTCCAAGTCCATATGACTCCTGAAAAGACAATGGTTGATTTAATGAGATGTAAACAAAATGCGGATGAAAAAGTCACTGGTTTCATTTCACACTATCATTCATTATATGCTCAAATAGATGTCAAGGTTCCTGATTCACATCTCCAAAATATGTTTATCAAAAACTTGCAAACTCAAATTCAGGATAAATTGATCATGATGAAATTTCCATCTTTCTTGCACCTATACACAACCCTTTGTGATTATCACAATTTGGCTAGTAATCATGATGCAAAGTCCACTTCCAACCGAACTGAGAAATCTAAACCTAGCACTTCAAACAATTCACAACCATTTTGCAAACTGAACAAAGGGTTTTTACAATTCAACCCCCCACCTCAACAACCCCCTCAACCTATCAACAACCAAGTAGCAGTTGTTAAAGTTGCGATCCCTTACAGTTATGGAGATCCCAAATGACAATTTACACCCTTACTAGACACCCTTCATAACATGTCCCAACTTATACAACAACAAATGATTTCTTTACCTCCCATTCAACCATTAGATACAACCAAACCATTGCATCCAACCTTTCAACCTAATGCCTATTGCCATTATCATAGACAAAATAGACATGGCACAAAGCAATGTAAGTTTCTTAAACACATAGTGCAAGACCTCATCGATTCTGGCTGTCTATCCATTTCAAATGCTAATGCAAAGGGAAATACATTTGTTGCCCCACCCAATAAAAATTTGCAAAATTTTTACCAATCCCATGCTTGAACATAATGTATCATTCGTCAAATCTAGTGAAACTCAAAACAATGATGTGATGATTATTCATAAAGAGACTGAACATCCTGATACACCCTCTATTAATCCTATGGATGAAATGGTGGGAGCGATAGATGTTATCCCTTGTAAGGGTCAAACTAAGAAAAATCTTGATATTAATTTCACTTCTAAAGATATTCTTCCAAATCTTCTCGATGGTCCTCTTTACATAGTTGGACGTATTTCTGATAATCCCACTAATGGGATACCCATAGATCCTGCCTATGGCGAGAATGTGATCACTGAGGAATTTTTGGTCTTACATGATCTTTATCAAGATGTTTATGACAAACCAAGAGCATGGATTAAAACACATAATGGTTTTGTGTTCCCTATGATTGGATTGATCATTCTTTCATTACAAATAGGACCTAAGATGATGGATGTTACATTCTCTATCATTCCACAATAAGATTAGTTTCATTTACGGCTAGACTATCCATGGCTTCACTCGATGAAAGCTATCCCTTCAGTCATACATAAATTTTTAAAGTTTCTGCATGACAATAACATATTCACTATCCATCATAGTGGATTTAACCCTTTATCTTCTAAAGGTAATTTAACCTTAGAAGCCTTTTGGCCAGAGCCCATGGAGCCCATCATGCCTCACAAAGACTTCATTTTCATTGCTTATTAAAAGTTTAAAGCAAAGAAAATTGTTGAATTGTCCCTCTGCAATTAATCCTCCTCCACCTCCATTATCCCAATCCTTGATGAGACAATGCTTGAACCAGAACCTGAAACAAAAGCTTAGATCAACCACCCCTCAACACTCCCCCTTCTTCCTCCAACCATCCACGTGATAATGAAACAAACCCCATCATGCCTCCTCGCATAAAATAGGTTTACAAAGAAAAAGAGAAAGTGATTGACCCATCTCCTTTGGTTCCTTCTGTTCTTCCCCCTCAGGAGGAAAAAGAGCCTATGTTGGATCAACCTGATCTTACACCTACACAGCTTCAAAATAGAATCAAAAGAAACCACAGTGCTAGGGAGCGTAGGCATCAACGTCGTCTTCTTGCTCGCCAATTACAAACAGAAGCCAAAAAATAAAATCAACCTTTTCCTTTGATAGAAGCAATACCTGATCACTCTCCTCCTCCTGACTCACCATAAGTTAGTACATTACAACCATCACAACCAAATGATCTGATAAAACAACCCCAACTCCTGATACATCCTTCATTGTAGATTACCATCTGTCCCCCCATTGTGATTAATCTAGATGATGATGATGATGATGATGATGATGAAGAGATCTCTAAGATAGATGAAGAGGTGCATAATGATTTGAATTCTTTATTTTCCTCTTCCATGAGATTAAATGATAAGTCTCTCACACCAAGTGAGGAACCTAGTACTTCCCCTAGTTTGACACTTGCAATTCTCCCTTTGGATAGTCAACCGCCCTCGCAATACACTAAACATGATTGGGAGGCAGATGACTTGCTAGATGGTTGATTTGCATTCACCTTGCTAGCCTTTTGCATTTTTCTTTTATTTTATTTTTCTTCTTTTGCATGTGCATATTGTGTTCCCCGTAATGTGTGTTTGATGTTCTCTCTCTTTGTGCCCTTCCTCTATTTGTATCTCTATTCTTCTATATGTCGTACATTGCCTTTTTCTTTTTTCTCTTTTGTATTTTTCCTTTTGGGGATGACACAAAACATTGAGATGCCCTATGTCTCTTCCATTTTGACCCAATCAGTTCATTTTCCTTTTTACTTCACCTTTTTCTTTTGTTTTTTTCCTTTTTGGGATGATGCAAAGCATTGAGATTCCCTATGTCTCTTCCATGTTGACCCAAATGGTCCCTTTTACTTTTTACTTTTGATGAGGGCACAGCCCGAGACACAAAAAATAACCCACAAACAAGAGAATAATTTTATTATTTAGAAAATGGAGCTTCTTACATGTAGAGGATCTCAATCCCCAAGTTCTACAACACATGCAAGTTACAGAAAGCTACAGAATAACCCTTTCGCAATATGAGCTTGTCCCCAAAAAGTTACCCAAAAATTAGAAACCCGCCCATAAATAGAGCTCCTCATTAGTTTGGAGCCAAAACAACATTCAAATTTGAGTTTAGGCGGTTTGGCGCCAAAATTACAACTTGAAGTTCAAATTTCAAAAGTACATTTGCAATTGTATCTTCTAGAAAGTGCGCCAACTTCCTGGGCCATAACTTTGATCCGAGACTGATTCGGAACCGCTTGAACCATTGGAAAGGTCTCAAGTCAATAACGCGTTCAAATTTTTCTATACTAATTTCGACAAGTTTTGGGGCCGATCCGAACTCTAAGTGCCTCAAATCTAACTTGAAAGATTTTTAGGTGCAAATTTGGGAAACTAAAACTGCAATATCTTTCAACCCAGGAATAGAAAATAAAAACTGTAAATTGGGAATTTCATTATGATGAAAAGGGTATCCAAAAAAGTAAAAACATCCAAAAACTGAGAAACTTGAAATTTAACTATTTTTGGGTGATGCAAGATTGCCCTTACACCACTGGATGCTCCTGAATCAACTTTGTCTTTTCTTTTGTGGATGATGCAAGGCATTGAGACTGCAATATCTCCTTCATGTTGACCCAAAAGCTTTTCCTTTTCTTTTGCCTTTTTAATTTTCTTTTCGCTTGTGTTTCTCCTTTTGGGGATGATGCAAGGCATTGAGACTACAATGTCTCTTCCATGTTGACCCAAAATGGACTTTATTTTTCTTTTATTTTCACTCTCTTTATATCATTCTTCCAGTTTTATGTATTTGGGGAATGATGCCAGTTCTGAGCTCTTTAATCAAAACATTGGAGCAAAAAACATGCTGACCCCAAATCCATAGATCCCTTATGTGTTTGATGTGTTCCTTTTTGGGGGAAAGCCCTCTTTCTTTTGTTCCTTTTCATTTTCATGACGTAGCCTTACTTGGAAATGTATGACTTGGCATAGGGGATTTCCAAGTTGGCTCTCATGTCTTGTTTCTTTTTTCATTTATCATTCACTACTTTAAAGAAATTTCTCACAGAACGGTGTGTAGAAATTCCTTTAAAGTGGGGGCATACATTGGCATAATCCATTTTTTGCATTTTTATTTTTTCTTGGTTCTTAGTGCATCCTTACTACTTCATATGATGCATTTGTCACTTTGTGGATGACATTGGGTGTAGTTTCCTTCATGAGTGTGATCTATCTTAGCATATTACATTCCTCTTTGTGGCTTGATGCGATACACTACATCACCTAAGTTGCAAATATTCTATTCTTTGATTGGTCCTATCTTGGAGACATTGGACACAATGTTCCCTAAGTTATAGACTTCACATGATCTAAACAAGACTCCTGTGAACATTTCTTTTGCATGCTGCATTTTGCATTTACATGGGCACCTTGTATAACACAAATTACATGCCTGTGGTATTGTTGCATTTGTTCATGAGTTCTAAACATACGAAGCTTTTCTTGTCTCATGAAGCACGAAGTGACATTGTCTTTGTGGTGCCTTATCAAAGTTATCAAGAGGTATAACTTTGATATGGTTGAGCGGGAAGCCCATTCTGTAGCACGACATTCCCCATAGCCAACTTTTGGGATTTCTCACCCCGTAGATGACCAAAAGTTTCACAGCTCCAGAGTGAGCATGTTGTGGATTTCTCACCTCATGGAAAACTGAAAGTTCCATGGCCCCAGAGTGAGTATACATGGGCTTTCTCACCCAGTGGAAAACTGTTGAAGTTGAGAAAGCCAACTTCACAGACCCCAAAGATCACCTGCATGCAAATAACCTGTCACAGAAAGAAGAGATGGAGACAAACAAGCAAAGGTGCTCTGAAAGCTAAAAAATGTATTCATCCGAGAGAGAGATAAATTACAATGATGAATCCTTATAAAAGGATATTGTGCAACCCTAAAAGAAACCCTAATAGGTAGACATTTAATAATTAATATAATCATTAAATGTCACAAAATACAAACTAAAGTGAAATCTTAAGAGAGGAATAAAGGTAATTTAATCAACATGATTAAATTAAAACCTTTACTCTAACACCTCCCCTTAAGATGAGCAAAAGTGCAGTTACAAGCATGTGCAAGAAAGCAAAGGTAACTACAATGCAAGAAAGTAAACTTGGGTCCTGGCAACAAGGCCTAATCAGGTACCCAATTACAACCAAATCTTTGTAAAGTGGAGAAATAGAGAAAACCTCATGGGAAAAACTCTACTCCAAAAAGAGATGAAAGAAATAAATGCACTAATAACATAAGGATAGGAGGTGGATAACATAAGAACCCCCATAGACAGCTTCTATCATATAAGTACATGTACAATGGTCCCCATAGGAGAAAAAGAAAGAGACTAGAAGGCCCCCCCACAATGAAGAAACTCATGTCGCACATATGGATGCCTGAGGTAGAATCCAGAAAGAGATCCTGAAGCGGCATATAATATTCCTCCCCTTGGGAAGAAATGGATCCAAAGGACGAAGATGAAGAACCCCTGTGAAGAGAGAAGAATCAATCTGTCTCAAGATGTGTGCCATGATAGGATGCTAAAGAATCTCTCTATCTGAACTGAAACAAAAGATGTCAAATCCAAACTGAACTGAAGAATCATGAAATGCAACCTCTGAATGCACTGATAATGGTGGGCTAACAGCTAGAATATGGCTGTCAACAAAGAGGAGCTGAAAATCCTCAAAGTAATCCTCCAAATCTGCAATGTGAGACTCAACAAACAAAGACAAAATGCCTGCAAGATAAGAATCCCAAGTAGCCATGTCTAAAAGATGTATGATGTCCTGCTTAGCTGAATCAATAGGAGCCAAAGAAGAGGAAATATCAAACTGATCAAGAACAATAGGAGAAGATGCTGATACAAGTATAATATCAGTTTGAAGAGTAGGAACTGTGAGACAATCCTCTAATTCATCAGAATATATAAGGGTGTCTAAATACTGAAGTTCCTTTAAAGTATCATGATCAAAGGGTGCATTCTCTCTCCAATCAATGGGTACAAGACAATCTGAAGTAGGATCCTCTGGGAATGGAGAAAGACTGGGGTCTCCATAGATCTCCCAAAGACGTGTCCAAAGTGAGTGAGGACAATCAATACCTGATATAGCCCACACAGTGTCAGAATCAACACTAGACAAAATAAATCCTACTATGTGATTTCTAATGATATCCCAAGCTAGTTTTCCTTCTGAAGTTGCTGGTTCAGGTATGAGATCATACAAATAAGGAAAAATATTAAGCCACCTACAGTGTGTAAGTATGCCCTTTGCCCATGACTCATAATTACCCCGTTCCAGAAAAACAACTGAAGGGTGAGTAGAAAAACAAATGATATCTCTTCAAATTAACAAATCTGAGACTAACTGACCTCAATACTGATAAAGTAGATCAAATAAAGCCATTCCACGCAAACAGATCATTTCTAGGTGCCAAAATGTCCAAGTAATTGACAGATGTGTGAAAACACAAAAAACTGAATAAAAAGTACCTGGGGCAGATTCTAGAAAAATAAATTGCAGATCTACAAATTTCACAGAAACACCTTTCCAACGCCTATTCGTTTGTGAAAAACAGAGTCCGTATGCAAAAGATATGGCTCCAGGAGTGCAAAAAGCTTGTTCTAACTTTGACTAAGGAAAACAACATCAAAACGGAAAAACCAGGAAATCAGACCTGATCCATCAGAATGGCGCCAGAATCAGCTTTCCAACGCCTATTTTCATTCGAAAATACGAGCTAAAACGCCCGAGATATGCCCGTTTTACTAAAAGTACCCATTTAGGCTTTAAACCAAAAATATTCAGCTGAACCTTCATGCACGAAAATCGAGGCAAATCAAAATTGATGCAGCAACCAAAAAGATGAAATAAAAATCATCTCGTCCATACGGATCCGTACAGTCGTACATATTTTTCTTGCCATTTTTTGAAATTCCCCAAAAACACTAAAAAATCATTTTTCAACAAACCCTATCATATTTTATATAAAAATAAGGGTTTTTGGGCCTTCTGAGCGCACCCATGAGGTCCGTTTTTCACCAGCATGCACTGTTTGAGAGATCAAATTGAAAATTTCTTAAAAAATGATGGAAAACCCCTTTGATCTGGCAAAAAAGAACTGGTTCGAAACCCTTGCATAGAAAAAAACTCTGTAAGCTGATATCTTCAAAAAAAGAACAGGCAGCCACAGATCTGGAGCTCTGATACCATGTTGAAGTTGAGAAATCCAACTTCACAGACCCCGAAGATCGCCTGCATGCAAATAACCTGTCACAGAAAGAAGAGATGGAGACAAACAAGCAAAGGTGCTCTGAAAGCTGAAAAATGTATTCATCCGAGAGAGATAAATTACAATGATGAATCCTTATAAAAGGATATTGTGCAACCCTAAAAGAAACCCTAATAGGTAGACATTTAATAATTAATATAATCATTAAATGTCACAAAATGCAAACTAAAGTGAAATCTTAAGAGAGGAATAAAGGTAATTTAATCAACATGATTAAATTAAAACCTTTACTCTAACAACAACCATGATTTTTGTCACCCCAGAGTGAGTACAGATTTTCTTTTTCCAAAAAAATGGCCTAGATCTGATCCACAATAGGCTAGAAAAAATGATCGAAGCTTTCTTTTTCATCATCATGTGTGTTCCTTTGTACTTATGTTTGGTTTTCCATGAGATCTTGATCTTGGGGGCTTGATCATCCCTCTTTATTATTGTTGTTTCATCTTACCAGCATGAGTGCATTTGGATCCCTCTCGATGTGCATGTTGAGCTACTTGAGCAAGAGTTTGAAGCAAGTTCATCCTCTCACTAAAGTGGGGGCTTAATGTGTCACCAAAAAATGTATAGTTGACATTTTTATGCTCACTTGAGTCTCTCTTATGGAATTTGGCTTGATTTTTCCTATATTTAATGTTGTAATGTGGTCAACACATTCATATTAGGTCTTGGACCCTTGTGAATCATTAAGACCTCTAGGTTATCTCGTAAAGGTGTTGTGAAGTGTTGTAATCCACTTTGACACTTTTCTAGGACCCTTTCATCATAATTCATCTAAATAACTCCTTTATATCACTTACTAAGTCTTATTTTTAAGCGTTGTGAAGTGTTGTAACCCACTTTCATGCTTCTCTAGATTTGTCATCACTAATTCAACACTTTCTCATGTTTAAATGACCCGTTAATACACTTTTCAACCATTTTTAAGTGTGTTTTTGAGGATATTCATGTCAGAGAACATTTAATGCCTTGTAATTCCCAACACCCACTTAATTTTCTTAAGTGGGACTAAGTCACAAATAGGGGCGACTAAGTCCTTTTTGGCACAAAACTCAAAATTATTTCAATTTTCTGGTGGGATTTTGTCCTCTAACTCTTGAGGTTGGCCTGTGATGTGTTATTTTTGGGAAATTATAGTAAAATCATGTATAAATAAGGGTTTTGACTCTCATTTTTACACCTATTCATTCAATCATTCACTCAAGCAATCAACTTAATCATTCTCAAGTATTCAAACACTCTAAGCACAATCAAGTCATCCATTGGAGCACTTCATTGCATATCTTTAGATTTATACATCAAGGGTTTGGTAAGTTTATGACATTGCATGTTGTTTATTTTTCATCCCCTTTCCATTTCATTTCTTTATCAAGGGTTTGATTACCAAAGTGGGATTTGACCAAGGAAAATCCCTATACTATAACTCTTAACCATTTTTCCCCCTTTTCTTGTGTGTTTGCAGACTTTGTATGCATATGTGTCAAAGAAATAGGTGTTGAAAAGTGGTCAAGAAGTCTTCAAAGTAAAAAAAGTCAACACAACCCTATTTCAAGATTGGAAACACTTTTTACCCCATTTTGTGTAGAATCAAGTGCATACACTTGTTAGAAAAGCAAGTGTAGACCTGAAGCTACAAGATTCTATCCCAAGATTCCTAAAATATGAAGGTGGACTATGTCACCACTATTGGTAGATTAGTCCCACTTCTGGGCCTGAAAAGTGGTTTTTGCATTTTTTGATACCCATTTGGCAGATTCTTGTTTTGACAAGTTTTCCTAAAACTGGGACTAAGTCACATAGCTTGGCATAAGTATCCTAGTCAACATTTTAAGTTAACTTCTAAGGATTCTAGAATCTCCCAACATCAAGTTTCAAATTCTAGGTGCGCCTCTTTGATTTTGTTCAGTTATTTCATCATTTACTTACATTTTCAGGCATTTTCGTATATCAGAGTGTGTTTTCCAGCAAGTTGTATTCCTTAGGTTTTGCATTAATAAATCCTTTTCTTTTTAGATCAGTGTATTTTCACATCTTAATTAGACATAATACATCTCATTTACATTAATCTTGAGTGTAGATATTTTCATTTTGGACCCCATTCCACCCCTTTCTCCTTTTAGGTGAAAAACCCTAGAAGGAGCTAAAGCAAGTGTGGGCAATCCAAAATCATTGTCCACATCAGGGAACCAAATTTGAATGCATATTTCTTCTCCCTTTTCATCTTTAGGTTTTCAAACAAATGTTGCCAGAGAAGTTCACACAAATCATATTCTACACCATTTGTTGCCATGTCATATCTGATGTATATAGCTGTAGCAGACACATAGTTTTCCTTATTATTGAAGTAGATCTTGTGACCGATCATTATAGCTACATACTTCATAGCAGGATTAGTAATAGTTTTTGTTGCAAGATCCCTTCTGTCAAATGTTTCTTCGGTGAGTTCCATCACCACTTCATTCTTCACAGACTTCAACATCGGTACCAGTCTGGTATCACAGAGTCCGATAACTACCTTAATCACCTCCTTGGTTATAAGGTGAGGTCTGTCAATCCAAAATAACTTATCATGAATTATGCTAAGAGTTGGTTTAACATACTTGTCATCGATAGTGGAGCTAAAGTTAGGAAATTAATTCCACCGATCCAACTTCTTCGCAACAATATTTTCATACTCGGGTTTTATCAAGAAATCATCCTCGATGAGCTTATTCTGCCATATATCTATCAATTTGTTGTGATTATATTCCTTAGTATTAACTCAAATGTACATTCTAGTGTCTTCAATGGGCATAACACCATGAAGAATCGATGAGAAGGTGCTTAGAGGGTCGTCTTTGAAAACCTTCATGGAATACTTCTTATAGGAAGGCCTAGGTATTTTTGACGCATTTATGACTACAGGGGTTGCTATTTTTCAAGCTCAAATAATTTTAGAAAGAAGATCCACACAAACCCACAATAACACAAAAGAGTAAAATAACTTTTCCTTTCGTGAAAACTAGAACTAGGGTTTACACAACCCACTCTCCAAATCATCTCACTTGAGAATGCTCCAAATCACTCTCCACTTTCTTCAAATGCAAAAGTGATCAAAATTCCTTACAAATGGGTATGTGTAGGATCATCATGGAAAAAATAGGCCCTTAAGTAGTGAAAAATTCAAAAAAATAAAAGTTAGGAAACTTGACGTACAAATTTGAATAAATTATCCATATTATTTCAAATATATGTAAGAATAGAATCTATAGCAAATTGAATGTAGTTTCTAAACTACTAGGTTTATTTTTTTTTTAAAATCTATTTGGTGAAAATTTAAAATTTCAATGCAGTAGTACTTAAATTTCAGGGAAAAATAAGAAGTAGGTGTCTGTCTGACCACCCTAACCACAATAAAATGATAATTATTTTTTATAATATTTTAGATATAAGTAGAGGAGTCATGTCTGGATGTGATGCATATTTTTTGGTAATTTTTTTCCAAGTAAATAATTAATTATGAATTTTTTATTACAACTTTTAAAAAATATAAAAACTCGTATGTCTGACCACCTTAACTTGGTAAAAAATTCATGAAATTTAATTTTTCTTTTTTTAATCCTATAGTATGTGAAGCATGTTTCAGATTCAAAAAATGTGATACCATTTGAAATCTATAGATGTTTTTAAATCAACCTATCAATCAAGACTTTAGTCGTAATTCAAATAGAAAATGAATAATAATAATTTATGAAATTCAAATTAAAGCATAATTTATATTGGTGGAAAGTTGAGAATCTCCTTTAAAAACCCTTTTTATTTCATCAATTTTGGGTAAAAGAAAGTTGTCAGCCACATACCCTACACAGACCCATCATATCACCACTTTTTGGCCCATCATGATCCTGCACATACCCAAATTCACTTTATAAATCAACGATGTGCCCTAATTCACATTAAATGCAACATAATTCAAAAAGCTGATAAAAAAACCTTCTTCACTACAATGAAAAACCCTAATTTTCTCTACAAATGATCATGCCTGCACCTTTTCTTCCAGTTCCTTTTACATAAGCTCTGTTTATCCATTCTTTATGACATATCTTTGTGCCAACAACTAGCACACCAAATATCAAGGGGGTTTGAACAATTTCTTGTTAATGCTTCCCCTAAGATCATGTTGGGTCTAATTGCCAAAGGAATTGACTACACCAGATGAGGGCATAAACATATTTGATGTTTATGACTCTTCTTTCTTGTTCCATATCTTGTTCATTTATTACTTAACCTTATCTTTTCAATTTTCTTCACTGGTTCATTCTTCTTTACCAAATCAGATTGCTTCCCCCCTTTACTTCTGCATACTCTTGAAATGTGTCAGGGTTTGTTGCAATTGTAGCAAACAACATTTTTCTGATTTGTTTGACCTCCATTAACCCTTGATTTGTACTAATTGGATTTTTGTCCAAATTTATCTTATTACATGCATATCAATAGCCAACAAAGGATTGATTCATTCTACCTCCATTAAACTAATTCATCATCTGATTTCTACATTCACTAGCTCTATGTCTGACTTTCTTGCATGAAAAAAATTGTCTAGAGAAGGGACTAGCATACTAGTTTATTCTACTTCTACACTCTTTTGCCTTGTGACCAAATTTATTACATGAAAAGCAAAAAATGTTGAAATATGGGCACCTTTGAGTATTTGGTTGTTTGATAGGTGATCTCTTAGCAAAGCTTCTTAGATTTCTTGTCAGTTTCCCTTTATCTTGAGTCTTTTGTTTATCCACTATGTTTGGGGTCTGCATAGCTTTTGAGCTTTCACCTACTTCCATTCCCAAACCACCTTTGTCTTTAGTTGGTTTCTGCCCTACAATCAACTCATCAAGCTTGGTGGAGCTTGTTTTGAACTTGTCTTCATAGAGATTCACTTTCTCCAGATCTACTTCTAGGTTTACCACCTCTTATTCAAGTCTTGTACATTCATCAGTCTTTCTTTGCACCACTGTATTCAGACAATCTTCAATTCTCTTCTTTTCCTCCACTTGCACCTTCAATCCGGTGATCACCTCATTAGCTTTTTTTAATTGTTAACTCACTTCTCTATGCCTTTCTCTGAATTTCTTCAATTTCTCTTTCAATTTCTAGATGCATTCATTTGCCTCATCAATATTTTCTTTCAAATCTTTGTTTTCATTTTCAGCCTTGTCAAGATCTTCAAGAGCAGCCCAAAGTTCTTCTTTATCATCCATTTGTTCAATCTTCAAGATCTTCCTCAAGCAGTTAGGCTTCTTCGAAAGAACCAAGCTCTGCTACCAATTATTGAATACCCAAGATACTAAGAGGAGGGGTTAATTAGTATCTTCTTAAACTTATTGAAAAAACACCATCCAATTACTCCAATGCATATAATAGTAAAAATGAGCACAAGCATTAACAAAACATAAAAACACACAACACATGAACACCAAGATTTTTTACATGTGGAAAAAGAAAATGGGAAAAACCACGATGATGATTAGCTCACAATATAGTATAACTAGTTATAAGATATTACAAAGGGTGGCTCACTGCCAGGACTCACTATCCAAAATGAGAGCCTCACTTCCTACAAAGATACAATGAAAAAATGGCTTACAACCAGAGAATGAATAGATAAAGTTACACCTAATGTAAGTGTAGATTTAGTTCCTTTGATGCTTAAGTAGTAAATTGACTTTACATACTTCATCATGTTTGCATACTTGTCTTTTCCGTACTTCTTCTTCAAACTCAAAAACTATCCAATATATATAGCTAATTCATTCACAAGAATCAATTAGGTTGGCCTAATTAGATGCAATCTTTATTCACCAAAAGGATCAACTATCGGCTTCAAGAATGTAAAAAACCTTTCCAAAAATAGTTCAAGTGCATAACACACTACAACATGTTAGCAGGGACCTAAGATAGGTCACAAATACATCCGCAACACAAAATTAATCCATTACAACATCAACTATTCATTAGGTGGGCCAGGGATAGACCTAATAACAAAATAAAACAACAAAATAATGCCAACTCACCATACAAGCACTTGAGCACATGAGATTATGAACTTACAAGCTTCTAGCAACCAAACCCATTTCCCAAAACCGTAAGCAATGATAATCATTAGTGGAGGATTGTGGATCAAAATAGTGGAGGATAATAACTACATACAGGTTCAAAATATTGGATCAAGCTAGAACACAAACTTGCAGTTGCAACTCATCTAACATGGCGACATCAATGACAATTAAAAAAATTGCATAATGGGATGTTCTTCTTCATTCTTGCAACACCTTTGTGGGTCATGAATTAGGAATCTCGTTAGTTTTGATGCAAGGACATTGTGGAACACCACATAGTCAAATTTAGGATCATCTTTATTGAGAATTTGGGTCCAACATTGGATAGGAAAATCAATACCATCCCTCCTTTTTCTTCAATGTCATATCCTTACCAAAATTATTTTCTCCCTTATACAAGAACACATGCATCAAAAAAGAATACCACCAAAACTTTACCCAGTCTTTTCCACCTTTCAATTCAACCAAACCCTTGTAGACATGTTCTTCCAAATATGTGGCATAGTTATAAACTACATTGAAGGCTGGGTGTTGCAAATGTGCTTCCATATAACTATACTCCCTTAGTAGGGTGTCTGGTGGATTAAAACTAATAATTTGGCATAATGAATACACAATTTTCTTGAAATAGTTAGCAAAATACTTCATGGGAAAGGGTTCTAACTCATCTTTACCAATCCTTATTTTTTTCCTATTCTTCCCAAGTTCCCCAGTACTTGTAGTGTGCATAAGTAACATTGTTGTTCTGAGAAACACCCTAGTATTCTCATATTCCTTTCTAAAGACATCAAGATCAATAGGAATCATATCCTTGTTCCACTCATGCAGCTTGAAGATCTCAATAATATCTTCTCTAGTTATTCTTAACATCTCAACACCATCAAATTCCCTAACTAATCTGGAAATAGGGTCATACCTTGCAGCTTGGAGAGGAGGGATAACAAGGGTCTCACTAGCTGAATTTCCTATGACAAGGGCTAAGGAAGAATTCCTATCAAGGTCCTCTTCAACAAGCTCTTGTGAGACTAAGGTCATTGATCTCTCAAAGATAAAGGAAATGGTCAAGATATACTCCAACGAGTTGAACACGTACTTTTTAGGAGTGTCATGTGTCAAATGCTTGAGAGTCACTATCAACCTTAGAAAAAGGGGCAATGAAAAATTCTAGGGATGCAAGGGTTGCCTCCATCGCAAGGACTACATAGGCCAAGGCATAACAAGACTCAAGAGAAGAAAAAAAATTCTTATGATCATCACTTGAAGTGAGGTCATCCTTGGACTTCCACTTCATTAGAGGATGAAAAATCCCCATAGATGAAGTGGAAGTAGAAGAGGAAGGAGGTAGATCCACTGAGGACACCACCTTTGTGTGAGGCATGTCAATGGGCTATGAGAAAAGAGGAATATTGGTAAGAGAGGTAAGAAGGGGAGGCTCTTCCAAGGGAGCAATGAACACCTGCACCCTTTTGGGTGAGGTTCATTGAGATTTTCCAATGAAGTTGAAAGAATATTGGAGGAAATGGGAACTAAAGCAGAAGAAAAGACAAGAGAAAAAGCACCAATAGGAGAAATAGGAGCAGGAATTGAAAAACTAGGCTCCTCCCCACTCTTCTGTATGGTGGTGTGCTCCTTAGCCAAAGCCTTCCATTATCTCTTATGCTCATGTGCAAGCCAGCTACATTGGTTATGGGAACTAGAATACTTGACTTGAGAAGAGGCCGAGGGATCCTGCACTACTACATGAGAAACCTCTACATCTATCTCCAATGGAAGGATGGGCTCCTTAGGAAGAGTGGGAGGAGGCACAAAAGGAGGAACAAACACATGTGTCTCAACAATAGGTCTCTTTCCTTTCCCTACTCTGAGTGTAGGTGGATAATTAGGTGGATGTTGTGAGGGTCGAAACATAGGAACAAATCCACATGAATGCCTCCCCATGCTATATAGGATGGGTTAGGGAATCGGGTATGTGGAGGATCATGATGGGCCAAAAAGTGGCAATATGATGGGTATGTGGCTGACAACTATTTTTTACCCAAAATTGATGAAATGAAAAGGGTTTTTAAAGGAGATTCTCAGCTTTCCAATGATATAAATTATTCTTTACTTTGAATTTAATAAGTAATTATTATTCATTTTCTATTCAAATTATGACTAAAGTCTTGATTGATAGGCTGATTGAAAAACATCTATAGTTTTCAAACGGTATCACATATTTTGAATCCAAAACATGTGTCACATTCTATGCTTTACATACTATAGGATTAAAAAAAGAAAAATTGAATTTCATGAAGTTTTGACCAAGTTAAGGTGGTCAGACATACATGTTTTATATTTTTTAAAAATTTGTAATAAAAAATTCATAATTAATTATTTACTTGGAAAAAATTACAAAAAAATATGCATCACATTGGGGCATGAGTCCTCTACTTATATCTAAAATATTTTAAAAAATATTATCATTTTATTGTGGTTAGGGTGGTCCAGACACCTACTTCTTATTTTTTCCCTAAATTTAAGTACCGCTACATTGAAATTTCAAATTTTCACCAAATAGATTTTTGTTTTTAAAAAAAACCTAGTAGTTTAGAAACTACATTAAATTTTATACAAATTCTATTCTTACATATTTTTGAAATAATATAGATAACTTATTCAAATTTTTACATCAAGTTGCTTAACTCTGATTTTTCTGAATTTTTTGCCACTTAAGGGCCTATTTTTACCATGATGATCCTGCAAATACCCAATCATGGGAAAAAAGAAGAAGCTGAAAAACCCTAGGCTTTGACTTCCACAACATAGGCACCTTTCCTTTTCTTGTGCTAGGCATAGTAGTAGGGAAAAGGGATGCCACCAAGGCTTGGTAAGAGGAAGTTGAAACTAAAGAAGGAATAGAGGAACTAGAAGGGGAGGGCCTAAGAGGAAGAGCAAGCTTTTCCTTCCCCTTTGGAGGGGAAAAAGACAAAGCATGCTATTATGCACATAGGTAGGCATCTAGAGAAATAACATAAGGAGATAGGGGAAAACAACCCTTCAACATCAAGCTCTAGGTGTTGCATCTACATTAAGCTCTATACAAAAGATCTCCCCTAAGAGGGAGAGGTTCGACTAGCGTGGGCCAAAAGTGATCAAGGAAGAAGCCCCCATGTGCTACCAATGGCTCGTATCCAGTATCCTAGACAACATGCATGATACCCTCGTGGGGAAACTTCAGACATTTTTGGATCACATAAGTGATTGTATACATGAAAGCTATCCACAGAACACCTACCCTTTCCTTGAATAAGTAAGACTCTAGAATCACGACAAATGGGACATTCACAAGTTTAGGTCCTATTGGGACCAACAAAGAAATTATGCCCATATGTGCATTTGAAAACCCATCATGACTACAAAGGGTAGCCTGTGACTCATCATATTTCTCCTTATGTAGATTACTAAAAAAAATAGCCTCCTTCGTAATGACGTTCACATGGCTCATTGGGTCAACCATAACACTTGTTAAGATATTACCATTGATTCAAGTGGGAACGTAAAGCGAATAGGGTTCCTTGTTTAGGGGTAGATCATGTGAGGTGAATGCAATGTCATTGAAAAAATTCACATGCTCTACAAGAGGAATATGAGTGAATGAGACTACATTCATCTATTGATATGGGGTAAGATTAGAAGATGATAAAGAAGGAACAACCAAATTATTTGAGTGCGATGAGAAAGGATCTGTGTATATTTGTAACTAGCTATTCAGCTTTGCTACAAATTTGTTAGAGTTCATTGAGGCAGATAGTGCCATCATCGATGCAATCTTGAGGGTATGTGCAGGATCATGATGGGCCAAAAAGTGGCAATATGATGGGTATGTGGCCAATGACTTTTTTTTTACCCAAAAATGATGAAACAAAAAGGGTTTTAAATTCTCAACTTTCCACCAATATAAATTATGCTTTACTTTCAATTTAATAAATAATTATTATTCATTTTCTATTTGAATTATGACTAAAGTCCTGATTGATAGGCTTATTGAATCAAACATGCATCACATTCTATGTTTCACATACTATAGGATTAAAAAAGAAAAATGAATTTCATGAAGTTTTGACCAAGTTAAGGTGGTCGACATGCGAAGTTTTATATTTTTTAAAAGTTGTAATAGAAAATGCATAATTAATTATTTACTTTGAAAAAAATTACAAAAATAATGCATCACATCGACATGAGTCCTCTAATTATATCTAAAATATTGTAAAAAAATATTATCATTTTATTATGGTTAGGTGGTTGGACAAACACCTACTTCTTATTTTTCCCTAAAATTTAAGTACTACTACATTGAAATTTCAAATTTTCACTAAATAGATTTTTTTATTTTTAAATAAACCCAGTACTTTAGAAACTACATTCAATTTGCTAAAGATTCTATTCTTACATATTTTTGAAATAATATAGATAACTTATTCAAATTTTTATATGAAGTTTCCTAACTCTAATTTTTCTAAATTTTTCACCACTTAAGGGCCTGTTCTTTCCATGATGATCCTGCACATACCCTTGAATCACATGACGCTAGTGAAGACATCTTTTTGGTGTCATGTCCAATAACTCAGTGGAATTGAAAAAACTTATGGGAGTCACACCATTAAGGATACGACTCAGATAGTGGTCAAACCTTTGGCAAAGTTATTACTTTATCTTTCAACAATTTTCGCTGGACACTATAATATGATTTTTACAATTTAGTAAAAGTTCTATTATGTCCTAGAGCATTTTTATATGATGGAACCAAGAACATATTTTCCACAACCTTGTTCTTGCTAGAGATTGACATGATTCACTGACTAATTCTATGTGTCTCATATTCTATAAAAGAGCATTGAGGACCAAATTAATAGATGAGGTATGATAAACTAAACTAAGTACTAGTATGACCACCAACACCCACACTAATAGATCCCTTAACATTAGCACCACCAAAGACTCCAACATCGATGCTAGAAGAGGCACTAACACTAGTGCTAATAGAGGTATCAACATCAATACTAGAAGTAGGAATTCCTTAATCTTAAGGTGTGGAATAGATAAAGCCTAAAGGCACCTTATTCATTTTAATTGTATGATCTTTCTTAGACACGATGTTGGTGTTAATAAAGGGACCCGCATTAGTCATGCACACCGACACCTTGGGCATCATGGTTTCTAGTTGTCTTCTAGCAATCCTCGATCCCACATCTTGAGTAGCACTCGACGTAGAGGTGTAGGAGGGGATGTGGGTCTCTACAATATCAACAATACTACAAAGAAGATCTAGACCTCTTCAATCTTCAGTTAACAAATATTTCAAATTTTAAACTATGGGAGTTACATGGGAAAAAGCATTGTCTCATGCCAAGAATCTTGCAAGCTTAGTGAGTCTCAACTCTAAGGAGTAAACTTACACTGTAGGGATCTTAAGAGTAGCTTAGTCTTCCAAAGATGAGGCAGAAGTTGAAGGTGAGGTAGGAGGGGTAGGAACATGAGTCTGGGTATGTGCAGGATCATGATGGGCCAAAAAGTGGTGATATGATGGTTACGTGTAGGGTATGTGGCCAAGGACTTTTTTTTTACCCAAAATTGATGTAACGAAAGGGTTTTTAAAGGAGATTCTCAGCTTTCCACCAATATAAATTATACTTTACTTTGAATTTAATAAATAATTATTATTTATTTTCTATTTGAATTACGAGTAAAGTCCTGATTGATAGGCTGATTGAAAAATAGCTATAGCTTTCAAATGGTATCACATTTTTTGAATTTGAAACATGCGTCACATTCTATGCTTCGCATAATATATGATTTCTTTTAAAAAAAATATGAAATTTTGACCAAGTTAAGGTGGTCAGAAATAGGAGTTTTTATATTTTTTAAAAGGGCTGATGCAAGAAGTTGGGTACACAAAAAGCTCAAAAAGTGGAAGTGTTTTTGCTGATTTTCAGAATTTGTCACACTTGGACAGAAAATTTGAGGCACTTACACAATGAATCTTAAAAAAAGTCATTAATATGAAATTTATCATTTTGAATATAGTTTCCAAATATGTAAATTATTCAAATACCTAAATTATAGAAATTAAATTTTGATAGAGATCTATAAAAACCATTTTTTAAAAGTCCCTTTTCTTTACCAAACCAAGTACGTGTATGAACACCACTTTTTGACCCAAATAAAATTATTTTACTAATTCATTTTTGGAAAAGAGAGCTAACAACATGAAGATTGATGTGGATTTTTTTTTGTAATTTTTTGTTGAATATTTTTTTTATTGAATTTTTATTGGCCTTAATTGTTGTTTTTAAAAATCAACGCGTATGAACAACATAATTGGACCTAAACTATTTTTTTTTGAATATTTTTTTTCATTGTGTAGGGAATTGTCTAAAGTTTGATGCCATATAATTTTTTTACAAGAAACTTAACCAAAAAAAAGTTATTAAAAAACAAAAAAACCCCTGATATTTCAAGTTTGAGGACTAGTTTTCTTAAAAATTAATTAAAAAAAGCAAAAATAATCCAATATTAATAAAAATTATATATTTGGAAAGTAGACATCGTGTTCTCTAATAGGTTTTAATTTTAGCGATTGATTCAGAAAAAAATCCATCAACCATATTGTCAAAGTTGGACATTCTTCTTCAATCTGCCTTAGTTCTTTAGTTGTAGGTCAAAGGCTAAGGGTCGGGTTGCCGAGCTTTTCTCGAACCTAAAACCGAGGCATCATGTGGGTTGGGAATTCAAAATTTTAAAAACGCATACGCGTTACAAAACACATATGAGTTCTTTATTTTCTTGATTATTTAAAAAAATAAATACTTTGAGAAATGTGTACGCGTTTTAAAACGCATACCCATTTTGCAATGCAAAAACCATAGATGTTTCTAAAAGGTATTTTTTTTTTTAAATAAATGACTTGTATGTGTTATAAAATGCGTATGCGTTTTTTAGTGCATATGAATTTTTTTAGGCTCGGGTACCTGAACCATAACACATAGATATTTTTTTAATAACGCGTACGCGTTTTCTGTAAAATTTTTTTTTGTCAAAACTTCCCCTCTTTGTGTACCCAACTTCTTGCTTTTACCCAAAATTTTTAATAAAAAATTCATAATTAATTATTTACTTGGAAAAAAGTTACAAAAAAATATGTATCACATCGAGACATGAATCCTCTACATATTTCTAAAATCTTATAAATTTTTTTTATCATTTTATTGTGCTTAGGGTGGTCAGACAGACACCTACTTCTTATTTTTTCCCTGAAATTTAAGTACTATTGCATTGAAATTTTAAATTTTCACCAAATAGATTTGTTTCTTTTTTTAAATAAACCTAGTAGTTTAGAAACTACATTCAATTTGCTATAGATTCTATTCTTACATATTTTTGATAATATAGATAACTTATTCAAATTCTTACATCAAGTTGCCTAACTCTGATTTTTCTAAATTTTTTGCCACTTAAGGGCCTTTTTTTTCCATGATGATCCTGCACATACCCATCCTAGTTTTCAAGGACATAAGGAATATATCCAATAGAGAGTCCCACACTAAACTTCTTGAAGGATGGACTGATGTGAGGAGGATTGAACCTACTAGATCCAATGTCTAAATTTTGATATATGCTTCTAATAATGTGGTCGGAGGTAGTTGACTAGGTTGTGAAGCAAATAAAGAGTGTGAAAACGCACTATCAACCACACATCCTAAAACATAATTTTTTTTTGAAATAAGGATGATGAGAGAAGGATAGTTCATGTTAGGTTCATTGAAATGTGACGGAGGGGATTAGCTACTCTCAAGTCCCAAGATAAATAGGGTTTAAAGGGAGTGGATTTCCCTCGATCACCTCAATGACAAGGGTTAAAAGATGAAATGATGAACAAAGGAAAAGCTAATCTATGTTTTTGGGTTTTTTGGATGGAGGACTTCAGGAATTGGATGAATAGACATTGGAGGTCTCGAGTGATAGACTAACTACCTCTTGGCCAGAGGATGATAGCATAGGAGACAAACAACAATGCAACATGTTGTCATCTCAGGCACATGTTGGCGTCTTGTATGAACATAGGGTAGAGTTTGTAACTTGAAACACTAAGGGTTTTCTAACAACCTGAATGCTAGTATTTGGAAGTTTAATAAAAGATCATAGAATTCTAAATATGCATAAAAGGATAACTAGTACAACAAGAAGAATACTATAAATGAAAGATAAATTAACTATGAATGGAATGACAAGTGAAGGGTAGTAGAAATTCAACTCATGGTTGGTCCAGCCTCCCACAAGCTCCACATGAACAAGGTACCTACTCACATAGAGACAAGAAAATGTTGGGGTGATGTTTTGGATTTTGCCTCAGTCAAACCCTCCCTTTGGTGTTTCCACCTCCATGGACAACCAGGTAGACCATAATGTAGAAAAAATGATAAAGAAAGAAGTAGACAAATGTATAGAAAGAAAAAGCAACAATATTCTAACTATAATATTCATAACACAATAAGATAACAAAGCATTACCCTCCCTTCTACTAGCTTGAAGAAGATGAGAGGAAGGATGAGAGCTTCGAGAGCATAAGACAAATGTGGAAGAATAATGCAGAACTTTAAACTTGCAAGAAGATGGTGTAGAGAGAATAGAAGCAAGAATGGAGTAGAAGAGTTGATAGAGCGAAGTGACAATTTGCAATTATGAATGTTAGGATGAGAGAGAGATCGAATGGAATGAAAAAGTCTGTTTAAAATGAGGCTTTGGTGGAAAAAGAGACATTTTCAGGTGGGTTTGTAGTCGTAGGAAGCGTTACAATTTATAGATGCCATGAAATGTAACGTCCCAACATCCATTGACCCAAGAATTTTTCAGGGACATTTGGGCAGTGCAGAAGCATCCTAGTTAAAATTTCCTCAATTGACAAAAAACAACAAAGTATGGAAAAGACAAAAGGCTTACGACAGCAGGATTTAGCATTATCAATTTTATAAGACTAAAGTAAGGGTATGTTATGGGAAAATGCACTAGGGTGCAATTTTATGCCATAACAATGTTGAGAGTGAATGTTTCAACATAAGGAATGCAATATATGTATCAATAAATAAGATGAAATATATAAGAATGTGTGTAAAACATGAATAAATAAATGATTGAGAAATGAACCCAAATTTATATAAGATCACACCATTTATTAATAAATAATTATAATAAACTATTCCATGAAAGTGGACCCAAAATAAAATGAAAATGAAAATGAGTATAAAAATTACACTATTATATATTCTAAACTTTGGTCACTAAAATAGGGTACTGCAGAAATGTGTCCAATAAAATTAATAATAATACCCATGACGCCTTGCTTACGCGTGTGTAAATCATAGCCGTTGTGAAAATTAGGGCAAATAGATCTGGGAATAACTTTGAAGCTTCAAAGTAGGAATGCCCGTATCATTCGCTGCAACAGTCCATAAACTAAAAGAGTTTATGATTCCCCTAAGCTTGTTATCCTTTGAATTTAAAAAAAAAACAAATGTGGCCAGCTAAGTTATTCCGTCATCTAAGCGCATCATCTTCGCAGAAGTTCAAAATCCGACAGAAGGAGAGTTTATTCTCCATCAGACATCTAATTGCTTTCTCAACCTACTTTGTCAGTTTTTAATTCAAGCAGATGTACCTGTCCCATTAAGTACTTGAATTTTACTGTTTTTCTCTACAATTTCTGAGGATCCAAATGGGTTTTTGACTTTAATAATCATTTTAATATACCCAATTTCTCGATTGGTGAGCTAGAATGATTTTTGTTGATTGGGTTGTGTTGAAAGACAGCCATTTGGTTTTTATCCTTTCTTGCGCTATCCAACAGTAATGCAGACAACCAATATTGTAGAAAACGTTAAGAATTATAATCAAGCCAAATCTTAACGGGACAAAATTTAGCTTGCTAAGGTCATCATTTAACATTAAAGAAGAAAGAACATGTGTCTCTTGAACAAATTATTAAATGACAGATTGAGAAGAAAGATTCGCAATCCTTATTAATGCTTTAGCTTCATGCTTATTTATATTAGTCTACCCAATGGGAAATTGCCATGATTTCTGACAGCCTTATGCTTCCTGTAAGCTATGAAATTAGAAACTACAGATGCCTTAGTTGTCACATCTTGTCACTGGGAAAAGCTAAGATCTATTATCTTTTTCTGGTTGAAACCCAATTTGAATGTTATAAAATATTTGCTCATCTTTTGGCTGAGTTAAAAAATCTGATAAACTAATGCTAAAGATTCCTCCAATAATACAGTACTTCACGCCTTGTGCCTCTATAATCTTTTTATTAATATGCTTTCTGTCGTGCTTCATTACTGTGTGCTTTCAACCCAGTTTTAGCAAAGCTCTTTTTTAATGGTCTGACAAGTTGTTAACCTTTCTATTTACAGACACACACTGTAATCTTTATTCTTGAATATTTCAGTTGAAGGATATGTGTCGTTGGGAGGCTTAATATCTTAAATTTGTGTTTGTGCAATGTATATGTATATATATATGTTATTATTGGTTTCAGGCAAATTCTCCGTCAACAATTCATTGTTGGAAAATTCACTGTCATCAATTTACGGCCTAACAATTCATCACCATGATAAATTCATTTCATGAAAAATTCACGACCAACAATTCATCGCCTCAGATAATTCATCGCATTAACATTTTTTAATATATACGATGATGGTGAATTGCTGGTGGTGAATTTTCCATGAGATGAATGTGTCATAACAATGAATTGTTAAACAGTGAGTTGTTGGCAGTGAATTTTCTGACAGTAAATTGTTGACAGTAAATTTTCCTAAAACAGTTATATTATGATCACAGTGATACTTATTCCTCCAATATATTATCATATATTGACTCTGTTAAGCATGAATTAGACCTCGTTTTATGTTTTCTTGTCACTACCCCAAACCTGATATTCTGTGCTGTATGCTTGATGATGTCACTGCCCTTTTAATCAACGGGGCATCTCCATCAACCTGGAAAACTAAGAAGGTTTACAGTAAAATTAAAGATCCGTGACAACAACAAATGAGAGTGAGAGGAGATTGTGTCTTGCCTTCCAATACTTACTTCAACGATAACTACTGTTGCTATGTTGTTTGGATGTCCTACCTATCTTTTCATGTCATTGTAATGGGAATAAGTAAAATCCCATTTTCCATATTTGGATCTAAAAGTCAAAAGTAAGACAATCCTTACCACTGTAGATGATTTCAGGAGTATTTTGTGTGGCCCAGGTGGTTAGTCTTGGACGTTATTTTCCAAATTCAATGTATATCTATCTATCTATATATTAGATGATCAAACCTTCCTACCTTGGGGAATTTGGCCTTAGAAGTTGGACAATTGATCCAAAGAGTGCCAGTAGGTTTAGTAGGATCATCAAAACTAATTCACAATGTGACTTGTCATGATACATATTTGAAGTTTAGTAGGACCATCAAAATTAATTCACAATATAAGTTTTCATGATACATATTGGAAGTTCAAATGTTTGTTTTTTATAAGTGATATTATTAAAATTGTTTTATTTTTAAGAGTTAGTTTACTTTTTAAGTTATTTGTTCTTAATAGACAAATTGCTTAGATTAAACTTTTTTATTCTCAAAGAAAATTCTTATTTTTAAATTTTAACAATGTTCTCAATAATTATTATAAAACTATTAAATATTTATATATAAATAAATATATTAAAGTACAAGACAAAACTATTTGCATGATAAACCTTCTTTGAATATACTCTCCTACACAATACAATCCTACTACTAACGATTCCACTTCTTTTAATATTATATCTTATTGAACATACAAGATAAACCCTCTTTGAATACACACTTTATTATTTAAATTATGTCATAAACTTTAACCTAGCCCCTTTAGTATATATTATAGATCTAGAAATTCCAAGTACAAAAGACTAATTTTATATTATGAAAAATAATTTTGATTTTAACTCATTAAATATTAATGTTAACATATATAAAATGAAGGTGGAAATCAAATAGGAGAGTTTGTAGCTAGCTTTCTAAGTACAAATTATTTTTGCTTCTAAGAAAATATTATTATTTTTTATGGTTGAATTTTTTATTCTTAAAGAAAACCATTCATTTATTAATCTTGGTATTTTTTAAATTTAATTATTATAAAATATTTATATAAAAATAAAAAGATTAAAAGTTCAAGACAAAACTATCTACATGATAAGCCTTCTTTGAATAAGCTCTCTTATGCAATAAAATACTACTACTTCACAGTTCCACTTCTTTTAATATTATATCTTATTAAATATACATGATAAACCTTCTTTGAACATGCTCTTATTATTTGAATTAGGTCATAAACTTTAAATGGACCATTTTATAGATACTATAGATCTAGAAATTCCAAGTACAAAATATTAATTATAAATTTCCAAAACTAATTTTTATTTTTACTCATTAAATTTTAATGTTAATATATATAAAATGAGGGTGGAAACCAAATGCGAGAGTTTATAGCTAGATTTCTAAGTTATTTTTCCTTAAAAGACAAACTATTTTTTTCTTCTAACAAAAAATATTATTATTTTTGAAAGTTGATTTTTTTATTCTAAAAAAAACCTTTCAATTATTAATTTTTACATTTACTGAATTTATTTTTTATTAAATATTTATATATAAATAAAAATATTAAAGTTGAGGACAAAACTATCTACATGGTAAGCCTTCTTTGAATATACTCTCTTTTACAATAAAACAATACTAATTAAAAAAAAACTTCGTTTTTGGAAGAATAAGGAGTTTGTCATTGATGCATTTGTTGGCAACATGAGCATGTGGGATGAGCACAAGTTATACAGTCATGCATTGCATTATTATCATTGATGTCAACATTGTATTCTAGTGTGAAGACCATTATGTGGATCAATTTGGATGGCTTGAACATGTTTGAGGATGATTACGAAAGAAAATTTTGGAAGAAGGTTTTGTAATGAAATGACTTTCACAATAGAAGAAGATGATATGAAATATGCTACAAATGTTGCAAGTATGAAAGTTTTTTCATTTATGTCAACTAGTTATCTGGTTGTCAAATAGTTGTTGTCATTGATGTCATGAATGTTGGATATTGGCTATACATGTTGAGGGTATTGAGAAAATTGTAATAAAGTAAGGTTGTAGGTATTCAGTTTTTGCTCTAGGATTTGCTGCTATGCTTATATGGTTTAGACATATTGTTCATGGTTGTTCAAAGCTGTTGTATCTATATTTTGGGATTCTCAATTAGTGTATAGTGTGAGATATGTTCACTAGTTGCGAACTGTGTTTTTTGTGTATCTAGCTGAGGTCTAGGAGAAATGTAGTTGCTCTAGATTTCTTCTTGTTCACATTTTATTACTTGTGGTTCTCAAGATAAGTTGATGAGGTCATGTTCAAGTGACATTTGTTGAATGAAAATATTGGATCTTGTTAATGTTGTGTGTGCTTAATTGATTTATGTGTTTTACACTGGTATTAGCCAACCTTGTGTTAAACACTACTTTCAAAGTTCATGGAAGTATGTTGAAGAGTGTTAGGACTTATTTGGGTCCTCATTAAGTGTGTGTTTGGGTCAACCTCATTCTAATTCCATTGTAGAGTGTTTTGGAGTTAGCCTAATTTGAATTTGTAAATGAAAATGGTGTATGGCCAACTTTGGATAAGTTTCAAAGTTGAAAATGGTATAAATATGATTTGACATGTTTGTGAAAGAGGCGAGAGAAAGATAGATGCAAGATATATGTGAAATAGAGTGTGTGATGATATTTTGAGTAGATTGAATTGTGAAATTTAGTGGTGAGTTTTCAGAGGTAGTGAGTTGAAGGTGTACTCTATCATTCAAGTATGTCTGGAAGTGTGTGAGAAAATAGTGGTGGAAATATTCATTGCATTGAGATTGGTTTTATCTTTGTAACAAATATCTTCTATCTTCTTGTAGTTATGTGGTAGTGAGCCCTCTAGGTGGTTAACCCTTTTTAAATAGCGAGTCCTATTTTGGCAGTGAGCCTTTGTATTCAGTTTTGATATTCTCTATATTGTGAGCTAATCCTCACCATGGTTTTTCCCTCAGTAGGTTTTCCACATAACTCTGGTGTTATTGTGTGAATGATTTTACTTCTTTTAGTTTCTACTTTTACACTTAATGATTAATCACACTAGTAGAGTAATGGATTTATGAGTGATAATTGATCTAATATCTAGTGGAAGTTTTAATTTCTACAACTGATTCACCCCCCTCTTAGTTGTCTTGTTCAACAATTGGTATTAGAGCTTGGTTCCTTGGAGAAGAGCTCTACCACTTAAGGAAGTTATGGGATGGAGAACAAGATCACTATTGAGTGTCTTAGGTTTGATGGGATTGGCTATGCCTTCTAGAAGACAAAGATGAAGGATATTTGGAATACTGTGGATATTTTGATCATCATCATTTGTTATTTGTGGAGGTAAAATCACAAAATATTGGTTTGAATTAGGTAAGGCCATATATAGCACAATGTTTCCTCCTCTTTTCATATGTGTAGGTCAATCACAAAACTTTCATCAGAGATAGATTATAGTAAAGCATATAGAAGACTATGATAGGTCATCAAAAGTTAGAACTCCCAAAAAACAATTGAACTAGGGAGTTCACTCCCTTGTCCCTACAATTTAGGCTCAAATTTTATCCATAGGTACCCAGATGTCTGTGTATCTCATATTTGTGTTTTTTCAACCAATTTTATTTTCATCTATGTGATAAATTACATTTTCAAATATAAGGTCTTATGTCAAATAGGATAAATAAAACACACATCAAATTTATCTTCTTTGCAACTAAAAAGGATCAAAACCTAGGAGATTTGCTCTCCTTTATGGAAGCTAGCCAATCATCAAACCCTACTTGGTTTGTCTTTGAATGTGGAGTCAAAGAAAAAATATGTAATCCTAGTTAATCTACTATTAGATCTAAATCACTTTTTCTTCTTCATAACAACATTTTTCTTAAATATCCTAACAACATGACTAAATAGAAGATAAGGACATCATTAACTCTAAAACAATTTTGGGCTATTCCTTACTCTTTAATTATAAATAATATTTATACACCTTTTATTGTCTTTGTCCCATAACTCTCACTGTTTTTAATGCTAAACATAGTGTCTTTGAGGAAGGACAAATACTTAATATAAAATCATGCAAAATGTATTTTTTGTTAGGAAATTGGATAGCTAGTCATGTAGGGCATCGGTAGTTATTGTAATCCAATCAATAAATTATTTTCCTATTAGTACCTTTGATATTAATTGGTTCATCCATGCTTGCAAGTATCTAGCTACCTCCTACCCAATGATTCTACTTAATAGTGTTATAGAGTTATTAACCACTTTCATAAAGTCACTTATAAATTGCCTTTTAGACATTTTGCAAAGTGTATCCTTATAATTCTATAACTTATTTTTGTTGAACAACTCCTAACAATTGTTAAAATTATCATTATAGTATTGTTATGCTAATTCCTTAGAAACTTATTTGTATAAATCCCTAGTTGGTAGACCAAATATATTTTTTTATATTATAGTTGAGCTAGCAATACTAAGATAAATTTAACTTCCTTAATCTCCCTTTGATTCTAATTATATGTTGTACACAAGTCATAACCAAATCAACTAATTGTATGGTGACAAGGAATCCTACAACCTACACTAACCCACTTGCTCTCAAGTTCTTGGTTTTACTAGACATATCTAATTCATTAACATAGATCCCTGCATGAAGTTTTTATAGGCCCACATGCCCTAACTTTGTATCATATATTCTACTCATGTTTGTTAATAATTTAAAGGGTTGTAGACAAATTTGAGTCTATAATTCATCTTAACAAGAGATATTATTCCATATTAGAAACTACCTAATTATTTTTATCTTAAATTAATATTAGATTTCTCATACTTTTTATATTTTGGCTAATCAGATTCATCATCATATAATTAATTAATGTTGAATAGTATCACACACAAGATTTTTTATGTTCAAAAGTCTCAATAATTCTAAATCCAAAAATTAAAACCTTTAAAACGAATGCTTTGTTATTTCATCACAATTTCTGTTCTAAGTTTGGACTCGATTTGTGTTTTGTAATTATGTGTAAGTTACAAATAACAAGTGAAGTGTGGATGTTGATTGTTGTTTAGAACTCGACTACAATTTGAAAAAAACTTCTAGCTTGGACCCGGATGGATCTTTCATATGTTTTGCAAGCTGCAAAATATGCCGACGTGTGAGTGGAGCCTGCTACATTCCACTATGTTTACGAACTATCTAATGAAGACAACATTAGTGGTCAACAAAAGATCTAAAGATTGCAGAACTTTTAGTATTTATCGATGCGCCGTAGGGTGGAGTAGGGAGAAGTTGTACTGGAGCCCGCTTACTCGAATGAATGATTTTGAAAGCTCCTCTTCACATCTCATAGCGTTGAACAATCTCGACGCAGCCACAAAGGTAATACGGAGTAGGGCACATCACGCTATGAGTAGCCTGCAACCATTTAAACATTATACTGACCCATATCATCATGCACAATCATATAAAAGTTTCAACGTAAGTGAAGCAATGCACAACTTCTCTACAATCATGGTGCAAGCTAAGAACAAAATTGAATGTTTTGAATCAAGCATTCTCGTAGCACCAGAAAGAGGATGTGGCAGCTGAGTGTAAAATCTAATCAGCACTAAAATGGCTCACTTGTAGGACAATGGAACAGGCCCTTTAGCTGTAGATATACATAAATAATCATGTGCAATGCATGGAAAAATTATGCGCACCACATGGAAACCTAACACAACAGAGATTTAATATACAAATTTGGCATAACAGTCATAGAAACCAATGTGTGACCTGCAATCATGGCATCTTCTAACATGGCACAACAATTTTCAGGAAATTGTGCAAGCATGTTGATGGAATCCATAGACACTGCAAAATGTCCTAAGTCTATGAGCGTCATTTTTCTTGGTCATTGTTCTTAGATAATTAAATAATTAAAAATAATAGAGGAATATGATCCAAAATAGTCAATTAATTAAAATTTAATTATTAGAGGACGACGACCAAGAAAAATGACGCTCACAAACTTAGGACATTTTTCAGTGTCTATAGAATCATTACACACCAGCATGGATATGATTGCAGACAAAAGATATTGTGCAACCATTTTCTAACAGTATAAACCTCTTAACAAATTATTTTGTAGCATTTATGATTGTATAGCTAAACTAGAAATTTTGGTTAGGATAAAATGATTTATTAATTGATTCGATGGAGCTAATGCGATTAAGAAGATGGCAAGAAACTTTCATGATTTACTATGAATTGAATGGTAGTGTGTTCACATCGTTAGCCTCTTGATTAACTATAGTGTAGATGAAAGAAGAATAAAGAGCAACATGTAAAGGAGGAAATAAGAATGAAGAGCAATATATGTAAAGGAGGAAAGAAGTATGAAGAGAAACATGTGTAAACGAAGGAAATAAGAATGAAGAGAAACTGATGAGGGCGTAGTCTGAGAGTTAAAAAATAACCCACAAACAAGAGAATAATTTTATTATTCAGAAAATAGAGTTTCTTACATGCAAAGGATCTCAAATCCCCAAGTTCTACAACACATGCAAGTTACAAAAAGCTATAGAATCACCCTTTCGCAATATGCAAGCTTGTCCCGAAAAAGTTACCAAAAAATTAGAAACCCGCTAATAAATAGAGCTCCTTTTTAGTTTGGAGCCAAAACAACATTCAAATTTGAGTTTAGGTAGTTTGGCGCCGAAAAATTACAACTTGAAGTTCAAATTTCAAAAGAACATTTGCAATTGTATCTTCTAGAAAGTGCACCAACTTCTCAGGGCCATAACTTTTGATCTGGGACTTCGATTCGCGAACCGTTTGAACCGTTGGAAAGGTCTCGAAGTCAATAACGTGCTCAAAATATGCTACGCCAATTTTGACAAGTTTTGGGGCTATTCTAGGAAATCTAAGTGCCTCAAATCTAACTAGGAAGATTTTCAGGTGCAAATCTGAGAAACTAAAACTGCAATATCTTTCAACCCGGGAATAGAAAATAAAAACTGTAAATTGGGAATTTCATTATGACGAAAGGGTATCCAAAAATGTAAAAACATCAAAAAACTGAAAAACTTAAAATTTAACTATTTTTGGGTGATGCAAGATTGCCCTTACACCACTGGATGCTCCTACATTAGACACCAAGGTAATTTGAGAAGTGACCCGTCACGTCTTAGATGGTTGATGAAAACCCAACCGGTCAATCGCTGCCTTAGATAGCCATGATGAATCGTCCACATGCTTTCCTCTCCATTTCACCAGATATTCTTCATACTGCCTATTTCTGGTACTCCTTCCCAGACGACTATCCAAGACTGCTTCAATCTCCTCCCTTTCTGAAGTAGGTGCTGGAATGCCATACTGCCCTATTGCTGGTGCTTCCTCCATTCCACCTTCATGATACTCTGTCAAATCTAAAATGTTGAACACAGGGGAAATGTTGATTCCATCAGGCAACTCTACCTCATATGCATTCCCTGAATCATGCTTTTTCAAAATTTTACAGGGATCAAATTTCTTCATCTTCAATTTGTTATAGGTTCCCACGGGAAACCTTTCTTTCCTCAAGTGGACCATTACTTCATCGCTAGTCTGAAACTCCATATTCCTCATTTTCTGATCTGCCTTAGCCTTATATTGCATATTCATCTTATTAAGTGTTCTAGTACCTTCTCATATATATTCTTGATGCGCTCTGCAAAATATTTGGCTTCAACACTTATTTTCTTCTCTTGGTCCATCTTCCTCAATTCTGGAGCTGTTTTGAGGCTACCTCCATACATAATCTAGAACGGTGATCTACCAGTCCTTCTGTTGACAGAATTGTTGTAAGCAAATTCTGCCTGGGGTAAGATCAAGTCCCATCCCTTGGGTTTATCTCCTACCAAACATCTCAGTAGGTTACCCAGACTTCTGTTAACAACCTCTGTCTACCCATCTATTTATGGATGGTGTGCAGAATTGAACTTCAACTCTGTCTTCAGCTTCTTCCACAAGGTCCTCCAAAAGTACCCAACAAATTTGATGTCACGATATGAAACAATACTCTTTGGAAGACCATGTAGCCTCACCACCTCTTTAAAGAACAAGTCAGCAATGTGGATTGCATCATGGGTCTTCTGACATGGAATGAAATATGCCATCTTCGAAAACCTATCAATCACCACAAAGACTGAATCATTCCCTCGTTGTGTCCTTGGCAAACTAAGAACAAATTCCATACTTATATCCTCCCATGGCCTCTCTGGTATAGGTAAGGGCTGATATAAGCCTATATTCTAGCTCACTCATTTACCTATCTGACATACCCTACAGCTTTGTACAAACTTCTTCACATCCTTTGACAACTGAGGCCAACAGTTCAAAACTCTTTGTCGCTCCAGTGCTCCACTTGAATTCTTTTCTATCCCCTCTCATTGTTTAAGTCAGGAGTCCACAAATACTACTGAAGTTTCTAATGAACTTTCTATAAAAACTAGCCAAACTATGAAAAGATCTCATCTCGGTAGTAGTTCTTGGGGTAGGCCATTCCAGAATAGCTTTCACCTTCTCTGGGTCCATCTTGAGACCTTCTGCTAAGACAACAAACCCCAAGTACACTAACTCCCTCTTCACAAAACTGCACTTCTTCAGATTAATCAATAGTTTCTCTTCTCTTAACTTCTTAAAGACTCTCCAAATATGCATCAGATGCTCATCCAACGTCTTACTGAAAATCAAAATATCATCTAAATACACAATAACAAAACTTCCTAGAAATTCTTTTAGTACCTCACTCATGAGCCGCATGAATGTGCTTGGTGCATTGGTTAGCCCAAAAGGCATGACTAACCACTCGTATAGGCCCTCTTTGGTCTTGAAGGTTTCCATTCATCTCCCTATCGAATCTAGATCTTGATATCCACTCTTCGATTAATTTTGTGTGAAGTCTTGAGCTCCACTCAAATAGTCCATCGGGTCATCCATCCTTGGCAGGGGAAATCTATACTTGATTGTTATCTTGTTTATGGCTCGGGAATCGTACACATCCTCCACTCCCCATCCTTCTTTGGTGCTAGTACTGCAGGTACTGCACATGGACTCAAACTCTCCCGTATCAAACCCTTTCTCAACAACTCTTGAACTTGTCTGTTCAACTCCTCATTTTCTGCTGGAGTCATTCTATGAGCTGCCTTATTTGTAAAACTAGCTCCATGAATCAAGTCAATCTGATGACTGATCTTCCTTATTGGTGGTAAACCCTCAGGTACATTATCAGAAACAATATCCTGAAACTCATCCAACATCCCAGAAACTTCTTCTGGAACCTTCTCACTATCCTTCTTACTCACTCTAGGAATCAATGCATAACACACACACTCATGCTTCATGCCTTCTAAAAAATTTCTTCCATCTACATAACAAATTCTAGCACTATTGCATACCTTTTCTTCGGTCTCCTTTAGGGGTTTCAACTTGTGATGAACCCCATCCTTTGTCAAGGAATAAGTGTTTGCATAGCCATCATGTATAGCTCGCCTATCGAACTACCATGACCTCCCAAACAACATGTGACATGCATCCATGGAGATGATATCATAGAGTACCTCATCATGGTAGCTCCCGATCTTGAACTTTACTAGGCACTGCTCATTGACCAAAACTTTGTAGTATTTCTGCAACTAGGCAATCTGATATAGATGCAGGTGCCTTTCCCTTTTCAGCTTCAACTTTGTGACCATCTCTTCTGACACTAGATTATTGGTGCTCCCACCGTCAATAATGACATCACAACATTTTCCTTCACACTTGCACCTTGTGCGAAATAGATTCTTCCTCTATTTTGGTTCCTTTTCCTCAGTCACCAGGGCTCTCCTAATCACTAGGGCTTCTCCCTTTTTAGCATCATCTAAATATTCAGATTGGGCCTCCTCATCTACATGCATAACCCTTCCACAACCTTCTGGGCTTTTGTCTGCCCTTTTTTAGTGTTGTGGACATTCATAGGCTCGATGCCCTTCTTCACCACACTAGAAACACGTTCCTCTGAAATTACCTCTTCCAGATCCTTGTCCATATCTCCCTCATCCTCTACCTCTTTGATCACCACTGTTTTGATTAGGAGGGTGGTAGAAGTTGTCATTCCTTTGGCTTCGGTTGGTACCCACATCTTCACTTTTCTTTTCATCATCATTTCGGCTTCCTGAAGGTCTTCCACTGCCCCTTCCACTTTGACCTCCTCATCCTTTTTGCTTGCCATCAAATCTTTTGTTGACTTCTCTTCCACCTTTAGAAAACTAATACACATCCTCAATGGTGGTCATTTTGACTAGGTTTAACTCCTCCTGAATGTTCGGTTGTAACCTATTAAGATATCGGGCTACCTTCTCCTTATTGGCCTCTGTGTGGCCCATTCTGATGATTATCTTGTGAAAATATTCAGTATATTCTTTCACAGATCTACTTCCTTGCTTCAATCCTTGCAATTTTTTCCACAGATCTAGCTCGTAGTCCACTAGTATGAACTGCTTCTTCAGTTTCTCTACCATGTGATCCATCTGGTGATATTTCTTTTCTCTTCGTTTTCTTCCATTGGAATCTTTCCACCAAATACTAGCATGGCCTTCAGCTTCATTTTTGCAAACTTAACCCGATCTGGGTCCTCTATTTCCTCATACTCAAAATATTCTTCTAGCTCGTTGATCTAGTCGATCAACTCTTCCGGGTTTAGACTTCTGGAATAATTGGGGACTTCTACTTTGGGTCTTTTCCTGATCTTCGAAATGACCCTTATTAGCCACATTTGGTCTTAATCAATTGCTTCTTCTTCCTCTTCTACATTTGAACCTTCTTCCTCTCCTTCATCCTCACTTTCCTCCCTTAGGTTTAACCCTCTTCTCAATTGCTCTTATAACGCATCAATCTGTCTTTGGAGGGCTGCCAGTGTATATCTTCCACCAGCATTTTTGCCACCTCGACCACCTCTGGCACCACCACGGCTACCAGGCATCACTCTTGGAGGCATCTTTCTTGACCTCAACCCACAACCATGATCCTGGTGCGAACTGCCTCACGATCGGTGATCTGTCCACATGCTCAAGAAAACCCGCTCTGATACCACTTGATGAGAGTGTAGCCCAAGACTTAGAAAATAACCCACAAACAAGAGAATAATTTTATTATTTAGAAAATGGAGCTTCTTACATGCAGAGGATCTCAAATCCCCAAGTTCTACAACACATGGAAGTTACAGAAAGCTAGAGAATCACCCTTTCGCAATATGCGAGCTTGTCCCCAAAAAGTTACCCAAAAATTAGAAACCCGCCTATAAATAGAGTTCCTCTTTAGTTTGGAGCTAAAACAACATTCAAATTTGAGTTTAGGCGGTTTGGTGCCAAAAAATTACAACTTGAAGTTCAAATTTCAAAAGAACATTTGTAATTGTATCTTCTAGAAAGTGCACCAACTTCTCGGGGCCATAACTTTTGATCTGGGACTTCGATTCGTGAACCGTTTGAACCATTGGAAAGGTCTCGAAGTCAATAACGCGCTTGAAATCCACTACACCGATTTTGGCAAGTTTTGGGGCCGTTCTAGGAAATCTGAGTGCCTCAAATCTAACTCAGAAGATTTTTAGGTGCAAATATGGGAAACTAAAACTGCAATATCTTTCAACCCAGGAATATAAAATAAAAACCGTAAATTGAGAATTTCATTATGACAAAAGGGTATCCAAAAATTTAAAAACATCTAAAAATCAAGAAACTTAAAATTTAACTATTTTTGGGTGATGCAAGATTGCCCTTACACCACTAGATGCTCCTGCATCAGAAACATATGTAAAGGGGTGTAAAGGAGGAAAGAAGAATGATGAGAAACATGTGTAAAGGAGGAAATAACAATGAAGAGAAACATGTGTAAAGGAGGAAAGAAAAAGAAGAGCAACATAAGTAATGTAGTCATGTAAGATGAGTACATGCTTAAAAAATCAAGGAGGTACAACGAAGTATGACACTATCCATATAAATGGGCGTGGAAAATTAAAAATTGAAGAACACTCTTAGATATAGGCATGAGCATAAAAAACTATGCATGCTCTCTATATACCACCACAACATTGAAATATGTTAAAAATGTAAAGTATATTTAATACATAGGGACCAACATAAAAAAACCATGCATGTCCTCGATATACTACCACAATATTGAAATATGTTAGAAATTAAATTATATTAAATAATCACACAATTCAATATATTTTTTTTACAGAATCATGTTTAATATAAGAGACACATCTATTTACATATATTATCTATTTGAGTATCATTGAATTCATGAATTTTATATAGAGAAAAATATTAAAATGTCTTCAAATTTAACATGATATGAAAGCCACTCTCAAGAATGAGAGAATGAAGAGAATTTTGTTGGAAGATATTATATATATGTAGACTTGTATCTTAAAGAGGTTTATTGTTCATTGGTTTTTTTTAACTTGACTATATTATTTCTCTTTGATGAGAAATAATAATGAGGCATCAAACTATTACATACCTAGCTATATCATTCTCAATAATTTGGCTAACAATTGCTATCTAGTCAATCTGATCCATCTTATAATCTAACAAGTTTGCACTAAATTCTTGAACTACCTAAGAATCTACCTCATCATTTTTGACCCATAATTTATGCAATCTTCAAGAACAATACTTTAACTTTTCAACAAACTAGGATTTGTAGTTTGAAACTCCAAATAGATATTTTTTTTAATTTTTATTTATTTCTCATGGATACATCCATATTATTTCCACTCCTGAATCATTGAAAAATTGGATCTAGACCAAGGTAAGAAGTTCATTTCATTTAGATTGTAGAGAATTACAAATCTTTGATTGAAGTAGCCAAAATGGAATACCAGTCTTGAACAAAAAAAAAGAAACCACCATTGCTCCAAAAGAGAAACAGTTATTGGATTTGATAGTGAATCCAATAGCTCCCACAAATCCCCTACAACCGAAACATCTATTAGTAGAAGAAATCAAAGTAAGATGGATTTTCTATGCAACCTTGAAAGATCTAATCTAAAATGACAATAAGATTGAATTATTACATTAAATGAATCTAAATGATTTATTATTATTGTACAAATGAGTTCTTTTAAAATAAGAAGATACACCTATATGGAATCCTTGTTGAATACACTCAGATACTAAGAGGGGGGTTGATCTTCAAAAACTTAAACTCCTCTAGATCTTAAACTCTTGAGCACAATTCAAAAATTGAATTTCAACAAGAACAACTTATAACTCGATCAATAGTCCTCAAACATATTAATAGCAATGAAAGATAAGACAATGAACACACATGTACAAGACAACACCAGATTTATGTGGAAACTAAAAGAAGGGAAAAACCACGGAGAGAAAACTCTCAATATAGAAGGTGACTACTTACAAAATTATTATTTTAAGGCTCATTTCCTATGGAATTGCAGAACAAGGAACAAAACCTCAGGGAAATATACAAGGGACATGTAGTACTGAGGCACATTGTTGCAATTATGTTTTTGGTGTTGTCATTGATGTCAATAGTTGCAAGTGTTGGTCATTGATGTCAATAATATGGAGATGGTTAGTGTTGTTAAGTGATTGTGCTAATATGGATGTGTTGTGGTGCTATCATTAGTCTTTTCATTGATGTATTGATGGATAAGAGTTGTAGGTGCAGTAAGTTCAATTGGTTCTCAAGTGCTTTTGAGAAAATTTGAATAAAAGAGTGTGTAGTGTAATAGAAGTGTGTTCAGTATTGTTCTCTAAATTTCTTCATACTTGAAGATATGCTCAAGGTGAAATTTGGATGTGATGATCAAAGGTGTTCCAAGGTTCTATATCTAGATTTTTTGGTTTTGAATCATATGATAGTGAAAGTTGTGTTTGACAGTTTATCTATCTATATAGAAGGTTGTCTAGGAAAAATGAGATTGCTCTACATTTATCCTTAGTAAGGTTTCATGTCTCACAGTTTTGGGAACATCCTTATATTGTTTGTAACTTCCTTCCCTTGAGGTTTTAGGTGTTCCAAAAAATTGGCAAGTTGTGTTTAGTGGTAGTGTATCTTGTTGCATGAAATAATGGTGTTTTCATTTTCAAATGGTTGTGGTAGAGTTATATAATATTTTGGTGATGCTGGAATTTTTTGAGGTGTTGTGTGGATTTTGTGGAGTGTTTCTATGTGGTCCGTGTGACTTGGAGAAGTGTGTATGTGGTCACTTGTAGTGTTAGTTTAGGTTTAGACAACTTGGCATGCTAGATCTATTTGTGGAGGTACCTCATGGATTATGAATGTGTTTGTAGCATGGTGATGTACATATGGGTCCTAGTTAACCCTTGGTGTGGTCCTCCTTCACTTCTTTCCACTAGGGAGTATTTTGGTGCCAACCTATTTTGGTGTTGCACATTTTATGTGCATACATTTCATTAAGGATAACCTAATTGAGTTTGTTTAGGTCATAGATGATATAAATACAAGATGAATTTCTCAATATGTGTGTGGATCTATGGAAGGTGTACTGTAAAAGATTTGAATTTGATTATGTGTGGTTATTTGATTGTGAGCTTAATCCCTATGACTCCAATATAGTGAGCAGAAGGGTCTACATTTTTAGTATGCTTGAAGTTGTTGCAGATAGTGAGCCAGAGGTTGGGATGGCATAATTTTCAATGGTGGATTTCTCCTATTGCACTAAGATAGTGAATCTCTTTTTTATAGTCTTCTTCTACCTTCTTTCTTCTTGGAAATGATCCTTTCTTCTTCTTCTTCTGGGTATTGAGCCTAATTATGTTCGATGTTGAAATATATATATATATATATATATATATATATATATATATATATATATATATATATATATGTGTGTGTGTGTGTGAGATAATCCTCATGATGGTTTTTACCTTCTTGGGTTTTCCACATAAATCTAGTGTTCTGATGTGTTTGGATTTATTTGCATTACTATTTCATATGTTCACATTCTTCTAATGCATGATAAGGGTTTGAATGTTGATGAGTAATTGAATGATTTTAATGTACAACTGATGAACATCCCCCCCTCTCAATTGTTTTGTGCATCTAACAATTGGTATCAAAGTTGTGGTTCCTTAGAGAAATCTTAACTTCTTGAGGTAGATCTAGATGGTGCATAATAAGGGTGTCAAAGATCTTATGTTCGATGGAATGCATTATACTTATTAGTAGGACAAGATGGAGTGATTTCTGGTTTCCCTTGGATTTGGTGTCTAGCAGTCATTTGAACATGGATACACTATTCCTATTGCTGATCTGACAAGTGATGATAAAATCAAGGAATATGAAAGAAATGGTAAGGCAAGGAATGATGTTATGAGTGGCCTCTCTGATTTTGAATTTGGAAGGGTGATAAGCCTAAAATCTACAAAATATATTTGCAAAAAGTTGGAGAGCATTTATGAAGGAGATGATAAAGTCAAGCAAGTAAAGATGCAAAACTACAAATCCAAATTTGAAACCATAAGGATGTATGAAGATGAAGATATTATTGCATAAATGCTCAAAGTGGATGAAGTTGTAAATTTCATCAATGGTCTTGGTAGTAAGTTGGAAGAAAGGAAAGTTGTGAAAAATGTACTAATAACTCTTCCTAAAACTTATAGTTCTAAAGTTTTTGCTATTGAGGAAGCTCAAAATTGCTATAATTATTCTAAAGATCAGATGTTTTGTGCTTTAATTTCTTATGAATTAAGAGAGTTTAGTGAAGATGCTACAAAGAAACATAATTCCTTTAAATTCTACAAAGTAGAGAAGGACGATGAATAAGATCCAGATTATCTTTGATGTGGTGGAAGAAATTTTTGTAAGGAGATTAAAAAAGGGCACTAGAAAATACAAAGGTAAGTTACCCTTTATGTGTTTCAATTGTGGAAAGATAGGTCATTATGCTTCTAAATTTCCAATCAAAGTTTCAAATGACAAACCTACGGATCATAAAGGAAAATTTGTCAAGAAGAGTCATTATGTTGAAAGAGACAATGGTGTATCAGATGATGAAGAATATAACTATCCTAATCAGGATAATGATGAACGCTTGTTCATAGATCTAAAATTTGGAACTAATTCTACTAATCCTAAAAGATGTGTGAAGGAAAGTTCTTCGGTAATAGGTCACAACATTGAAGGAACTATGGTGATTGATTTTCATGCAAGAGAAGAAATAAATTACTAGATAATTGATAGTGGATGCTAAAATCATATGACAGGTGAGAAGAGTAATTTTGTTAAAACTCAAAAGTATGATGGTGGTCTTGTTATGTTTGGTGATGATATATCTACTAAGATTTTTGAAAAAGGTTCAATTAATTTTGATGACAAGAAAAAAATAGATGATGTTCTTTATGTCAAGGCTCTCTAGAGTAATCTTCTAAGTGTAGGAAAAATATGTAGTAGAGGATATAATTTTGTGTTTGTTGGTTGACAGATTTATCACCTAACTCTATATTCTCATGCCCAAAAAGGTGACAAATGTAACCACAGTTGAATCGGTAATCATATAACTCATAGACCGATTCTCTTATTTTAGAAGGTGGCAGCTACCTTCATTTGATGTTCAAGGAATAATCTTAAATTGTATTGATTTTAACCAGAAAGCGAATAAAGGTGGGGGATTTTAACCAAAAATCTTTAAAGGTAATCAACAAATTCATATTTAATACAATTAAAAATACTTCACACTTGAATGAAATTAAATATCACCACATAACCCTTATTCACAGATAAATAGTACTATAATGATGCACCAATCAAATATTTTTTTATCCCAATCATAGATTAAACACTGGCAGAACAATCAACATAACAAGAACAAATTCATAAATGATAATTCAAAGATTACACATGCACAAATTCCACCATTGTCTTTTATATCAAAATAATAGATAGAAAAATATTCAGATAACAGAGTTTGTTCTAATGAGAAAATCAAAGTTTTCCCAAAAGATCCTAAGCATACCAACTGAATTCATATTGAAAGCATAAAAAAATATTCCTAGTAACAGTTTCTTGAAAGTAACTACACTAAATAATTAAAGAGTCTTAAACTTAAAGAGCCAAAATAAAGAAAGCATCATGAAATACTAAAATTAATTATTCATCATCTCCCATCGCTTCATCTTCTTCATCATCCATATTTTCGACAGCTTCTTGTTGAAACTGCTTCTCTTGCACTTTCATCTTGCTTTTATAATCTTTGTACTTAGAAATAATTGCAAGCAATTATTTGCTACCTGGAGTAGCGGTAATTTGTAGTATGGTTCTTACTTGGGTTAGAGCTACTTCAGATTCACTCAATGTTTCAAATCACCTACTTGCCTCTGCTTTAAAGGAAATGAGGTAAATCTGTAGTGTAGTGAGTGTTTGGAAAGATTCCTTAGTCATGGTGTCAGGGTCAACCATCTCCTTGTTGAACATTTCTCTAAATTTCAGACAAACCTCTTTTGAGTCTAGATTTTTTTCATCAAATTCATTAGTTATCCCTACCTTCAAGTCATGACAATTTCCCTTTATCTCCACTGATATGTCCAGGTATCTCTCAAGTACTACAGAAATTTCTTTTACCAAAGTATCATAGATGTTCAATTTCCACTGTAATGCATTGGGCCCTGAAGGATCTAATTCTTTTGGATCACCTACAATTTGTTCATTTACTAGTTTTATACGATCCATGGAAATTAATTCCTTAACCTCTTGTGAGAGCACATAAAGACTAGTCTGATCTTTTTGGATCTTTTGAAGCTCTGCCATCAATTCCTTCCTTTTGTCAACCACTTGAGTGTAGAAAAGTATAGACCTACTAATAAAAAGAATAGTTTCTTCAAGCATATTATCAATCCATTCACTAACATGTTTAGAATAGCTCAGATTCTTTCTAATTGATTGCATTGTGGACTCACCAATGATCCCTACTTGAGAACTTGAAGCTTCACCAGATATAGAAGAAGGTACTATAGAAGAAATAAAGTTCTTCAAATCAAGAACCTGGGTTTGTAGTGCCACTTTTTCTTTCCTTTCCTCTTTTGCCCACTTGATAAAAGCATTGAATGAATATTCAACATGATATATATCTCTTTCAAGTGTCTGGGGTTGCATATCAACATGCGTGATCTTATGATAAGTTACTGTTATCTCATTTTCATTCAAATCTTTTATGGTATTAGCAATTTCCAGCACTTGATTACCAGAATTGGAATCAGTCAATATCCTTGACATCTTATAAGCTTTCTTTGGTCTTGAAGAAGTTTGGAGCAGATTTTTAATTGTATCTACTCCAATTATTTCCATACGAGTGTATTTCCTCTTCTTCTCTACTGCTTTCCTCAACCAAATTGGAGAAGTTTCAATCAAGGAAAAATTCTTATTCTCTAGAGCAATTTCTCTAGTCTCACCAAGAGTAATAGGTACATGTTTTCCACCGGAGAATAGATCACCTCAAACAATGGAGGGAAAGTATTATCCTCAACAATATGCTTTAAAATAGCATTTGGATCCTCATAAACATGTTTTCTTGACTAACCTTCTTTTTTGGAGCAGGAGTTGAAGGACTGTCTTATTCACATGCAGATTTTAGTTTAACCACCTCCTCTAGTTTCTCCCCATCACCTCCAGACTATGAATTTGCACTGGAAGATTTTGTAGCTATTCTTTCTGAGGACATGCCATCTGCAGTTATCTGAGAAGACCCTTGTTCATTTTTTGAGAAGACCTTGGTTCTTGAGTAGAACCTACCACTTGTCACCATTTTCCTTCCAACCAATCCTGAGTTCTCTTCATGACTGGGGCAGCCCATATATTCATATCCAAGAATTCATTCTGATTCCAGTCAACCTTGGGATGTGACTTATTAGATAACTTCTCATATTTGGGGTCAATGACCACTGAATCATCAACTGTACCCTCAAGAATCTTGAAAGGTAGGCCAAAATCCTATATCTATTCTAGGGTTAACCTCATGTAATCTCTCTTCAAGACTTCATTTTCATCAATGCAATCTTCCTAGAAATCCTCAATAGTGGGCTAATGTTGATATGAACTTGCTCCATATAAATTTCGCTTAACAAAATCCTTGCTATCAAAGTTAGCCCTCATGAACAAATGTGGGAGATTATATTCTGCAAGAAGGTTTTCAACACATTTAGCCATTTCACTATTCTTATAGGTGAAAGATGGATTTTTCAATGAGAAAGGATACCCACATTTCCCCATATTCAAGTATTTCACATTCAAAACAACCATTTGTCTACAAACTTCTAGAAATACTAGAAAATCTTTAGGATATCTAGGTAATTTCAGTGGGGCTTTTCCAAAACCACCTATCCTAAAATAGGAGAATCTATCAAACTAAATATAAAAATTTCTAAATTCTGACACTAGAGACATTGATTCATCAGAGAAACACACTTCATGATTCCCATCTAATTTCTTTATAGCTTTCATTAAAAATGCATCTTTAACAAGGGAAAAATCTCCCATCCTGGTCAGCTTAGTAAACTATGGGTAGCACTTATACACAATCATGCTGAAAGCTAGGGGTATCTATGGTTTCAATCCTTGCCAAAATGACCTCTGACTAGCTATAACATATGTTAAGCAAGAACACAAATGAAAAGTAGTCATTTTCTAAAAATTGATCAATTGTTCATTTAAATGGAAGCAAATTAACTTGGCCCAATTAATGTATACTTTATCATCATAGACATCCAAAATGAATTGACACATCCAATTTTTGAAAGACTCAGTTTGTGCATTCCCAACAATATGATGCAACAAAGCAATAACATCCACAATTTCTCCTTTGAAATGAATTCTTTTGAGTTTAGCAGGTAGCTATGACTTACCTCTTTTTTTTTATTTCAACCATCCTTTGGCTATAGAATTTTTGCACCAACTTTCATTGACTTTAAAGAATTCACCAGCTGTTACAACAAACATATCCTTCATGGGAGCTCGCTCAAGAATCCTTAGTGCATGAGAAATAGTTCCAAGAGAAATTTTGGCAACAATAGTCTTGTCCATGACTTTGATTTCATGTTTCTTTGGAATGTATCTTCTTACACATGCACCTATCAGGTCCACACTGAGGATGGCTTCTAGAAAACCCTTGGCATGAGCTAACCCACTTTCTAATAATTTTGCGTGAACAAAAGTATTTTTATCACTTTCAAGGCGTGCCCAAAATTCTTCCAACCTAAAAGATCCTAGCTCTGTGTCCCTCACACTGAGCCAACAATTTTTGATTCTAGATTGCATGAACTCACAGTACGTAGAAAAACACTTGTACACCTAAAAAAATAATTGAAAATGATAGGGGTGTTGTTGTAAGCTCTACCAAATAAATTTTCACCACCTTAAGTTGTGCAAATGATAGAGCATGCATTTGGTGATGAATTAATATGGTGCTTTATTTAAATCCTCGATAAAGCAAACACTAAGATTTGTGTGCCTTGTAAAAAAACCTTGAATAGACATCTCTAGGTTGTACTATATGCCTCATTAAATGCATTGGCGGTGCCTCGAAACATGTGAACACATAACATATTACCTTGTCACGGAAAACTATAACTTAACAATATAAATTTAGGAGTCACAAAGTTATGAAAACCTCTGACTCCCCAACTTCACAATGAACTGAATCACTTGACGCCACTAAAGAAAAAATTGGGTTGTCAAGAAGTTAGGAAAATCAGAAACCCGATGACAAAGTTAAAACATGTCATGCCAATAACTTAGGTTTCAAAACTCATGCAATGCATGAAAAGAGGTTTGGAACTTAAAAGAACCCACGACCGAGACTAAAATGAAGGAAAAAACTTTAGACTTAGGCAGAAAAATAAAAGATTGAAGACCAAGGAAGATGAAAAATGAAGGGATATGATACATAATATGTCAACAGGTAACAGTGTTTCAGGATGATGGTTGTGAAATTAGAAAAGGAATATTTGACACTTTGTTTGATATAGGGATGATAAAAAAAGGTAATGTTTATTAGCTCAAAGATTGGTGTTAAATGCTCGGTTTCCTTCAAAAAACAAAATGTGAAATTTACAACTTTCCAAAACACCAATTTTAGCTCGATTGCAATCAGAAAAGCATTAAATATCCCATTAGAACTCATCATGGAAGCACAAACTGAATGAGCACACTATCATATGTACCAAAAAACATTCTACCATATGGATTTACAATTTTACCTTTGAGTTGTAAAATTTTAATCAATGAAGATGGGCTCCAAGATAGATTTAGTAGTATGCTGACCTAACCTTTGTCAACACATTGAAATGACATAGGCACTTCAAATTTTCAAAATTTGAAGGTTTGATTAGTGGCTCATGTTCAGAGATGGATAATCCTTGCGAGCATGGAAATATTCTAGATCTTTGGAGAGTAGACCAAGTGCCAAATCCATTGGCATCTCTATAGCTTCTCATTCTATGTTGCATTGAAACCATTTTTCAAACCTCACTTGGTGGCCCCAGGCCCTCAAAGATGTAGAACCAGTATGTTCCCCTATCAAATACTATGTTCTCCACTATCTACACTAGGAAAATCTGAAAATACTACAATTATATACCTAAGAACCAACATCAACACTTGCATGCTTAACCATATCACTGTGCTTTCTAATGTCACCATTAGTTCTGTCAATTTTAAATCTGCAATCAAACACTAATTGAAATCCATAATTATTGTGGAATTTTATCTTATCCACCTCTTTGCCATGTTCCACTAAATTCTCATCCAAATGAAATGAAAATTGAAAACATTCATAGTCCATTGATAGTCAACATCACAAATGTTGACATTGAATTCAATTTGCATATCAAACATAAAATTGTCATAAACACTTTGTTGTGCAATATGCAAATAACCCTTTGAAAGAAAATGTTTATATTTAGGAACCTCTTTGAATTAGATAGCATGACATGAGCACACATTGAAGCATTTTGTCTTAGCCACATCAAAACACTCCTTGGTGTCATGGAAGTGAAGATCAAATGCATCATCAACATCCCAAAACTAGGTAAATGCACTCATCTTAGGTCTAGTAACATAGTCTAGTTCATTTTTTAAATCATGATTCAACTCAATGTAAAATGTTTCAAAGGAAGGCTCAAATAATTCAAAACCTAACCTTGATTCAAACTTTTCATATTGACCATTTGTAATATATCCACTACATACTCAATACTCCCTTCCATCATGTCAATATGAACATCTGAATCATTTTGAAAGCTAATATTTTCATAACTAATAGGGCCAACAAAAATACATTCATTTGTCTTCACAACTTAATGTGCATTATGAATGGATATGCATGTAGATGCAAATGCAAAAGATGCATAGTTACCTGAAAGTTCATTAAGAATTGAACAAGTATCTTCATTTTCTTCCACACCAATGTACTCCTTATTGAATGAAAACATGTCCATTTTCACATTGCATGGAAAATAAACATCAACAAATAAACAACCATATTCCATCTCATCATTAATTTCATGAGCTACTGGCTTCACATATAGATTTGAATCAACACATTTCCCAATATTTTTCACATCAACATCTTGTTGATGGAATTTTTTGCACAACTTAGAAAGAATATAATATCCTATCTCTCTTGAAAGGTAAATCTCTATTAGTGAGCCTCAAGAGATAACCCCAAGGTCTCTAATGTTAGGTCTTGACAATGCATAAAACAACTTAGTGATAAATTTGATTTGCTAGTAATCACAAGGGGCCTTACGAAACAAATACTGGAAGCTTCAAATTCATCAGATCTTGCAATATGTGGATGATTTTATAATCCTAAACTAACTCAAATTCAAAAGAAATAGCAAAAGGTAAAGGGTTGAGAGAGATTTATAAAGCTAAAATCTAAACCAATTTGCAAACAACTAAACATTCAAAGTGGACCAATCCTTCCAAAACCAATTCCTGCTAAACCCAGATTAAACCTACAATCTTACAAAAATAGTGCAATCTTCTAAGGGATCAATATTTTTAGATCATGGAGCATTCACACAAATCAACCTTATTTTATAATTGAAATGAATAAATACCCACAATTGAATTCAACACATAATATTTAGGCCTAGACTAACTTTACACAGCAACTTGCAATTAGCAATCAACCAAAAGTATGGACCAAGGATTGCTCAAACACTTCAAATATTGAATCATCAACAAAATTGCATCACATATAAACCTAAAATCTAAAATGCAAAAATAGTTTCAATGACATTTTTAAAGATCTAGAAAACAATAACCATGCAAAAGTGAAAAACATATGAAAGAACACCAAAGCATAATTTGTCTTTACTTGTATTGAATTCACCCAGATTTCTAGCAATTTGTGTATCCACAATATCAAATCACTTGCTCTCTTAATACTATAGCTCTTTCTTAGTTCTAACAGTCTCAACTATGTCTGACCCTTACAAATGAAGCTAAGGCCCCAATTTATAGAAAAAGCTACTTTAGGTCTGCCTAGAATTAAGGTTGCAAAAATGAGGTCAGCCAGAGAGGTCATCCTAGAGAGTTTTTTTAAGAAAAATAAAATTACACTTCATATTTCAAATAAGTTCTAGGTCGGCCTTGACCCTTCTAAAAATATCCCCTTCTTGACTCAAAATTCTAGGTCGCTCCTCTTGGCTATAAAGTCATGTGACTGGAACTTTTCTCTAGGTCGTTCCAAGCTAGATATTTTCTCCCTCCTTATTGGCTTCTAATCTACTAGAGAGTTCTTTACCTTTTTCCAATATTTCTTCCATGTCAGCTAGATCTGGAGTTGGAATAAATTTTATTCTTATCTTATGAGTCTTTAACTCATCAACATATTTGGGCATTATTTTATTCCATTCAACTTGTGATTCATGGTATTTTTCCAGCTTAGAAATATAGATAGTTGCATCCTCTAAATGATCTTTGGCAATGGGAGCACTATCACATGGAGCATAGATTTCATGCCACCATTTCTGCAATCAATTAATATTCATATTTTTTTGTCCAAATTTTCTCCTTCCAATCATAATTTCTAGGAAGGTGATACAACTATCACATATCTCCTTCAGTTTTCCCTATAGCTTCATTATTTTCTTTAGTACCTTGGAGAGAAGTTCTTTCTATAGTTCCACACTTCCAACCATTCCATCACCTTGCTGATATCATCATAAGTAAAGATATTCATTTGATCCAATTCTTCTTTGGGCACCTATAAAATCTTCTTCAACTCGTTAACAATTGATTCACTAGCTTTGTTGCAGCCTACAACAAATTGAGTAGTGTCTTCTAAGAATTCAGTAGCTTTGGTATGGAAATTAAATATCTATTTAATGGATTCATCACCTCTTTTACTGACATCATGTAACCATACCTAAGTGTTTTGGATTGAATACTTCAACCTTTCAATTTATGAGACAACTTCCTTTGGCAATAATCCCTCTACAATTGAAGAGCCCTCATTGCTAGCCATTTGCAAAGGTTTCATCAAGTGTTGAACATATTTATACACATCATTAATTTTCCTTTTCAACTTATTCTCCTTAGTTTCTTTGTCTAGCCTTCTCAAGATAGCCTGGGATGATTCCTAGAATTCTTCTTTCTCTTGTTCCTTAGTAGATGGACCCATATTAATTGTTTGTACCTTATAATATATGGGTCTTACTTCATATTTGTACTTGTTCTTTGTAGGAACAACTACATGAACAACTTTGTTGTTGAACTCATCCCTTGAGAATTTTGAAATAGTTCTCGCTCTTTTTCTTTCCTTGGGTTGTCCCCATTGTTCTAAAAACTTATCCTAGTTGGGAGTCTCTTCTTGAACTATAATTGGATTTTTTCTAAGCCTCTTTTCTAGCCAATCTGGGATAGCAGGCTGCTTTTTCTCTATGTCATTGGAGGGAGCTTCTTGTTTAGCCTTGTCATGGGTTGGACTATCACCAATTTCTTCTACATTCCTTTTTTCCTCTTGCTGGTTTTCCTGCTCATTAACCATTTCCTTTCATGGAGACTTGAATGGCATCTGTTGAGTTGCCTCAGATTCAACATTCTGGCTTTGATCTCCAGAGGTTGATTTCCCAATTTCTTCCATGAAATTTTTCCATTCCCCACTTCTAGGAGTAGAGATCTCTTCATCTTCAGATTCATGCTGCCCAGGGTCATTTGATATATTGCATTCTTCATTAATTTCTTCCTCTAGGGTTAGTGTATTGTGAAGAGGAGGAGGAGAATTATTTCCTATAGTTGCTTTCTTTGCATTATCATCTATAGGCGCCTCTTCAATATACACCTCCTTTTTAGAAATCTTTACTTCTATTGTTGGGGATGTCTTATGTTTAGGATAATTTCTCCTAACATAAAATTGAGGCTTCTCCTATGAAATTTCTATGTCCACAACCTTGGTTGAGGTGGGGGCATCAGTGGTAGTGTTTTTCTTTCTAGCCTTGGTTTCCTTTTGGTCCTTTGTGACCAATTTCTTCTTCTTGGCTAGCTGTGAAGCTTCTCCTTCTTTAGATGTAGTATCAGCCTCATGAGCCTTCTTTGTTTTAGGAGATTGCTTCTTATCATGTTTGGCCCGTGTTTGACTCTTGGTTTTCTCCTTCAGTGTAAGAGGTTTTTCTTCCTCTTGACCATCTCCATCATGGGACTCAATGATGTCACCCTTATCATCTTTTTTTTCATCTTCAGACTATGATTTCAGATCTCCCATTAGGTCATAGGTAAACTTGGTACATTCTGCTTCTAGTTCCATCACTTTGTGTTTGACCCACAACCTTGAATATTTCCTTACTGGTTTTGTTACCTAATCTAGGTCAATCACTTCTTTGGCTAGTTCATTAGGGGTAGAGGTTTGTTCTTGTAAGGCTCATAATCATGGTGTTGGATTAGATTTGTCTCATCATGATGCAGGAGCATCCAGTGGTGTAAGGGCAATCTTGCATCACCCAAAAATAGTTAAATTTCAAGTTTCTCGATTTTTAGATGTTTTTATATTTTTGGATACCTTTTTTGTCACAATGAAATTCTCAATTTATGGTTTTTATTTTCTATTCCTGAGTTGAAAGATATTGCAGTTTTAATTTCCTAGATTTACACCTAAAAATCTTTTGAATTGGATTTGAGGCACTTAGAGTTCCTGGATCGGCCCTGAAACTTGCCAAAATTGGCATAGCAGATTTCAAGTGGGTTCTTGACTTCGAGACCTTTCCTACGGTTCAAACGGTTCACAAATCGAATTCCCGGATCAAAACTTATGGCCCCGGGAAGTTGGCGCACTTTCTAGAAGATACAAGTGCAAATGTTCTTTTGAAATTTGAACTTCAAGTTGTAATTTTTCGGCACCAAACCACCTAAACTCAAATTTGAATGTTGTTTTGGCTCCAAAGTAAAGAGGAGCTCTATTTATGGGTGGGTTTCTAATTTTTTTGGGTAACTTTTTGGGGACAAGCTCGCATATTGCAAAAGGGTGATTCTATAGCTTTTGTAACTTGCATGTGTTGTAGAACTTGGGGATTTGAGATCCTCTACATGTAAGAAGCTCCATTTTCTGAATAATAAAATTATTCTCTTGTTTGTGGGTTATTTTCTAAGTCTTAGGTTGCGCCCTCATCAAGTGGTATCAAAGCGGGTTTTCTTGAGCATGTGGACAGATCGCCGATCGTGAGGCAGTTCACACCAGGACCATGGTTGTGGGTCGAGGTAAAGAAAGATCCCTCCAAGAGTGATGCCTGGTAGGTGTGGTGGTGCCAGAGGTGGTCGAGGTGGCAGAAATGTTGGTGGAAGAGATACACTGGCAGCCCTCCAAAGACAGATTGATGCGTTACAAGAGCAGTTGAGAAGAGGGTTATACCTGAGGGAGGAAAGTGAGGATGAAGGAGAGGAAGAAGGTTCAGATGTAGAAGAGGAAGAAGAAGCAATTGATCAGGACCAAATGGGGCTAATAAGGGCCATTTCAAAGATTAGGAAAAGACCCAGAGCATAAGTCCCCAGTTATTCTGGAAGTCTGAACCCGGAAGAGTTGATCGACTGGATCAATGAGCTAGAAGAATATTTTGAGTATGAGGAAATAGAGGACCCATATCGGGTTAAGTTTGCAAAAATGAAGATGAAGGGCCATGCCAATATTTGGTGGAAAGAGGTCCAGTTGGAAAGAAATCAAAGAGGAAAAGGAAATATCACCAAATGGGATCGCATGGTAGAGAAACTAAAGAAGTAGTTCATACTAGTGGACTACGTTAGATTTGTTGAAGAAATTGTAAGGATTGAAGGAAGCAGATCTCATGGAAAGAATATAAAATATTTTCAAAAGATAATCATCAATGGGCCACATAGAGGCCAATAAGGAGAAGGTAGCCCGATATCTTAATGGGTTACAACCGAGCATTGTGAGGAGTTAAGCCTAGTTAGAATGACCACCATTGAGGATGCATCAGTTTGCTCTGAAGGTGGAAGAGAAGCTGAACAAAAGATTTGATGGCAAGCAAAAAGGACGAGGAGGTCAAAGTGGAAGGGGCAGTGGAAGACCTTTAGGAAGCCGAAATGATGATGAAAAGAAAAGTGAAGATGTGGGTACCAATCAAAGCCAAAGGAATGACAACTTCTACTGCCCTCGTGATCAAAATAGTGGTGATCAAAGAGGTAGAGGATGAGGGAAATATGGACAAGGATCTAGAAGAGGTGGTTTCAAAGGAACGTGTTTCTAGTGTGGTGAAGAAGGGCATCGAGCCTATGAATGTCCACAACACCAAGGCAGGGTAGACAAAAGGCCAAAAGGTCATGGAAGGGTTGCACATGCAGATGAGGAGGCCCAATCTAAACACTTAGATGATGCTGAAAGAGGAGAAGCCCTAGTGATTAGGAGAGCCCTGGTGACTGAGGAAAAGGAACTAGAACAAGGAAAGAATCTATTTCACAAAAGGTGCAAGTGTGAAGGAGAATGTTGTGATGTCATTATTGATGGTGGGAGCACTGATAATCTGGTGTCAGAAGAGATGGTCACAAAGTTGAAGCTAAAGAGGGAAAGGCACCCACATCCATATTGGATTGCCTGGTTGTAGAAAGACCACAAAGTTTTGGTCAATGATCAGTGCCTAGTAAAGTTCAAGATCGGGAGCTACCATGATGAGGTACTCTGTGATATCATCCCCATGGATGCATGTCACATGTTGTTGGGGAGGTCATGGCAGTTCGATAGGTGAGCTATACATGATGGCCATACAAACACTTATTTCTTGACAAAGGATGGGGTTCGTCACAAGTTGAAACCCCTGAAGGATACTGAAGGAAAGGTATGCAGTAGTGCTATAATTTGGTATGTAGATGGAAGAAAAATTTTTAGAAGGTATGAAGCATGAGCGTGTGTGTTATGCATTGATTCCTAGAGTGAGTAAGGAGGATAGTGAGAAGGTTCTAGAAGAAGTTTTTGGGATGTTGGATGAGTTTCAGGATATTGTTTCGATAATGTACCTAAGGGTTTACCACCAATAAGGAAGATCAGTCATCAGATTGACTTGATTCCTAGAGCCAATTTTCCAAATAAGGCAGCTCATAGAATGACTCCAACAGAAAATGAGGAGTTGAACAGACAAGTTCAAGAATTGTTGAGAAAGGGTTTGATACGGAAGAGTTTGAGTCCATGTGTAGTACTTGTAGTACTAGCACCAAAGAAGGATGGGGAGTGGAGGATGTCTATAGATTCTCGAGCCATATACAAGATAACAATCAAGTACAGATTTCCCCTGGCAAGGATGGATGACCTGATGGACTGTTTGAGTGGAGCTCAGTACTTCACAAAGATTGATCTGAAGAGCATATATCACTAGATCTAGATTTGAGAGGGAGATGAATGAAAGACTTCCTTCAAGACCAAAGAGGGCATGTATGAGTGGTTAGTCATGCCTTTTGGGCTAACCAATGCACCGAGCACATTCATGCGGCTCATGAACGAGGTACTAAAAGAATTTCTGGGAAGTTTTGTTATTGTGTATTTTGATGATATTTTGATTTTTAGTAAGACGTTGGATGAGAATCTGATGCATATTCAGAGAGCCTTTGAGAAGTTAAGAGAAGAGAAACTATTGATTAATCTGAAGAAGTGCAGTTTTGTGAAGAGGGAGTTAGTGTACTTGGGTTAGTTGTCTCAGTAGAAGGTCTCAAGATGGACCCAGAGAAGGTGAAGGCTATTCTAGAATGGCCTACCCCAAGAACTGCTACCGAGGTGAGATCTTTCCATGGTTTGGCTAGTTTTTATAGAAAGTTCATTAGAAACTTCAGTAGTATTTGTGGACCCCTGACTGAAAACAATGAGAGGGATAGAAAAGAATTCAAGTGGAGCAACAAAAAGTTTTGAACTGTTGAAGCAAAAGGTAATAGAGCAACCTATTCTAGCCCTCCTGTGATTTCAAATAAGGTGTTTCTGTGTGGATTTGTGACGCTGGTTGTGCCATTGAGCAAGAAGGAGCCAAGAAGGTGCTTCCATTGCCTATTTTAGTGAAAATTTAAATGTATTTTTCTGAGAAAGTATTTTGTATATGATCAGAATTCCCTTATAACAGTTCCTGGCTTACTAAAGAAATGGAGTATTACTATTTGTTGCCAAAGGAATTTGTTCTATATATCGACTCATCGTGCCTTATGTACCTAAATAGTCAGGGAAAATTAAATCAAAGGCATATGAAATGGGTAGAGTTTTTGCAGAGTTATACCTTTGTTTTGAAACATAGGAGTGGGAAGTCAAATAGGGTTGCAGATTCCTTAAGTAGGAGGCATACATTGATGACAAAGATGCAGATTGAAGTGGTTGGGTTTAATGAGCTTAAGACACTGTACGCAGAAGATCCTAATTTTGCAAAGGCTTGGAAAGCTTGCAAGGAACCTATTATAGTGGATAGGATAAGGTGGCTGGATTTCATAATCCAGGATGGCATGTTATTTAAGGGAAGTCAATTGTGTATCCCGAGGAGTTCCATGAGGGAGAACTTGATAAAGGAGAAGCATAGTGGAGGAATGATAGGACATTTTGGTCGGGATAAGACCATTGCCATTATCAGTGAGCATTATTATTGGCCTCAGTTTCACAGGATGTGAAGAAGTTCGTACAAAGTTGCAGGGTATAAGCCGATGGTTTATATCAAACTCGCCTGCACTGCAGGAGGCCATGGGAGGATATAAGTATGGACTTTGTTCTTGGTTTGCCAAGGACACGAGGGAATGATTCATTCTTTGTGGTGGTTGATAGGTTTTTTAAGATGGCACATTTCATTCCATGTCAGAAGACCCATGATGCAGTCCACATTGCTGACTTGTTCTTCAAAGAGGTGGTGAGGCTACATGGTCTGCCAAAGAGTATTTTTTTAGATCGTGACACCAAATTTGTGGGGTACTTTTGGAGGACCTTGTGGAAGAAGCTAAAGATAGAGTTGAAGTTCAGTTCTGCACACCATCCACAAACAGATGGCCAGACAAAGGTTGTTAATAGGAGTCTAGGTAACCTACTAAGATGTTTGGTAGGAGATAAACCCAAGGGATGGGACTTGATCTTACCCCAGGCAAAATTTTCTTACAACAATTCTATCAAAGAAGCACCGGTAGATCACCATTCCAGATTGTGTATGGAGGTAGCCCCATAATAGCTCCAGAATTGAGGAAGATGGACCAAGAGAAGAAAATAAGTGCTGAAGCTGAAGATTTTTCAGAACACATCAAGGACATACATGAGAAGGTAAGAGAACATATTAACAAGATGAATATGCAGTATAAGGCTAAGGAAGATTAGAAGAGGAGGTATAAGGAGTTTCAGATTGGTGATGAAGTGATGGTCCATTTGAGGAAAGAAAGGTTTCCAGTGGTAACATATAACAAATTGAAGATGAAGAAGTTCGGTCCCTGTAAAATTTTGAAGAGGCATGATTCAGGGAATGCATATGAGGTAGAGTTGCTAGATGGATTCAACATTTCCCCTTTATTCAACATTTCAGATTTGACAGAGTATCATGAAGGTGGCGCAGAGGAAGTACCAATAATGGGATAGTGTGGGATTCCAGCACCTACTTCAGACAAGGAGGAGATTGAAGAAATCTTAGATAGTTGTGTGGGAAGGAGTACCAGGAACAGGCAGTATGAAGAATATCTGGTGAAATGGAAAGGAAGGCCTGTTGAAGATTCATCCTGGTTGCCTAAGGTAGAGGTTGACCATTTGGGTTTTTCCTCCACCATCTGAGATGTAACAGGGTCACTTCTCAAATTACCCTGGGTGTCTGATGTAGGAGCATCCAGTGGTGTAAGAGCAATCTTGCATCACCTAAAAATAGTTAAATTTCAAGTTTCTCAGTTTTTAGATGTTTTTATATTTTTGGATACCCTTTTTGTCACAATGAAATTCCCAATTTATGGTTTTTATTTTCTATTCCTGAGTTGAAAGATATTGCAGTTTTAGTTTCCCAGATTTGCACCTAAAAATCTTCTAAGTTGGATTTGAGGCACTTAGAGTTCCTAGATCGGCCCTAAAACTTGCCAAAATTGGTGTAGCAAATTTTGAGTACGTTCTTGACTTCGATAGCTTTCCTACGGTTCAAACGGTTCGCGAATCGGAGTCCCGGATCAAAAGTTATTGCCTCGGGAAGTTGGCGCACTTTCTAGAAGATACAAGTGCAAATGTTCTTTTGAAATTTGAACTTCAAGTTGTAATTTTTCAGCACCAAACTGCCTAAACTCAAATTTGAATGTTGTTTTGGCTCCAAACTAAAGAGGAGCTCTATTTATGGTCGGGTTTCTAATTTTTTTGGGTAACTTTTTGGGGACAAGCTCGCATATTGCGAAAGGGTGATTTTGTAGCTTTCTGTAACTTGCATGTGTTGTAGAACTTGGGGATTTGAGATCCTCTGCATGTAAGAAGCTCCATTTTTTGAATAATAAAATTATTCTCTTGTTTGTGGGTTATTTTCTAAGTCTCGGGTTGCGCCCTCATCACATCATCTTGAACAGTTTGGTCTGGTACCTTTGTTACCCTATAAAGCCTTATCAATTTGATGGGTACATCCTAGAGAACTTTCTTTTGATAACTTTAAATTCATCATGGAAATTGACCCAATGCTCCTCAATATGATCCTTGTGCTTGAATTCCCTATTAACCTACTTTTGATCTTTTCCATAAGGATCAAATTTATTCTTGTTAGTGTGAGAATATAGTTCAAATTGTGTCATCTCCTTCTTAGAATATTGAGCACTTTGGATGGAGGGACATGCCTCTAGGGTTCCAATTCTTAATGGGAATTATGTCCCTAACCCTTTCTTATGCAAGTCTTTCTATAAGATTTCCTCAAATTCTACCATTTACTTTGTCACCTCCAATTGTATGAGTTTATTAGTTGGGTATCTTGGTAATCTGAGAGGGAAAACAAGAGACCCTTGTACCCTAATATATGTAAATATTTGGAATTGAATAAACCACTGCCCATATTGTTTGATCAGGTCCATTGCATCAGAAGAAATTCTAACATCGAGGGCATCTTGCAGTAGCCTGGGAATATACATAAAGAATGCATCATTGGCCCTCCTATAGTTTGTTGTTTTGTACTACAATTGTGGGTAGATATCCCATATCCTATCATTTCCCAAGGCTCCTTTACAACTGAGACCTTTGTACTTGGTTTTCCTTGCTAACATATATACAAGGTAAGAGGTCATTGTGAACCTATTAGTGTCTTGCACACTCCTTAGTTGCACATCCAAGTTATTGCTTATGATCGTGGCCCAATGGTAATGATTTCCACCCATGATTTGTGTGATAGGATAAAACATCCAAGTGTGGAAAATGTGACCCTCTTCCATCCCCATTATCCTTCCCAAGAGGGTTATGGCATCATGGTACTCAAGCTTGAAATCACTTCTATGTAATTGTTTAGGAAACTTGGAATAATGTGGTTTAGGTCTCAATATCCATGAACTATTCATTATCTCCAAGGCTCTATTTGGATCCTCATCATAGAACTTTATTGCCTCCCCAATATTTATTTCCTCAATGAGTTTGTGATGTGAGGCAATATTGAACACTTTTGCTATAGATTCCTTAGTGAGATTAGCCATGACTCTACCTTGAGGTTCAACTATGATCCTTTTGTTAGATTAATAATGATTTGCAAACTTTAAAACCAATTCAAGGCACAATTGAGTGGGCAGGAACCCTGCTGCTTGAGCTAGGCTAGTGTGAGTGAGAATTTGTGCCATGTTGGTGGGTGCACTACAAAACATCCTTTGTTGAAAATCATCTTAGTCCACATTCCCCATATTTTTATATGTAATCTTGGCTCAAGTAGAAGAAATCCTAGATTCTTGCCATATACCCTTGAAGTCATACTTCATTCTCTCAACTCTCTTTTTCACCTTCTCCTGTACTACAACAACTTTTGATTTTGAAGTCTTGTCAGGGCTCAACTTTGACTGCATGTGTTAGAGAAAACCATAGTCACCCATATGCATATAACAACATAAATCAATAATACATGCCATTCATTCAATGAGATTCATCAACATATGCTCAAATGATATTGTTAAATGTAAATCATGATGACAATGTAAACCCAAATGGTAGTGTAAAGTAGACTACTTACTTAATGAGATTCCATCATTAGGTTATCCAAAAAGCATACAAATAAATCCCATATTAAATGTACAAATTGCTCAAAATTCAACAATGAATATCACATAACCTCATCTGCAAGATCACTTATTATCAAAACTTGGAATTTGATGTCATTGAAGAAACCTCAGAAATTCCACCCTAAGGTAGATTCTTCAGCCAGATTGGAGCTTGGGTAATTTGAGGGAGCTCATATTTTCTGGGGTCCTATCGAATGTGCACTCTTAGGTCTTGATCAATGGATCCTAATGCACTTTTATGGGGGTCTTGGCATGATAAATCCCATGGATTATGGTCATAATTTATCTAAGACCTTGCTCCAAACCATATACCTCAAAGTTTAATTAATCACATGCATCAGAGATTTGTGAGCTCGAGGGATTCAAAAATTTTGAGGGAGGTTGGATTCTCCAAGCGGATTAAGGCTCAGAAAATCTGAGCTACCTCATAATTTTTCATAGTGCTTCAAACTTAAAATTTTACTAAGTTTCAGATTCCTCATTGTTAAAAATGAAGTTTGCTATCAGATTGCTCATATTCTTGGTTTCAGGATTTTGAGGGTATGAAGGATTCAGATATTTTGAGGGAAGCTAGATTCTCTGAGAAGATTAAGGCTTGGAAAATCTGAGCTACCTTAGAATTTCTAGCATCTTGCAGAAACTCAATAAAAACTCCTAAGTGTCAAACTCTTTCCTCGTCAAACATGCTATTAAGATCACTTCACTTGATTAAGGTTGTGAATCCTATCAATTTTCCACATTAAATCTTGGATCAAATATTTTTAAACAATCCTTTGATATCACTTCACTCATTCATTGACTTCACCAGTTGACTCAAACAAAAATCCAAAAGCTAGGGTTCTTGATTTGAATTTTGAAACAAGGCAAAACCCCATAATCTAAATGTCAACATGAAAACACAATAAGAAAGGCGAATCCTGAAGATTTTAACAAACCCTAGTATCCCATTTCATTCAAATCAAAGTTCTAACCAAAATCATTTGAATGCATATCTAAAGAATGAGAAACCCTAATGATTACACCAAAACAATCAAATTTGTTCCTTCAAAATTCATATACAACACATACTCTGTAAGATATCCTTCATTAGGCATAAGGCAGGCCAAATCATCATGAAACAAACTCAAATGAAGGCACAAAAGATACTCTACCTTGAAATGGCACATGAAGAGAAGGAATCTGATGAAGGCTTTAAAAAAAATTCACAACAACCATGACCTTCACTCTAGAGCTCACCAAATCGCAAGATGGGAGCAAGTTCTCTCAAGTTCGAATGCACACAATGCTAGAATGAAAAAGAATACATCATGAGTTATGATTATATCCCCCCATTTCACATTAAAAAACCATCACTGCACACCATAAATGCCTGAAAAGACATTTAAAAAGCTTGGTAAAATGAACGCATCAAGGACTTGGAAAATTTGAGGAAGCTTGGGATTTTTGGGCGGATCAGACTTCGGGTAATCCGAGGGAGCTTGGATTTTTTGAACTTTTCCTAGACTTATTAAATTTTGGCCTCTAGGTTGAAATTTTGAATTGATGCAAGCTTCTAAAAGCCAGACTATGATCATGATGTTGAAAACAAAACACCTTGAGTGTAGATAAGATAATGAATTTCTGGGTGAAATAAAACCAAAATCGAGGAATCTATCCCTTAAGGGGAAAAGGTCAAAACCCTAAAGCAAGCAAGCAAACAAAATAGGAAAAATAGGGTCCATGTTTTTAGCGAGGCATGTGTACAAAAAATGTACAACACATCCTCTTCATACATCATAGACATTTCCATCTCTACTTCACATAGGTAGTGAAAAGTAGCAAGGACATAATCATCTTCATAGGTGTCATACTCAACATCATCAACATTTTTAACACATTTTGCATTGTGCTTAAGATCAGGATATTGAACACACACATTTTTATCTTCAAATTCATCATCATTCACAGAGTTAGTATTATCTATTGATAGAAAACCCAAACTACATTCCAGGTATTCACCAAATGAGTTTTTTTCATTCACTTGTGAACATGTGACTTCATCAACATTCATATCATTGCATTATTTATATGAAGAAAACACCTCTAGATCATCATCATAGGAGCATTCATAATCCTTAGAATAATAATTAGGTTTATTTTCATTGTAATCCTTAGCGCAAAAAAAATCATCACTACATAAACTATGCCCAGACTCTTTAGAAGAAATGCTTAAAATTTCATCTTCAATATCATGACCATTAATTTGTAATGAGATATATGTAAAATTTGCACCATTTTCACTGACCAAAACATGACATGGAATGACATCTTGCATTTTTTTCACTTCTTCATTATCCAAGATATTACAAGGAGAAATTTCATGTATGTCTATTTTTTCATCATACCATGTATCTTTATCTTCATCACTATTATATTGATCTACATACATGTTGCTTGTGGGATGATTACAATCACTATCCTCATTTACACAAGATGTATTTTCATTTTTTGATATATCTTTTTAGTTATGTGCATTATGTTCTGATTTTTCTCAATAGGAAAATTGTTATCAACATTTTGATAGATCATATTTTGTGCATAATGACATGAGGATCCTTCAATAATCTCTATCTAATCAAGTACCTGATCAAAACTATGAGGTTTGAACTCTTTTGGAAAGGTTCTCAACCCTGACACATAGATTTCACAAAAAAAATCAATGCACATTGAATCCTCAAGTCTAAATTTTTTGGGGACCTTCAACAAGGCATCCAAAAACCTTGCAAACAAATCATATGGTTGTTGATGACAGTTTCAATTGCAGTAAATAGGTCGAATAAAATCTCCACATACAAGACCGTGAAGAGCCTATTCTTCTTGGAAGATATAGAAAAAGGACAACCCAAGGGGAAATTCTGCATTCACAGAACAAAGATTGGCTTCTGTTCAATCCCAAGTCTTTGATAACTAGGCCATGGTTTCATTAGGGTTGCTCTCGGGTAATGATGTGATATTTTTTGTTAATCTCAAGGGGACTACTGTTATTTATATCCTTGCTAAGAATTACAAACATTTCACATAAAATTTCATTTCATCATCAAATAACATCATGAAATCTAAAGATTCAACATAATATTTCATGAACCATCACAAATTCTTTGCTATCACTTAAGTAGATTTAGCATTAAGCATTCAGTAATTTCATGGAAAATAAAATATTTTCAACAAAATTATTTCCATTCATTTATATTTTTTTTTGAACATTTTCAAATATTAAACATCTACTCTAAAACAAAATATAAAAAATAATGAAAAATAAAAGTTTCTCCCATTTATTCTCCATGGATACCCTAAATAATTAAACAAAACAGAGCAAACCACTTTATATTTCACTAGATTGCTTCATAGCTACGTATAAAATGGTGCAAGATTTTAAAGAGAGGGTTTCATTTATGGACACTAAGTAGGTTCTTTATGCACCCTTAAATGGCACAACATACAGTCTTGTTCAACTGAACTTACAAAACTAGCTACAAAATATACTGAGATAGGTAGCCATCCATAAAGCTCTGATATCAATTAATTTCTACATGCATACAAAGTTTTACGTTAGAATGGTTTAGAAAATAAGAAAAAAGAACAAAACTTAAAAGAAGTTTATGCTCCTCTAACATCCACAAATTCTGAACTTAAAATAAAAATGTGGGAGGAGATGGCCTTTTATAGAAACAAGACCCCAAAAGTTTAACTTAAAAGTCTATCCATAAAATCAGAAACAACAAATTAAAATGTGTCATGTGCCATCTGCCAACTATCATCAAGAACATTCTAGAATAATCAAGGCTTTGACTTCCTTTGCAGCAATAGTTCTCTTCATACTTCAGCATGAACAATTTCTATCAATCAAGGCTACCAACTTCCTCCCAAAACACCAGAATGAGTAACACCTACTGGGACCGGGATCAACCTACAAATTTAAAATTAAAACCAAAAATAAACTTCATCATATTTCTGATATCCAATATCTGGTTCTTTCCATCTTCACTTATGACTCGGGTTCTAGGACTCTTCCTTCTTTCTTCAACTGATATTCTTGCAAAGCCCTTAATACGTGTTGTATGCATTCTTTTTAAATTCTTCATATTTCTCTCCAAGTGAGCTTGAGCCTAGTATATTAATCTTCAGTTACTTGAAGTATGATGTCATTTTTCTATGCTTTGTCTACTTCATACTTGGCTATAACATTTCAGCACTGTATTATTTCGTCAATAACCTCCCACGTCAGCAATTGAACAAGATCTTTATTTATCCTTTCTATCCATTCCTTGAAAGATTTAGCTTCCTTTCCTTCCTATCCTAATGTTTGGGGATAAAAACCTTGACATGCCAATATTTGAATAAATTCTTGATTTTCATTAATTAATACTCTGCACTCGACAGTAACTATTTCAAATCCTTCAATACATTGTACTAACATGTCACTTTCCCATTTCAGCTATTTCTGCCATTTTCTTGGCAATAAAATTTCATGTTCTAATATTATATCACTTTGTATTAACTCTTGGATGTCTGACTGCATGAGAATTTCAATATTTCTCCTTTCATCAATGACCTGCTCCTAGCGAAATTTATGTTCATCTTCAAATCTTTTCAATTTCTCTAAATGATGATATGCTTCTTTGTATTTTCTTATTGCATTTATGATAAATTCTTCTCCCTGCTTCACATAGTATTCAATTCATTCTTCAAACATGTTCATTTTATGATGAGCTACAATAATGGCATCTACTTGCTCTTGTGACATCAGCACCAGATGTTTGGGCAGTCCAGCTTGTTCTCGACTAGATAAAGTCAATGACTTAATAAAGTGTTCCAAGGTAGCAACTCGTTCTTTCAGTTCTCTTTTATTTTGTTTATATTTTTGTACTCTAGCAACATTAGCATTTAAATTTACTTTTATTTCCTCTAATTCTTGCTTCCAAGATGAGTGTCCAAGATTAATACTTCTGATCTTATACTCCTTAGGTGTTATTTCATGTCTATCTTTATCAATTGTTGTAGTGGCTATCTAAATAGTTATGTTTCCATCTACATTCCTCTATATGAAATGCTTTGTCTTTTCTCTACGCCTAGGTTTACGAGTAGCTACTTCTTGTATGAAATTATTAAGATTCAGAGGTAATGCTTCCACTTCCATTAGAGAAGCTAATTCCTAGATTAACTAATCAAGTGTATCATCATCTTGTTGTACCTCTGTAACATTTCCTTGTCCTTGTTTGCCACTTGTTTCAGGAACTTCTTCTCTTTGACTTGCCACATTTTCTATTTCATCTCTCTAAACATTATCTTCTTCATTTAGTGCTACACCAGGATTCTCTTCATTTTCAATTCCACCTCTTGCAAACTATGTAGCTTCTTCTGAAATTTTAGTTTTAGCATGGCCTTTCTCCGATTCTTCAAAGACCTACGAGTTTTCACTATCATTTTGCACATTCCCAAGTGAATGTTGGGAATCAAGAGTATCTTTGACAATTCTCTCATCAATAGGATTCTACTATGTAATTTCCCCTATTTCCATTTCAAGTACGCTAGGGTTTACTGCCTCTAAGGTGAACATTCCTTGAATGAACTCTTCTTGTTCAACATTTATGGGGTTAGAGCTTGTATCGTGAATTTCTTCTATCACCAGGTGTACCATGGGTTTGTCTTTACACTTCTTTTCTTGTACTTTCTCCCACATAGCACCCCATTTTTCCACCTGTTCTTTAATTTTGGCTTCATCTTCTTTAGAAATTTCCTCTAAAGCTATACAAGTCCCTCCTAGTGCTTGTTTCATACTAGCCATATTAACAAAAGGGGGAGAGGTAAATAATGTTGCAACCCTTTGAGATTCAAACCTGGTTTGTGCCCCAACATTCTTTATTGCTCATGTTCCTTCATTAATAGTTACTCTTGTCTTGGGTCTAGCTATAGAGGAAGATGCACCTTTAGGTCTCACTTTTGATTTATCTTTACCTGTCTATACATCTTTCTATTTATCAGATGGTTTCATGGGAACTTCTTGTCTTATTGCATTAGGGATTCTTTCTTCAATTCTAACACCTGGAGTCACCTTACTAGTCTTTCTTTTCTTCTTGGTAGGATCTCCACTTTCAAAAGCAGTTTCATCTCTTTGTTTCCTTCTTTTATCTTCTAAGAAGATAGGTTCAATTCCTCTTTCTCTTAAACTTTTACAAAAATTATGAATCTAGTGTTGAGTATACCTTAAGACTAGTCTAGTAAAGTCATCAATCAATGTCATGTCTTCATCATCAACACCTGGTCTAGAATGGGTTCATCATATACCCTGTCATTGTAAAATTGGTTCAACACTTGACCATCATCTTCATCCAATTAGTTTGGGATGTCATAAAGCTTGAGCAGTCGAGTAAATCTTAAATTCATTGTTTCATATTTTCTTCTTCTTACCATGTGCTCATCTTCACAGTTAAGCCAATAATATTCTAAATGAGGCACATGAGCACGAAAACCAGCTATATTTTTAGCAATATTTCCTTCAATATCATAATACACTACCTAGAGTGGGAACTCTTCAAAATGGTAGGTCCTTAGTTATTCTTCACACAAATTAGTTACTCTAATTGCATTGCACTTATAATTTCCTATTGTGATAGGAAATTTAAAAGAGGCCTTTTTGCGAGCATGGCTATAAAGATCCTAAGATGGTTTTAGTTGTCTCAGGTTAATTCCAATAAAACAATTTTATTTATAGGATACCTAGGCAACATGAATGGGTGTCCAACAAATCCCTCCACTCTAATGTAGGAGTAAGTTGGAAATTGTATGTACCAACCTTCCATAGGTTGAATGACACTTTGTGTTTCTATGGATAATCTTTTAGCTTTATCACCTTCCATTGTTCTCACTAGTTTCATGGAGAACAAATCATTAACTTTCCTGTAATCATCTTTATACCCATGGACGGTGATCTGGGGTAGATGTGCATATATCAAACTATTGCCAACTTTTGTGCCCAGAGTACCAATCTATTTTAACCCTTGTTTACTGGCTCTCATAGCACAAGAGTAAATAACATATGATGACATGTAAAAGCATTTGGTTTTGGGGAATGTAGCAATTTGTTCATGTAGTCTATCACTTATCAATTTTCCCCAATGCAACTCTACAGGACCCTCTATCATGCGTGATATTATCACGAACATCCAGGGTTCGAATTTTCTTGCATCTCTCAAAACAACTACTTTTCTCAACAAAGTTATAATGTCTTGCATTTCTTGTTTAAACATAGACCTCTGAATTACCTTGGTATGTTGTGTAATTGGTTGTTGGCACCATTGGGTGCTCATAATTTCTCTATTACACTCCTCAGTGCTCTGGTATGTCTTGGTCTTAGCCATTAGGTTGACATTGAACATCTGTGTGTAGATGGGGAGACCAAATGTATATATGATTCCTTACTGTGACAGGTTTGCATAAATTCTTCCTTCTTTCTCAACAATCCTCTTGGATGGGTTGTAATGATTTATGCATTGCATAACTAATTCAGGAGCTTTCATTGCTGGTGGAAACCCTCCTATAGAAAGTAACCCATTTGCCACAACATTCTTGGTACATTGGGTAGCATTCTCTTGCAATAGCCATGAATGGATTTCAATGTTAGAAGACCATCCCATGTGGGTGTTTGTAATCTCTACATTGATGGGTACTGCTTGTGAATTGCAATACTTGAATTCATCTTTTTCCCTTGCATTAGAAGTGCTCATTTTGTATATAATTTTCTTTGCAATTTTTAGAATATGTGTCTTGTATGTGAGTTATGGTTAAATTTAACCAAGACTTATGTTTCATACAATTTTCAACTCATTTTTTATTAAATTTAACAATTTAGAGAAAAATTAACATTTCAATTTCAGAATGGGAAATACCATTATCAATATTTTTAGCTTGAGAAACTCTTAACAAAGTATCATTTATTCAAAAAATACCTGGTTTTGGTTAATAATGGTGATTCTTGAGAATGCAACTTCAAAACCCTTGGTAGCTACATCTTGGTTTCTCAAAATTTTACCTCTCTTTGCATGCCAATGTCGTTTCAAATCATAGATTATGGTTCAAATCATTACAGAATATGGTTCAAATCATGAACACCTAGATTTCTGTGTTGGCTCACTATTTGAGAAGAAAGACAACATGGTGATTATACGTGGAAATCAGATGTCACATTGGTTATTTGCAAGGTATATGTCATTAAAGATATGTGATCAATTGGTGATCACCGGGATTGAGGCTTTTGATATTTCTTTTGAAAGGATCAAACAACACCAGGATCCAAGAAATACCTTTTGAGGAAAGAGAAAACCTAAATGAAAGGAAAACCAGAAACCGAAACTGAAAGATAAGTTTGACAAAATTTCAAAGCAGACTCTTTGGTTTCTGACTTTTAGGAAGTAAAGAAACAATAAAATACTAGACTCTAGTAAAGAGGAAATTACCAGGATTAAAATTTTGATCAGTGAAATACTGGGTGGAGCTAGAATCTTATAAAGATACAAATTCTTTTGGCTCAACATAGGACTCCAGGATTCCAGTTTCCAGTAATAGACTAAACATTAAGAGCATACCAAAACACCAAAATCGGGAAAACAAAAAGGATATGACAACAAAGAGGCCAAGTGAAAATGAGAGAGGAAAACCATCAATCGACCGAGTATCAAAACAATGCTAAAGCAAGAAAAACAACAAAAAAAAAAGGAAAAGAAAAAAGAGGGGGTCCACATTTTTCTAAGGGGAAAAATGGGACGTGTTGTGAGACCACACAACAATGGTAATTCTCCCTTGTACCTCTTCATATCAAACAATTCTTGAACAAAATACATAGGATCAACACTGGTTAAATTTTTTTCATGTTCAACTTGGAGTTCACTATGATTCATATATTGTAATGATATATTGATTGTAACAACATAATCATTATCATCTTGACAATTGTTTCTATTATTTGATCCATGAATTCCATTTTTTATGAAGTGTGGTAGGATAACCAACACTTGCAGCTATGTATCCTTTCATCATCAAATATTTTATTCTTTTTTAATATCCATGGAAATTTGATATGCATGATGAAGTGTTGCAGGCTCTTTATCTCTTAATGAATAGCTCATTTCTTCATCAAATGTACCAAGGTAAACAAACAAAAATAATGCATCACTTGGTCTTATATTTTCAAGAATGTCACCTAATGTTTTTGTAAATTTGAGATTGAAAGCTAGAACCAACTCATCTTCTTCTTTCTAGATGTTCATTAATTTTTATCTCACTAAACATGGATCAATTATTTAACCAAAACTATTCTATTAATGTTGTCATGAACTCATTCCACAAGGAGATAGAACACACTAGAAAATATGAAAACTAATCTTTGGCATCTTCCTTCAAATATTGAACAAAGAACTTCATGACAACATCTTCATGATGTATTTCATAATCTCCCATAAAGTCCATGAATGTTTGCAAATGTCTACATGTTGATTTTGAGATTTTCCCTTTGAACTATGGCAAGTGTTCCCTAACTTTATTAGGAATATGATTTGGGAATCCTTGAATACCATTAAAATTTAATGGGACCTATATATTTCCATGGAGAATGTTCTTTGATGATATGACATGGGTTGCACACTTTGCATGTTTAGATCTAACACCCTAAAGGGATATACAGGTTGATGATACATTTTATTACACCTTTTTCAAACTTAAACAATCAACTCTACAGTTGATCATTCCTGTTTCTTTCTTTCATCATGACCTTAAAATGTTACAATGCACAACCCAAATGCATCTACACCTAAGATCTCTTTAGCAAGCATATTCAAGAACAAGCATGCTTCTTAAACATAATACATAGGATAAAAATTATAACTTAGAAGTATATAGAATTATCACTATTATTTTCCTTTCATAGTGCTTAGTTTCACTCAATAGGGAACCAAATTTTTTCAAGAATTTTAAATATGGTTTTCATACACAAGCGTATCCTTCTTGAAAACCAAAATATGAAAAATACCTATATATGTTGTAACTGCTGCAAATTTTCTTTCTTGACTAGAAGCCCTTGTAAATCTAAAATATTCTTCACATATTCATTAGATTATTTTCACAAAGTTTCCACCTCTCTTCATTGAGGACTAAACTTCAAATAGAATGAAGCACTTTGAAAGCTTAATTACATTCTATGTCTTCTCCAATAGTAGAGTCACACAAATTCTTTTAGAATTTACTCCCACAAAGAATCTTCCAGGTTTAAAACTTCAATATCTAAACTAGCTATTCAAATTCATCAAATGCTTTGACACTTTCCAAATGGACACTCTTCTAATCTCCCTAATAGAGTCGCCAATCTGTTTGGTGTTTTTTCTTGCAACCCCAAATCCTAAGGAAAAAAATGCCTAAACCAAGTGATCAAGAGGTTAAGACAAAGGTATTGTACTATCAACACACCAGTGGCAAGAAAGGCCAATGAATAAGTCTATAAATAGCCTTTTGTACTTTGAACTCCACAAAAATAAGGAGGGTGTACCTATTCAAAGATTTGCACATTTAATGAAACTTTCACTAAACAACACATTGCAAATTTTTAAACATGTGGATGGTTCTCAAATAAATGTATAAAGGATGTTATACATTGTATTACATTTAGGCATAATCCCTTTGCACTTTCAATCAACACTAAGAACAAATAAATTAAGAGACATCTTCATCTTAGATACACAAATGAGATACAACTAGATTATTCCCAAGCATAACCCCTATGTTATTTAATCTCCATGAAGATATAGAAAATAAGAGAATAAGTTAAACTTGAAAATGGAAAAGATTCATTAAGATTTTAAAATGGTGATTCCTTCCAGGGTTTGCAAAAAATAAATACACTAGACTAGTTCCTTGTCCATAACAGAGTGAAAATGAAATAACCTATCTGGTAATATCTTGAACACAAAACTGGTGACCATTAAACCATTACTACCTTACAATAATGAGGACTCTTCAAGACACATCTACAACATTCTTATAGATCCTAAATGCAACACAATATGTTCAACATTAAACTGAGAACACAATTTAACCTATTATTTGAACAACAACCATCAACTAAATACTTGTTATAACAAATGTGCAACAAAAACCATTATAATCTTTGATTATTTTGATTAAAAACATAATGCATACATTTTGGAGACATTACAATATGACACAATTCTTCGAAAGCTACAAACTAATTTTCTTGCCATTAACAAAATGGATTTCAACATTACACTCTAAAATTTGAAGAACTCCTAACCTAGAGTCAATCCTGCACAAAATTACAATATCTTCAATTTGGAGAACCTAGAAACCCCCACAAATGAGATAAAAGTTACAATATAAAGAAGAGAATAAACTCAAATTGAATCCCTTTCTAACACTTGTCACTAACTAAACCTTTAGATCTACAACAAATTGGCATTTAGAGAATACCTCTTTACTCACCATTTTCCTTCCTTATTTGTAACTAAAGTTTGTGCATCCTTTTCAACTTGCGAATCCCGTGAAACTTCTTACCAGCTTGTAAAAACATGTTTCTTTCCCTTAGAAAATTAACCTTAGGGTCAAAACCCACTTAGTTTCTATTTTTCTCTATAGGTAAAAGCTTTACACATATACTATTAACTTCACGACTCAGTTTTAAATATATGATTTAATCATAAATTTTAACATTTTGGAGGCCTCATTTTATATTACAAATAGTTTGAAATTTTGTCAAACATTTGGTTTACAATCCTTTTGCTTGTGCATTCTGCCTACAACTGAAGAAGAATGAGATGCAAGGTGTGAGTGTCATATTTGGTTCATTTATTTGCTTACAAACACTGTACATAAGCTTAAAATGTTGGAAAAATGCTCCTAAGGCATAAAGAATTGATTGGGAAATCTTTTGGATGAAGCCACAATCATATTGAATCTCTAAACACTCAGAAAATTTGCCCCAAATGCATAAATCCTGATTTATCTTCAATTTCTATAATGTAAGGGCATTTATATGATTTCTAGGTTGTTTCTCCTGTTGCTTCAAAAAACATCTAATTACATACCATTTTTATTTGGGAAACAAAGATTATAAGATCTTAAATCTTTAATAAACATTGCTAAGGTTTTAATAAAATGTTTATAGAGTTTCAACCTCTCCACAATACCTCCCACACTCTTCCTTATTTGCCCGCTAGCTTCTACTAATGACATCAAGTACTGTCATGGGATAGCAGAGAAAGAATGTACAAAGAACAAAAAACCTTTGCAAAGGTTTAATAATGTATTGGAATTATTTAATAATATTTTTGAATACTTGGAAGTTAACCACAAGCTCCAGCTTCCTTTCCCCACTTCCCTGCCAACATTTCTAACATGGAGTAGGCTAGCAAGGAAGGATATCTTACAAAGTCTAAAAATTTATAAAGTATTAAATATTAAAATTTCCCTAATTACCTCATTTTTTCATGTGCATTTGCATTGTAATGACATTTAAAATATATTTAAAATATTTTAAACATTAGGAAATAGGAGAAAATTTAATCTCACATGTCACCCAAATGGAGGAAATTCACTATGCACAAATGGGAACCCTTGGATCTGATATTTTTTGCAATTGGCCATAATCAATTATTTAAAACATGGGTTTTAAATCAGATCATGCCTAGCAATGAAAAATTAGGTACCTCCTTTGTAAATTGGGCCATCGGACGTGTTCACCGCAGCTGAAACACATTAAAATAATGCATGATATAGATTCTGATTTTGATGAAATGAAAGTAAAGATGCTTTAGAACAAAATAAGAAATGGGCTACCTTCAAAATTGTGAAATTTGCAACTTTTTGGAACACCAATTTTAGCCCAGTCGCAATTAGAAAAGCATTAAATAGCTCATCAGAACTCATCTTGGAAATGTAAAAATGAATGGGCACATTATCATATGTACCAAAAAACATTCTACCATACGGATTTGTGATATTATGTCTATGTGGAAAAATTTTAATCGGAAAACATGGGCTTTGGGGTAGATTTAGAAATATGCTGACCTAACCTTTGTTGACACATTGAAAGGATATAGGCACTTCAAATCCTTCTCTCAACACTTATTCTACCACCATGAGTTTGTAGTCCTTGTATCATGATGATAGTTATTCAAAAGATCATAATCCTTTAGACCATGATGAGGATTCTTCTTCCTCCACTTTAGATGATGATAGTGATCATGAGGATACACATAGTTCATCTTTAGAGGATGATGATTCTCCTCCTTCTCTAATCACAATTCCTCTTTGATCTCATCAAAAATTGCAGCCAGTAGGTGATTGGGTAGGGGATCCTTCAAATCATAGGAGAACAAGATCAAATTTTTAGGATGTTACATATTTCTTCCTTGCCCCAAATTTTGATCCATATACTTTTCGAGAAGCTTTTGGTGTCCTTGAGTAGGATGCAACAATGTAGGAAGAGTTTAGTTCCTTAGAGAGGAATCACACTTGGGATCTTGTCCACTTCCTAAGGGAAGGAAATTAATTCCATGAAAGTGGGTCTATAGAACAAAATATGAAGTATTTGGGTTGGTTTACAAGCATAAGGCTTGCTTGGCTTCCAAAGGATTCTCCCAAGTTCTAGAGATTGAATAATTTGAGACTTTTGCACTGGTCACCAAAATGAATTCCACCTAGCTTGTTCTTGAAATAGCTACAACACATAGATGGGATGTTCATTAGATGGATGTGAAGAGTTATTTTCTTCATGGTGATCTTCAAGAGGAGATATAAATGGAGTAGCCATAGGGGGTCATTCAAGACTCTTCAATTGTGTGTCATCTTCAAAAGTCTCTCTATAGCCTCAAAATAGGCCCCTCATGCTTGGTATACACAGATGGACTCCTTACTTCTAAAAGTGGGGTTGACTTGATTCCATTTTGATCCCAATTTCTACATTTTGTAGTAGGATGATACTTACACCTTTCTAGTTCTTTATTTCAATGACTTCTTTATCACAAGAAGCCACTCATCCACCATTTGGTAGTAAAAACCACCCTTCATGATCAGTTTTTGATGTTTGAATTGGGCTTCTTGTACTACTTCTTGGGGATTGAGATCACTCAGTTTTCTTTAGGTATCACTATTTCATAGTCTAAGTATGCACTTGATATGCTCCAAAGGTTTCACAACATTGATTGTAATTTTACACCAACTCCATTCTTGTAAGGGGTCAAACTTGAGGTTAAGTATTCTTCACCCTTGGTCAATGGAACTTTGTATTTACAACCTATTGGTAGTCCCATTTATCTAACTCATACAAAGCTTGAAAATTTATATGCAATAAGAATGTTCTCTTAATTCATGCAGAAGCCACATGAGCTGCACTAGAAAGTAGCTAAGTGGATTCTTCACTACATCAAGGGTGCTCACAATTATGGGATTCATTATGTAGTGGGTGTGTGGTGCAGTCATGGTAGGAGGGTTCCAAAAGGAACAGTCCAAACAATGTAGGTATGAGTCAACATAGTGGAAATAACAAAACAACTTGATAGGAAAACATGAATATTCATTAATATTGAATTCTTACATGCAACATTGTCAACAAGGGTGAATTAGAAGGGCTTATAGGCCTCGCCACAAGGGATTCAACAATACAACTGACCATCAAGCCTTATTACATTCCCCCAAAGGGTTTTGGGTGAAAATATAATGAATCTCAATCTTCTCCTAAAACTACTGATCTAAATGAATCCTTAATTATTAAAAATTCTTATAAATATCCTTCTCAAGCTCCAATATAGGTTTGCATTGGCCACAAGGGTCAATAACCAAATGAATGATCAAATGTGAGTGTTGGACTCCAAATAGGAAGAATTAGCTTCATGCAAAATGAATTATATCATGAATCTCAAGATAGGTCCCAATAAACTCAAGATGCTTGTATGATGTCCAACTAAGCTTTTTACAATCTGGAATAGGCCCGCACTAAGGAATCTAGACTAGGTCGGCCCTAAATTCTCTAACTAGTAAATATAGTGAAATTTTGAGACTAATAACTTTCAATGGAAAATTGAAAATGATGTGAATTTTGGATATGTGATAGATGTTAATGTGTATATGCTATATCCTAATTTGTAAGTTAAGAAACAATGACATGGTACAAAGAAAAATGAACTACTGAAACTACTACTGAATGTAATGTAAGAAATAACTATTTTTTGTTGATACATGATTGCTTTACAACTAAGGATGCTCTCGCAACAGACACTCGGTGTTCAAAGAAAAGGGATTCCCTCACTTTCTAGGGCTAAGAGGAAAACCAAGATGATCCACCTCAACCTAGGAAATACATGATGAATCCTCCACTAGTCTTCCTTTCCACTTTATAAGATATTATTTATACTGATTATTCCTAGTGCTTCTTCTGATTTTGGTATCCAAAATATGCTCAATCTCATCTGGTTCTTGATGAGGTAACTACTTTAAACCAACTTCATCATTATTATCACTTTATTTTCCTTCATGAAATTCATAGATGTCTGCAACATTGAAAATAAGTGATATGCACAATTTCTCCAGTAACTCCACCTCATATACATTTCCAGAATTAGACTTTCTAAGTATATTACATAGGCCAAAATTCCTCATCTTCAACTTATTGTATGTGCCAACTAGAAATCTCTACTTCCTCAAATAAAACATCACCTCATCCCCAACAACAAATTCCTTACATACATTATTCTAACTACTCCCTTTTGCAACTTGACAAACTCTACAACTTTGAACATACTTCCTTACATCCTTATATATCTACAACCAAAAATAGTGTTCACATACCAAATGTACCATGTTATCCACTCCAAAATGTCTTGCTAATCCTCCACTATGCTTTTCCTTGATCAAACTATCCCTCATTGAACTCTTCGGTATACGAAACTAATTTATTTTGAATAACATGCCTTCTTGAATAAAATAATTCAATCATTGGATCTAGTATGTCACTATTGGGTATTTACTTGCCCTCCATGCTTCCCCAAAATCTGCATCATCTTCATACATATGTTTTATTTCTTCAAATCCCAATACTTGTACTCTCATCTCTATCAACAAATTCCTCCTACTCAATGCATCTACAATTTTTTTTGACTTACCACTCCTATACTTCAACATAAATGTATAACTTTGTAGGAACTCAACCCACCTCATATGTCTCTTATTAAGCTTCCCTTGAATATTCAAATACTACAAATCTTGATGATAAGTATACAACATGAATTCCTTAGGCAACAAATAATGTCTCCACTTCTTCAAGGCTTGAATTATGCCATAGAATTCCTTATCATAAATTGAGTATCTTTTTCTAGAATCATTCAAATTCTCATTGAAATAAGTTGCAAGTCTTCATTCTTGACTCAATACTACTCCAATTGCATTTCAACTCACATCACAATCAACTTGAAATACTTTGTCAAAATTTGGTAGTGCGAGCACTAGATGCTCTATCACCTTCTGTTTCAACAATTCAAAAATATTTTATGCTCTGGACGTCCACTTAAAATCTTTTTTGTCTCCTCTCATTTTCTCTATCATGGGGTGACAAACACTACCAAACCTTTTGATAAATTTCCAGTAGAAACTAGTTAATCCATGTCATGATCTTACTTCCCTCATGTTTATCATTATAGGCCAATCTAAAATTTCTTTCACTTTCTCTAGATCTATCTTCAATCATTCAACAAAAAGAAAAAATCCAAGGTATACCAACTATGTCTTCATGAAACTACACTTCTTAATATTAACAACAAATTATCTTCTCTCAACCTCTACAATACTTTTCGGATGTACAACAAATTTTCTTCTCTAGTCTTACTGAAAAATTAGAATATCATTCAAGAAAATAATAAAAAATTTACCCATGAATTTCTTCAATACCTCATTCATCAATCTCATGAAATTGTTTGGTCCATTGTTCAATCCAAAAATAATCACTAACCACTCATATAATCCTTCATTTGTCTTAAATGTAGTCTTCCATTCATCTCCTTCTCTCATTCTGATATAATGATATCCACTCTTGAGATCAATCTTTTTAAAATACCATCTCCATTCAAACAATCCATAATGTCATCCATCCTTGGAAATGGAAATATATACTTGACCATGATCTTATTGATTTCTATTGAATCTATACACATTCTCCATTCTCCATCTTTATTTGGTGCAAATATAGAAGGTATTACACATGGGCTCAAGCTTTCTCTAATCAATCCTTTCCTCAACAACTCTTTAATTTTTTGGTTCTACTCTGCATTCTCTATCTTTGTCATTCTATGTGCTTTTTTATTTGGAAAACTTGTTACCGCTATAATATCTATATGGTGACTGATACTCTGGATAGATGGCAATCCCTCTAGTATATTCTTTGACATGATGTCTTCATATTTTGTCAACAATTTTGCAACTCCTTTCTGTGGTATATCCTCATTATTTTCTATCTTTGAACTACTTCCTTTCTTTGGAATCAATTCAAAACACATTTTTTCATGTCTCAATTAGGGTTAGTGCAATATCACAAGGGTCCAAACTAGGCCCTTAAGTGGCAATAAAAATTTAGAAAAATAGGGTTAGTTAATGTGACATAAAAAAATGAATAAGTTATTAACATAATTTGAAAATATGTAAGAATAGACTTTGTAGAAAATTGAATGTGGTTTCTAAGATACTAGTCCTTTTTTGGAAAAAAGTAAATCTATTTGGTGAAAATTTGAAATTTCAATGCAGTAGTACTAAATTTTCAGGAAAAAATAAAAAGCAGGTGTATGTTTGACCAACCTAAGTACAAGCATTTAAAAAAAAAAATCAATATAAGTAGAGGACACATGCCTAGATGTGCCACATTTTTTTTGTAATTTTTTTTCAATTAAATAATTAGTTATGAATTTTTATTAGAAATTTTTATAAATATTAAAACTTGTTTTTCTAACCACCATAACTTGGTTAAAAATTTATGATATTTTTATCCTATACTATGGGAGGCATAGAATGTGCCACATCTTTTACATTCAAAAAATATGAAATCATTTAAGAATTATAGATGTTTTCCAATCATCCTATCAATTAGGACTTTAGTTAGAATGTAAGTAGAAAATAAATAATAATTATCTATTTAATTCCAAATAAGGCATATCTTATATTTTTGGAAAGCTGAAAATTTTCTCAATAAATCCTTTTGTTTCATCAAATTCGGATAAGAAAATTTGTTAGCCACTTTTTGGTCATATTGCCACTTTTTGGACCCCCATGATCTCGCACTCATCCATCCATCTAGAAATTTCCTTCCATCTACCAAGAATAGTTTGGTAGTGCCACAAAATTCAGTCTTCTTCTCTTCCTCCAAGGGTGTCAACTTGATTCTCTTTTCATTTGATGTTATAGTATAAGTATTCCTTCTTCCATCATGAATTGATTTCTTATCATATTGCCATGGCCTTCCTAATAGTAAATGGCATGCATCCATAGGCGTAATATCACATAATACTTCATCCCTATATGATCAAATATGAAATTTCACCAAACATTGTTCATTCACCAATATATTATGCTCATTGTAAATCCATGCTATCCTATAAGGGTTTGGACATTTCAATACCTTCAAATTTAACTTTGTTACCATCTCTTCTAAAACTAGATTATTAGTACTACCACTATCAATGATAACTTTACATACCTTTCATCTAGACTTACATCTTGTTATGAATAGAATTTTCCTCTATGGTCATTCTTGTGTTGCTTCCTCACACATCAATTCTATTCTCATCACCAATGATTCACCTTTCTCAAGTTTTCCCACTGAGCTATGGTATCCAACATGTTCTTCTTCCACATATGTTGTTATCTTAGTATGCTCAGGTTTCTTTTTGGTGCTTCCTTGATGACACTCAAATTCTCTATGTCCTTCACCTCCAAACTTGAAATAGGTTCCTCTGAATGGTCTCCTTTCAGATCTTCCTTCCTCTCTTTGGTATCCATCATTTATGTAAGAATTATGGCTTCATCTGTCATTGTAAAAATTTCTATCTTATTTCCTTTGCAGTATGAATCCAATAGGGTTTTAGATCTTTTTCTACTCCACATACAGTCTCCTTTCTCTAGACTAGGGTCTATTCCTTTGAAATATTCCTCTTGAACTTTTTTGTCTCTGTTCAAATTTCTTGTTCAACTTTTCTTCTACTTTTAATGTAAACTAATATGCTTCTTCAACAAATTTCATCTTTACGAGGCTCAACTCTTCTTAAATGTTTGTTTTCATTCCATTAATATATCTTGCAACCTTTTCTTTACTTGCTTTGCTATGATTAGTTATAATTATCATCTTGTAGAATTCTTTTGTATACTACTTCACAAATATTTCCTTTTGTCTCAAGTTCTGCAATGTTCCCAACAATTCAAGTTCATAATCTACTGGTATGAATTGATTCTTCAACTCTGTCACCATTTTGTCCCATTTGATGATTCTTTCTTTTCCTCTTTTATTTCAATCTAATTGAATTTCTTTCTGCCATATTGCAACATGATCTTTCAACTTCTTTTTTTTCACAAATTTGATTCTTTCCAGATCCTTGATTTCTTCACATTCAAATTATTCTTCCATTTCACTTATCCAATCAATCAACTCTTCCATATTCAAATTTCCCATATAATTTTGAATTTCAATTCTACATCACTTTCCAATCTATGAGATAGATTTCAACATATTCACTTGATCTTATTTTTCTTCTTCTTCGTCTAGGGTTTCTGCAACTTTATTTGCATGTTCTATTTCATCATCAATTTCATCATTCTACCTAGGGTTTAGGCCTTGCCTTCAATCTTCTTCAATAACATCTAACTTAACTCACATCTCGTGCATCATTTCCAACATATCATCCATTATTTTAGCAACATTTTCCATTATAGGCACTCTCCTTGGCAATATGTCTCCCCTCAAGTTGGTGCAACTGGTTGAATTTGGTGATCTGGCTACAAGGGTTTCAACTACCTTAAAATCGATGATTAGTTGAAAATGAATGTAGTCTTCCTCAAGTCAGTAATCTGTTCACCTCAAGGAATTCCTTTAGGAATCAAAAAATCATTCTGATACCACTTGGTGTAGTCATGGTAGGAGGGTTCCTAAAGGAACAATCTAAACCATGTAGCAATGAGTCAACATAGCGAAAATAACACAACTTGATAGGAAAACATGAATCTTCATTAATATGAAATTATTACATGCAACATTGCCACAAGGGTGAATTACAAGGGCTCATAGGCCTTGCCACAAGGGCTTCAACAATACAATTGGCTAGCATGCCTTATTACATGCCCCCAAAGGGTTTTGGGTGAAAATGTAATGAATCTCAATCTTATCCTAAAAATACTAATCTGAATGAATCCTAAATTATTATAAATGCTTATGAATATACTTCTCAAGATCCAATATAGGTTTGTGTAAGCAATAAGGGTTAATAACCTAGTGAATGATCAAATGTGAATGTCAACCTCCAAATAAGAAGAATTAGCTTCATGTGAAATGAATTAACTTGTAAATATCAAGATAGGTCCCAATGAACCCAAGATGCTTGTATGATGTCCAATTAAGCTTCGTACAATTTCTAATAGGTCTACACTAAGAAATCTAGACTAGGTTGGCCCCAAATGCTCTAACTAGTAAACATAGTGAAATTCTGAGAGCGATAATATAGACAATTGCAAATGATGTGAATTTTGGATATGTGATAGATGTTAATATGTAGATGTTATATCTTGCTCCATGAGCTGAGAAACAATGACGTGGTATAATGCAAAATGATCTACTAAAATTGCTATTGCATGCAATGTAAGAAATAACTATTTTTGGTTGATATAGGATTTCCTTACATCTAAGGATGCTCCTATTGAATAAGACAACTGAGAGGGGTGGTGAATCAGTTGTCACATAATTAAACCTTTAATTCAATCATCGAAACTTAATATTACTTAAATGATTAATCATCAAATGCTAATGTAGAAACTCAAATCCAACACATAAACACAATAACACCAAATTTACGTGGAAAACCCAATGAGAGGAAAACCATGGTGAGGATTAACTCACTATATAGAGAATATCAAAACCAATTACAAGAGGTTCACTACTAGAAATAAGGCTCACTACCAAAATAATGAATAATTTCCCAATAGGGCTAACAGCCCAAAGGGCTCACTGCATTTGAAAACTCAACATTAAGCTTCACACTGATCTGCCACACTCGCATCACACACACCCACTGAATAGAATCAATATCACATCTAACTGCACTTCCTCTTTTCTCTTATCACTCTTCTTCTTCCCTCTTGTATATGTTGGAGCTAAAAAATCCACCTTGGTTTTAACATGTCTCCATTATCATTTCTCATTTCATTTTCATCATAATCCCCACTACCCTTGATATTTCCTATATTTGGCATAAAACATAAAAAAAATTCCTAATGTATAAAGCTCTCACACCTACCATTGTAAATAAAATAAAGTATCCAATAATTATTTTGAGTAGTTCCCCTTACAAAAGTATTACCTTGGAAATATAAGACATATTAGCATGAAAACACCACATCAGGGGGACTCTCATCATGGTCTCATCGATGAACTGATGGAGGAAAACCACAAAACATACACCATCAATGAAACAAATTTCTATCGGGTGGACTTCTAACACAGTGTCCCCAATAGAATCACAAAGCTAACTAAGCTGAATTCATCAGAGTGAGTAATACATATCGATAGGAAATACCTTGTTGTCCCTCCGATAGCCCAAACAAAACATATTAGAGACACTAAAGCATATCGGGGAGAGATGGCATTGTGTCCAACCGATGGAAAGATACATGACATAATGAAGACATTTATCAAATAAAAAATATGCAGCGATAAGTAATATCAAGGAAACATAAAGCTATCGAGCCAACAAAAAACTTGGTCCCCCCAATACAATGATAAACAATCACAAGAAAAGAGTATCAGAATGAATGATGACTATCTGTAGGATATGAATAAGGGTTTCCCTGATGAGTCAATAACACATAAACAATCAAATATAAGAGGGATCAGAGGGACTAAAGCGTATTGGGGAGAAATTATCTGGCATCCTGCTGATACCCCAAAGGAAAGATAAAGACATAAAGTTCATTGAGGGGTGATCCCACAATACTAGTTTACAATTTTTGGCCAAACTAGACATTGAACTAAATTTTTTTAACTAAATCTTCACTTTTAGGAACCTATAGCTGCTAAACCATGAGGAATGTGAAGATTATGCAAACTAGTGATTTGTGACATTTTTTCTATAGATTCTAAATATATATTTTTAAAAGAAATTGGAATCAGATTGCATTTCTTTTCTATCTCCTTCGAAAACTAGTTTTTAACAATAAACACCATTTTTAAAGAGTGATGTTCATCGTATACAACATAAATTTTTTTGTATGAAGGATAAAATTTTATTCTTTTATAATTTAGATTTGTAAATATGATATCTAACACTTTCATTTGGTTTCATACTGTTTTATTGGATATTTTTTTCTTAATTAATTTTTGAAGTCAAACCAATTACAATTTAGACATAGGTAGACCGTATACAACATAACTTTTTTTGTATATATCAAAATTCAATTTTATTTTTTTTGTTGGATCAAAGACATCAATATCTAGCACATACATATTTTTTAGATTTTTTTTGGTAATCTACTATTTTTCCACATGTGAAAAATAGAGAGCTTGTTTTTTGGTGAAAAACCTACATTCACAAAAAATAAAAAATAAATATAATAATCAAATTAAAAATATTTAAAATTATACTTTTGTGGAAGCTTAAAATAAGGACTACATACTTACAAAAAATAAATTTTAAATGAATTCATTTGATCCACCAAAGGGTAAATCAAAAGTGGGTTTTTATCAACATTTTGATAGGTGTAAAGGAGACTCCATTATAGGCATGGTTTAAAACTATCAGGGTTCTATCCAAGGGGGTTTGTTCTAAGGTGTTTTGATCAAACCTTCTTTAATTGGAATCCTTTAAATGGAATTTTCAAGGCTTAAATCATTATATTTTCTAAAAATATGTGATTTCAGCAAAAAATAGGATGTCCCAAAAAGTGTAAACCACTATTGTGGGATCAGCGCAAGGAGAGAAGTGGATATCGGTGGGAGTAAAATCATAGTCCCACCGATACAATGATGATGATTTTTTTGATTGATGTGACAACCAAAGATATCGAGGAGATATTCAAATTAAATGATTTCCCTGATGACAAGAAAGAGAGAAAGTGCAACATTTATGAGCTAGAGCCGAGCAATATATACCTCAAATTGATCTCATTTCTATCATTGAGAATTAGAAAAGCTTACAGAGAGCAGAAGTGGAGAGAATGTATTGGAGGTACCCCATTGTTGCATAGATAGAAAGAAGGAAGCATGATACAAGTAATTATATGAAGCCAAACTGAGAAATTCCTTTCAAGTAAAAATAATTGTAAAGAGAATATAGGGTTTTGGATAATGGAAGGTTTGGAACACCAAAAAATAAAAGAAAAATAATAGAAGTTAGACACTTAGACTAAGACTTGATTGATCAATGTGTTGGGTCGAGGCCGAGGTCTAAGAGGAGTGCACAATTAGATCCTTCCATGGAAAATTCTTGGGATAAACACAAAGACTTAGGTGATTTGTGGACACCGCAGAGAGGGTATGAACTATTTATCTACCACTATAGAAAAAAATATAGATTCCAACTTGTCTGTAATCCATGGAAAATGAACTTTGGAAAGTTGATTGTGCCTAATGTATTCATCAATGTAGAGTTTCTTAAGGCATTGGATGCTAAGTATGACCACAAATGATGAGAAATTAAGTTACATGATGTGTTTGAATTCATTATCATCTCCAAAGACTTCATTTCCACTAACTTCCAATTAGATTGCTCTATGAGTGTTCCATTCACAGTAAAAGACCTCTTGACAGAATATCATCACATGGACACTAGCTATCAAAGGTGGAAATTACCACTACATAGGCCCTGGAAGGAAGGGAATAGAAGCAAAAATTTGTCCAGCAATGAACACCCTCCCTTTCATGAAGAGCTATTCGAGCAGTATTGTTATTATACATATTACACTATAGGAAAAGTGTTAGGAGTGGAAGTTCTAGCTCTTATGTCAGTAGACCAAATGGTTCTAGTAGCAGATGTGCAAAGATGAGATGCTAGCTCATTTGATTATGTTGGCTATCTGGCTAATGCTCTAAATCAGGGATTGGAGAAAAAAAAAATAGTGATTATATTAATTTTAAACATTATTCTTTGTTCATGCACTTACTTTTGTATGAAGGGAAAGTTAGAGGGCTTTGGGGAGAGGAATTAAGGATAAGGGATGTAAATGAGGATGGAAATTTTAAAACAATTCAGATGTGGACCTCAATATGGGAAAATTGATATGGGAGATCCCATTATTTATACTTTGAGGAGTATTTTGTTAAACCCTTGCTAAAATTATTGGGGCATCCATGTGATTACAACTTGTCTCTTGAAGTACAAAGGTTTCTTATACCTAAAGAGAAGGATCCCACGAAAAAGGTGAATCATAATTGGGGAGATTGGTATACATTTTCTAATTGCACTATGATTAGAGCATATGGATTTGAAGGGGCTCCACACTTGTTACCAAGAATAGTTCTTGATAAGGTGGCCTATTTGGAAATTGTGAAATAGTTGGCCAAATTAGATGCTAAGCATCTTAAAGGGCACAATAAACAATCAATTATTTTAAGTACTCTATATTTTGGAGATTTTACAATTGCTTCTAGTGAAGGATATGAAGAGATTGATAAGAAATTGGTACATTACAATTTTCCATTGGGAAATGAGAGAAAGAATTTTTATTTAGAGAAATTTATTAATAAGGAAAAATTGTCACAAACACTATCTGGATATGAACATCAATTCTCTATGGATGATGTGATAAGGAATCATGATGATGCTTTGATAGCACGAAGGATGGCCATATAAAATAAGATTATGTTAGATAAGGCATGGAAGAAGGATAATAATCCTTCATATATAAAAACATTCAGTGATGTGTAGGACCCATTAGAAAGAGTTGAACAACTGATTACTCATAAGGATGAACTAACTACAAATGTGCCCCCCATGGTTTTTGAAACACATGTGGTAACTTTATCTAGAATGTAGGCTGAGAATATGGAACCCCTCAGTTATATGCCATCACAACCTACTCTAGAAGTTAGTTTGTCTATGGATACTACCATGAGTGAGGAAGACGATGAAGCAAAAAGTGATGAAGAAGAATATGAGGTTGAATAAATAATTAAACCCATTGTCACATAATATGATCCACCCAATGAGCAAAGTATTATTAAATTTGAAGCATCAAATAAACTCTTTGATGATGTAAGAGTCAGGGTTGATCAAGAATTTATTTCTAATGGTGACTTCGTTAAAACTTTTGAGTTCAGGTCATTTTTCTATGAATAAAAAAGGTAGAGTGCTAAGAAAAGTAATGAAATATATCACTCCTTAACAAGAGGCTACTACTTTGCAAGAGTTTAGAAAGGAATTAGATTGGGAGCTAGAAGCTATCACCCCTGAAAGAGGAAGAGAACCGCTTCAAGAGGTTGGGGAGTTCCTCTCACTAGGATGGTACATCAGTTCTACCATAGTGTTTGATATCTTCAAGAAAAGAGGAGATAATACATTGCACCCAATACATTGCACCCGATAGAAGAGGCCTATGACAAAATGTATTTAGGGTCAGGTTACAACCTAGATGAAGCTACACTATTGATTTGGGTGCTATATCCTCAAGACAAGAGACCTTCTATCATTAGTAATCCAATTTAAGTTTTTGGACATCTCTTGGACATAGGGTGGGAGATACCAATCCCATTGAGATAGTAGAGTTAAAGATAAATGTGAAAAAATTCAATAAGGCTCAGGTTGAAAAATTAATAAAAGACAATGAAAAACTAAGGAAAGAGGCAGCCATTTATAGAGATAAACTACCCTCTTCCTCTTCATTATAATTATACTCTCCATGGGAGGACTATGACAAGAGAGTATTAGATGCCATGGCATATGCTATATACTAGAAACATTGCCATGAAAGAGTTCAAAAGAAATGCAATGAACTAGAGACAAAGATCAAAACCATCAAGTTTAAGATGATCTATGATATAATCAAGAAAAGGTTTGAGAATGTGATGGACTAGGTTGATTAATATTGGGAACTCTTCGTAAAAGTGCACTCTACTCTTCAAAAACATGAGAAACTATAGGTGTGTATGGAAGAAAAGAAAGAAGAATTGGTCATTAAGGAAGGCATGAATGAAAAAATCCTTCATAGATATAATGAGTTAAACAATCAACATGAGGAGTTTCATGCTAATATTAAAGCTGAGCTTGATGACTTTAACCAACCATTGGATATCTTGTTTCCCATGTTTTTTGGTGATGAAGGAGAACTTAAAGGACAAGACAATTGGAACGATGAATTGGCTTAGATACTACCATAGGCACTTGAGATAGTTAATGATGAAGAGAGGGGATTAGATAATACTCGTAAGAAGCTCCAGGGAATAATGTATATGGAGTACAATATGATGGATTCTCTATCAAATATTGACACTCATATCAAAAATGATTATATTGTCCACTTGTCAAAAATGAATCTGTTCATCACTAGAATTGGAGTGGCTCCGAGTGTGGAGAAATAAGTTTTGAGTTGAGGTCTACAAAATGATCGAGCACTTCATCATGGAGAGGAGAAATTTTCCAGATCCTAAGAGGTCATGAGTTCTCTATGATGAGTAATGGAGCAAGTGTTACTATCTATTACTATTTCCTCAACTGATTTATTTATGCTTAAAAATTACAATTAGTTAAGGTTATGAAAAGACATACCTTTTTGTAATGAGTCTGTAGCTTGTTGCTTCTCATATAAAAAGGGAAACCAAGACTTAGTTTCAATCATCATTATCATCATCATCATTAGTAATAGATAGGTTCATTTACTAGTATAACGTATTCCACTTATCCATTTCCATATTTTAAACTTTTGTTATAAATGTATATTTTTTGAAGCAATATAATGGAGAAGGTTGTTCATTATCGGTGATCTATTTCCAGTGTTCAACTATTATGTTAATAGTCATTATTATATGTTGTTGTGATGTCTCCAAAGTGGTTTCCCCTAATTAAATTTATACAATTTTTTCAGGACACATTTGCTATTGTTGTGTGATTTTCTTGATTGGGTTATGGCTAGAGTGAATTAAATTCCTTTCAAGTAATCTATTTCAATTAGTTCCTGCCAGGGATTAAAATATTTTTAAATTGATTTCTCTAACTAGTTTCCCGCAAGTTAAGAATTAAAAATCCTTTCATATTATCACAATAATTTAGGAGAATAACACTTGGATTCATAAAGAAGAGTGCAGTAACTGACAGACCTACATGTTTGTACAAGGTGCAAACATCCAAAGTTCCCAACAAGTTAGAGATAAGTTGAGAAGTAGAACCACCTATCATAAAAATTTGTCTCCATCATCATCATCCATCCCTCAACTCCATTCACCCAATAGGATTAGGCTCTTGTCATATTTAGAGCATTTTATACAAACTTTACTCATATACCTGATTCTTTAAACATCTACAATAGGAACTAGTCATCAACCTTGCATCTACTTCACACCCATAGGCCATTGTGGATAGATTTCCCAAATTAGAGACCATATTTAAACCTTTAAATATTCCTTATCATTTAGGTACACTTGCCTTGGTTTACCATAGCCTAAAGAGTAGAGGGTTATCAATCAAATTCACCACGTTTATTAGCCAAAAATGTACTAAGAGATTGGCACCCTCTTAAGTTCAAAACCTACATTTTTGAGACCTAATAGATTGGTGACTCCACTGGGGAACAACTAAGAAGATTTTTACCTTGAAAAAAGTTACCATAGAGTCATTCAAAACTATTTTATTGTATAAGTCATCAAAAGACTCTATTGGGAATAGATATAAAAGATTGTAAAATTTTCTCACTTTTCATAAAAAGTGAGTGGCAACTCTATCAAAAGTTTGTAGGAATGAATAAATGATTGGGAAATTAAAATAAAAATCAAGAAAAACAAACTCTAGATTTCAAAGCATCAAAGCATCCTATGAAATGAATGAAAGGAGATCTCTGCACCAAGAAAGTCCAAAGAAGAGCAATGGTAGGTGGATAGACAAACATGGATCCCCCCTTCAAAGAAAAACACAAATAGGAATGAAGTGGCATCTAATCAATCATATGTCATGTGTGGAAATAAGGGGAATACCTCAGAGCAACCTTTCCCAATGCATAATAGTCCTTTTTACAGGGATGAAGGATACCATTCAATGCCACCTAAATGAAACAATCTAACTGATAGAATTATCAATTTCAAACTAGATTCTTAATAGGAAGTGAATTCTACATACATGTAGATGAAGAAAGAATTCAAAGAAAAAATGAGTATGACAAAATGTTTTCATAACAACAAGAAGAGACCTAGTATGGATTTACTAACCATTTTTTCCCTGATGAGAATTATGATGAAATGACCACACAAGAGTCAGAACAACATGTGGAAAGATAGAGGGAGGAAGTTAGGATGCTAAAACAGTTGATAAAAGAAAGTAAAGAGCTGAACCAAAAACTCTCCTAGATGAATATTCATTCATAAAGACCACCAAAATATGTCCCTCTCCATAAGCAGTGGGAAACATCAATCTGCATGGGTCATCTCATAATACAGGTGCTCCAAGTACTTCAAAAGCACCTCACAATGTAGTTGGGAAATAAAATCAACATGTGCAACATAATATGCCACCACAAAACTCACAATAAAAAAATTCTAGCAACATTCCACAATATCATCCACCACCATGAAAATAATATGTTCCACACTATCAACACCATGTCCCACAACATAATGTATATTCTCACCAAAATGTCCAACAAAATGAATACCAAACTCAACATGGATTTCAATATTACCCCAATCCACCACATCAAAATCCCTGTCCACAAAATCTTGCAAGTATGAGCAAACAATTTAACTTGTCCAAATATCCAATATACCCATAGCCCATTGATACCGACTTGAGAAATATCGTCCCCCCATTCATAGGGAACAATGCAACTACAATAGAGGAACATGTAAGAAACTTTGATGATTTCATTCAAGACTTGGGAATGGAACAAGAAGATATCCTCATGAGGCTATTCGTGATGTACTTGATTGAAGAAGCAAGGGACTATTTCAACAGCCTACCAGATACCTCAATTACCTCTGCAGTAGATTTTAAAAGATAATTCTCAGAGCAATATGGAAATCAATGTGCTCCTAAATTTTCCTTACATGAGTTAATAAGCATTTAGAATCATCAAAATGAATCTATTTTTTAATTCAATCATACATTCTCTAATATTAATAACAAGATACCACATGGATCTAAGTTAGCTGACTCAATAGCCTTAAGCATCTATTTAAGAGCCTTTGATCCTAAAATAGGGTATGAGCTCATAAAAAAATGTCCAAATAGCTTGATTGAAGCACAAAAGGTTGCTATAACCATTGAAAACAATAGGAAATCTATTAGTATAATCAGCAAAAGAGATAACCTTAGAATCCCACAAAATCCTAACAATCACCAAAGTAGACAAAAAAAACTAGTATAGGAATGAAAGGCCAAGGTTGCATGACATGCCCTATAATACCACTTGGAAGGATGGATGACCAGTGGATAAGCCAAATTGGAAAGGTACTTTGGATCCTTTGAAAAAAATGAAGCACATGTAGTGGATACTACACCATGGTGTCCACCATGTCATAGGCCTCATTCCCTAGAACACTATGTAGTAGCTCAAACTTTTGAGGAACATGAATGGTCACAAGAACAAGATAAAGATGACTGCATTGTGAATATATTAAGATGGGGATCCCATCAAACCAATGATGGATACTCATCCTCTAAGTATGGGTGTGAATATGATGTCAGCAATCAGAAAAACAATGCTAATATAGAGTAAGAAGTGCTCTATGATCTAGAAGAAAATGCAAAAGAAATAGCCTATGTGTACAACATAACACCACAATTTTAATTGAGAACACCAATAGAAGAAGAAAAGAGGACCATCATAGAAAATTATTATTGGAAAAATGAGTAAAGTTATTTATATGTTGTCATTGATGTCACCATGTTGGAAGGATGATGGTAGTTGGGTCTGGTACTCTTATACTGATGCTTATTCTCTTTGGTGGTTGATTCAGTATTTTTGGTGTCACTCTGGTATTCTAGTCAACACTTCTCCATGGTTGATAATATTTGGTTGCAATTTTGGGAAACTACTGATGGATGTTAAAGGCTTGCATGATTAGGATATTTCATGTTCTGGTGCTTGAACAACATGGAAACAACCGATAGAATGATTGTTGCTTTTTGCGTTGAAGACTATTCTTGGTCGACTTTTTAAGATAATTTTGATTTGATATGAAAACTTATGTGCGATCTATTTTTGGTTTGAGCTGACATGATGTAATGTGCCAAAAAAATTTTTGTGTGTTTGGAAATATTTTGTGAACTATTGAGGCCGACGTAATAATGGTTAAAGCATTTTGAAAATACTTTGTGGAGTTGACCTAATTAGTGCTTGCAATGAAGATCAAGTATATATATATAAGTATATGGTGAAAAAATTTGTGTGTGTGACAGAGGTGTGTAAATGTATGTGTACGCGAGTATATGTGTGGAAGTGTAGTGAGTCTGTAGAAAGGTGATAGAAGAAATAGTGAATAAGTAATGAATGTGAAGGTGTGATCAGAAAGGCAATAGTTGTGAGAATAATTGAAACTGTATCAGTACATGTTAGGTGCATCTATCCAATTCAATTTTGGGTTGTAAAGCCTTACTCTATTTTGTATAATCTTTTTGTAGGTAGTGAGCCTCTTGTTGGACAGTGAGTCCTTTTTATAGGCAATGAGCCTTTGTACTAGGACAGTGAGTCCTTCTTTTGGCAGTGAGCCTATTTTAAAATACTATATAGTGTGAGTTAACCCTCATCATGGTTTTCCCTTTATTAGGTTTTCCACGTAAAAATATAGTGTTCATTGTGTTGATTTACTTTCTGCTATCTATGTTTCATGCTCATATATAAATAACAAATTTTTTTGGTTAAGGATCTGATAAGTGATAAATTTTTAAGTTTCAATTTGTGTGACAACATATTCACCCCCCCTCTCAGTTGTCCTACGCCTATTTAACAAGGTTGTGTCTAAAGGAAAAAGAAATAAAGACAACCTAAGAAGTAGACCCACAAATGTGGACTAGGGAACACCTAGAGGCATGTTTACAAAAGAACAAAAGAACAAGAAGAAGGTATCATCTAAAAAAATAAGGGTGAAAAAAAGCCTCAGAAGATGACTCAAAATGAGGCTACAAATGTTGAATTTGAGAAAAAAACAAATAATGTCAAAGTTCAAAATGAAGGAGAAAGGGCTACTAAAACACAAAAAATAGAACAAGGGATGACTACCCCTTCATTCATCATTACACAAGCACTAACTCAGATAAAGATGATAGTTCCCTTGATGTAAATGAAGAAAATTGATGAGTACAAAGAAAAAACCCTCAAATTGATCACCAATGCATCTCACAAACATCATGATCAAAACAAGGAGGTCACTATCATTGAGCAGGAAACTACAAAGGCAGTAGAAGTTTATTTGGGTGATACCCTTACAAAAAATCCCTCCCAGGTGGATCCATTTTACACCATATTGGTGATCAACAACAAACTAGTAAAAAATTGCATGATTGACTTGGGGGAATCAATCAATATCATGCCTTTGGTTGTCATTAAGGAGCTAGGTTTGTGGGTGAACACCACCTAGGGAAAGTGCTATTCCATGGATAACATATTGGTTCAAGTAGTTGGAGTGATATGGGACATGGAATTGAAAGTATCATCATACCTTGAGACAACATATATGACAAACGTCACTATGGTGGACACTCCTCCTTACTATGGAAAGTTATTATCTAGGAAATGGACTGCATCAGTAGGTGGAAATGTCCAGTTGGATTTATCTTATGCCACAATACATGTGAATGGAAGGAAGTGAAGTTGTATAGATAACCTAGATCATAACATGTCATTGAGCTCTTTTGACCCTAATCAAATGAATTGCTTATGTGATGTAGTTCTTGGGAGTTTTAGAATTGAGAACTAAAACCCTAAATTGCTAAACACAGATCCAATTGCTAGAGATGTTTCTCGAAATAAAAAAGGAATATGACATATGTATTTTGATGGAGCCTACAATAGAGAGGGGAATAGAGTTGGGATTATTTTCATTTCACCAAATGGTACAACATTTAAGTTCTCATTTTTGCTGACATTTTAATGCACAAATAATATAATAGAATGTGGGGAATTGTTACTAGGTTTAAACATCGCCATAAAGCATGGGATCAAAGTGTTAACCATTTTTGGAGATTCAAAATTGGTTGTTTCACAAGTAAGGTCAAATAATTCTACAAAAAAATAAGATTGAAGCAATACAAACATGGAGTGTAGGAAACTATAGAACTCTTTGATTCCTTCTCCATTGACTAGGTGGATAGATCAAGAAACTTAATGGACGACTTCTTATAAAATGTGGCCTTGAAAAGGGATGGCATTACCTTAGTAGGTATCTCACAAGTGGAACTCAAGACTAGACCTACAGTTCCTGAAAACATTTATAATTGGAAAGTCTTCAATGATGACACAGATCTGATCAAGTTCTTACACTGCATTGATCAATATGAAACTCAATAAATTTATTTCAATGTGTTTGTTGAAGAATTGGATGGTAAATAAAATATATTTGGCAAAGAAGTAGAGAAACTCAAAACAAATAAGATTCCTAAATGATTAGTGCCATTATAAAGGGTATTCGATGGGAGTGACAAAACAATTTTGATGCAAACACTAGTAAGAAGGGAAGATGTTGAAGAAATTAATATTGGGATTGAATTGGCTCCAAAAAGGGTGACATCGGAAAGAAGATAAACCCTACAATTAGAAAGATGTTGATCACATTGTTGAGAAATATAAGCATATTTTTGCATGGTCATATGATGACCTTAAAGCATATAGAGAAGATCTATATCCACATGAAATCCCACCAAAGCTTGATGCAAAACCCTTCAGACAAAAAAAATACTAGTAAATCCAACTCTAGAACCCAAGATGCATGAAGAAATCGTGAAGCTCAAAGAAGGAGGTATTATTAAGCCCATCAGACATTCTACTTGGGTTTCCAACTTGGTGCCTATTAGGAAGAAGAATGGAGACATAAGGTTGTGTCTAGATTTTTGAAATTTAAATTTTTCCTTCCTTAAAGACAATTATCCCCTCTGATGTAGAGTAGGGGTATAAGTTACATGATTGATACCATATTTCACAAAAATGGGATCATTCATTTCTCAAAGTTCAATGGAACTCATGATAGGGAAGACTTCTTTAGTTAGGATAAACCTCTCGAGTTTGTGGGATAGCATGGAAACTAGTTGGATAACATATGATGATGATATAAATGACGTCATAGAAATTTCAAGGTTTTTTCAATCACCAAATGCACAGGAAGGTTCAAGGTAGCCACACTCAAGGGAATAATTTGTGGGATATTCATATGTGTTGACACTCTAATTTTATGGAAACATAAACCCTCACTTGGTTTGAGTACCAAATACACCTTTCAACAATGCTAATGAACCTACAAATGACCATGAGGCAATCAAATCAATCACAAGTACTAGACTATACAATATCGTCATACACAGTCCTAGATAGGATAGTTAAATGTTTCCCTACACATAAGAGTAGCATTCAACCAATAATGGAAAAGGGCTCTGCATTAAGAAACAATGGTTTATACATCCTAACCTCATTTTTCCAATATGTATCAACCACCTTCCAAACTTCCAATGCTAAAAATTTGGCATTCATTTACAATGCAAGGGCTTCTGACTATAAACAAGGAAAAAAAATTGACTATCAACAAAGTTCTCTTCACACATACATTTTCCAAGCCTCAACTCTTGGGAAACATTATGAAACACCATGATTGACTTTTTTATGAGTATGTTCAATTTTATTATGGTGGGAATGTGAGATATTGCATTTTGAATGCTCACTGAAAACCTAGGCAAGGTTTAGAGAAATCTCCACTAAACTAGTGATATCTCACTCAATACTTCAAGAATTCTACTCTAAAAAAAACCAAAATAAATCTAAGAGAATCCTTTGAAAATTACAATCACCATTTCATTTGTACAGTGCACCCATAATTCATACAACTTGATAGAAATTGAAAGTAGGGAAAACATAGAAAATAGATGTGAAAAAAAATTCTTTCCAAAAACTTCATTCCAATCCTTCTTGAGATTACAAGGATTATTTGAGATTTTACAACCATATTATAATTTTACCCAACCGTATTTGGTTTAGTTACATCGAATTACATTAGTTTTCAAAAAAATGCAAAGTTGCTTGACAACTTTTGAACAATGTTGACAACATTTTGCATTTTTACTTAAAATTGCACCTAGAGACTCCACAATGACTCAAACTGACTTCAACTAACATGAAATAGTCTAGAAAGACCTTATTACATGAAGCCAACCTACATAAGATGAAATTCCAAAAAATCAACTACCTAGAACCAAAGGTGCACCTGAAAGTCAAGGTGCCCCTACACCATACTCCCTAGAGGAGAAAAGAACTCAAGTTCCACTTGAGTTAAGACTTGCAATAGTAAACCTGCATCATGATCCACTCACCATTTGAAAATTCTTGGGAACCTGCATAATAACCTACAACAACATCTACTTGTAAAGAGTACAACACAAAAACTAACTTTGCAACCTTGAAATCAATGACTCCTTTGCTCACAACTTCCCTTTGCTTGCGTCTACTACCTCCAACTTGTAACTAATCCCTTTCTACTTGATAGATGGCATACAATGCAATAGAACCATGTCCCACTTCAATATCTTGTTTCATTTTGAACTTAGGCTTCCCATCCCTCAAGTTTACCATCTCAACCAAAGCATTGTTTCCTCTCTCTTTGTCTCCAACCATCATGACATCAAACATGGTTTCTTGATCAATGGTACTACTCTCTTCCAAAAGAAGTATATCATTACTAACCTCCAACATCTCCTTATGGAACTCCTACAATGAATTCCCATATGCTTCACCCTCAATGGAAAATAGAAGAGATTGAGTCCTTCTTGCATTTTCAATGCCATCAATTCTTAGATGTGGAAGGGGCCTAGACTAAGAATAAACCATACAACATATATCATCCAAACCTACAATGTGTAATTTTGCTCTCTCCTTTGGATCTACACAGTCAATGGCCTTTTCCTTATCTTTGTTCATATCAGATTGAAAAATAGAAAATGGAACCTCTAACTGATAATTTAGCCCCCTAACCTCCTTTTGTATTGAGTTACCTTCACTAAATTTCCTAAGCAATGCAAAGATAATGTGGACTGCATCTTCATATTCTAACTGCAAATGCTTATTACCTTCAATCACATTGAAAGATTGATCTTCCCACTCTAAAAAACCTACATGAGGACTAGTACCTCTCCTTGGGAGGTCATCTACCGCCATATTAACTTTCTCCTACAACAAATCTTGAACCTCCAATGGTAGTTGATCAACCCTAGTTTTTGTCATAATAGTCCTAGGTTTGTTTATGCTTGCAAAGCCTTGGTCATCTTTTTCTATGGTTTGTACAAACTCCTTCATACTCGCCAACATAACACTAAAACCCATTTGTGTTTCTTGACTTTCCTCTTTCAATGGTGTAAGGGTGTATGCAACTCCATCTTTCTCTATGGCATATGTGTTTTTCCTTCCATCATTCTTAACATTCCTATCATATTGCCAAGGCCTCCCCAAAAGCAAATGGAAAACATCCATTGGAATTATGTCACACAAGACCTTATCCTTATAACCCCATATGTGAAAATCTACCCAACTTTGTTCATTCACAACTACTTGTATCCCTTTGTTTAACCAAGACACCTTGTAGGGAGTGGAATGAGGGAATCTTTGTAATTTCAAGTTCTCAACCATTTCAAGAGAAACCAAATTATCTATACTACCAAAATCAATAACAACCTTGCAACACTTACCTTGGATTTTACATGTAGTGCTAAAGAGTGAATTTCTCTGTGGTGGTTCCTTCTCCATTGGCCCTTTGATTAGAGTTCTTCTCATCAGAAAAAAATATCCAACCTCTGGTTCTTCAATGTGTGGTGAAGAATGTACACTCTCAACATCATCTCCACCCTGTGCAATCTGATTTCTTCTTTCACTTCCAAACGAAGTAGATGGCTTCTCCTTAGTACATTGCCATGCTTGGTGGCCTACAAATTTGTTGCACTTATAGCACTTCCTAGTAAAGCCACTTGAACCTCCTCTTTGGCCTTCAAATCTACCTCTAGAATCTGATCTTCTTCCTCTAAATCTGCCTCTTGAATCTGAAACTTGTTCTTGAACTCTACTTGTCTCTCTTTGACTCTCATGTGGTTATCCTAGATCAGCAAAGGACCCTCCTAAAACTCCTTCCTCTACCCCTGCTTTGAATTTTTTTCCTTCTCCTCAACTTATCTTCAACCTTGATGGCCAATTGATAACACTCTTCCATTGTTCTTGGGTTTGTGAGGCTTAATTCATCCTAAAGGTTGTATCTCAAGCCATTGATATACCTTGCCACTTTTTCCACATCATCTTCTACATAGCCTTCCCTTATACTCAATTTTTAGAAATCCTCTATATAGTCCTTCACATCCATATTTTTTTTGCTTAAGGCTTTGAATCCTTCTGAATAACTAAATGGCATAGTCACTGGTCAGGTAGGAATTTTCCTTTGATTTTAGCAACCATCCTATCCCAAGAGGTGATTTTAGACTTTCCCTTTTTTCTCCTCTCATATTGTACATAGTCCCACCAAAATAAGGCATGGCCCTTCAATTTTGTCTTGGCCAACTTCACTCTTTGTCCTTCTAGTACATCTTCATATTCAAAGTAGTTTTCTAGTGCTCCTATCCAATCTAGGAGTTCTTCATTGTACAATTTTCCTCCATACACTAGTATATCCATCTTTATATTAGGACCTTCTCCCTTGACTTCCTTCAATAGCTTGGCCATTCTCAAGGCATCAGGATCCAACTCTTCTTGGGACCCTTCTTGGGAACTTTCCTCTTCCCCTTCTTCTTCTTGGTCACTCAAGTCTCCTATGACCACTCCTTTTTTCTGACTTGTTTCGACTATAACAAGCCTAGCTACAAGGGATTTTTTCAACTCCCTCACTTTTCTCAACTCTCTTTCATGTTTCTCCTTCAATTCATTCACCTCTCTCACAACTGGATTCCATTTTGGAGGCATATTTGTTTCTTCTTCACATCAAATTTTCCCTCTTTAGACCAACCTATGCTCTGATACCAATTTGATGTAGAGAAGAGGTATAAGTTACATGATTAATATTGTATTTCACAACAATGGGCTCATTCATTTCTCAAAGTTCAATGGACAGGGCATACTTCTTTAGTTAGGATAGTCCTCTCAATATGAAAAGGTGGTACACCTCTCATGTTTCTGGGATAGCATGGAAACTAGTTGGATAGCATATGATGATCATATAAATGACATCATAGACATTCCAAGTTTTTTTCAATCACTAAATGCATAGACAGGTTCAAGGTAGCCAAACTCAAGGGAGCAATCCGTGGGATAGTCATATGTGTTGACACTCAACTTTAATAGAAACAAAAACCCTCACTTGGTTTGAGTCCCAAGGACCCTTATACACCTTTCAAAAATTCTAATTAACCTACAAATAACCATGAGGCAATCAAATCAATCAAAATTACTGGACTATACAATAATGTCATACACAGTCCTAGATAGGATAGTCAAATGTTTCCTGCACACAAGAGTAGCATTCAACCAAAAATGGAAAAGGGATCTCCACTAAGAAACAATGGTTTATACATCCATACCTCGTTGTTCCAATGTGTATCAATCACCTTCCAAACTTCCAATGTCAAAACTTTGGCATTCATTTACAATGCAAGGGATTTTGACTGTAAACAAGGAAAAATAAACCAACTTTCAACAAAGCTCTCTTCACACGTGCATTTTCCAAGTCTCAACTCTTGGGAAACATTAGGAAACACCAAGAAAAACTTCTATATGATATGGTTCAATTTGATCATGGTGGGAACATGATATATTGCACTTTGAATGCTCACTGAAACCCTAGGCAGGGTTTAGAGAAATCTCCACTAAACTACTGATATCTCGCTTAATAATTCATGAATTCAACTCTAAAAAAAACCAAAATAAAGCTAAGAAACTCCTCTAAAAACTAAATTTACCATTTCATCCACACAATGCACCCGTAATTCATATAACATGATAGAAATTGAAAGAAGCATGGAAAACACATAAAATAGATGTGCAAAAAAGAGCTTTCTTTCCAAAAAATTCATTCCAATCTTTATCCTTGAGATTAAAAGGATTATTTGAGATTTTACAACCATATTATAACTATCCCCAACCATATTTGTTTTAGTTACATCAAATTACATTAGTTTGCAAATTTTTTTATAGTTGCTTGACAACTTTTGAATAATGTTGACAACATTTGTATTTTTACTTAACCTTGCACCTAGAGACTCCACAATGACTCAAACTAACTCCAACTAACATGAAATGGTATAGAAATACCTTATTACATGAAACCAACCTGCACGAGAAAAAAAACCAAAAATTCAACTACCTAGAACCAAAGGCGCACCTGAAAGCCAGGGTGCCCCTGCACCACCCTCCCAAACATGGAAGTTATGTTGAGGGTAACAAGATGTGAGTTATTTTCCATGATGGATGGTTTTTTAGGGTATAACTAGGTGAAATTAAAAGAATCATAACAATATAATACTGCGTTTACCACACCTTGGGTCACCTATGTATACGTAAGGATGCCATTTGGTCTCACAAATGTTGGTGCCACCTTTCAAAGAGCTATGGATGTTTCCTTTGCTAACCTAATTAATACAATAATGGTGGTGTATCAAGATGATCCTATTGCATATTCTAAGAAATCAGATGACCATGTTGAACATCTAGAAAAGATCTTCCTCAAAGCTCTGGAGTATGGTATTTCCTTAAACCCTAAGAAGTGCCATTTTTTTGTGACTAAAGGAAAATTGTTGGGCTACATAGTATCTAAGGATGGAGTAAGAATTGATCCTAAGAGGGTGGAGGCTATATAAAATATTCCTATCCCAAAGATAATAAAATCCATTCATTCTTTCTCTAGCCAAAAAAACTGTGAGGAGGTTTATATCAAATTTTGTTGAGATTGTCAAGCCTATTTCAAAAATCTTGAAGGAGCCAAGATTGATTGGATAGTAGAAGAGATTGATGCATTCATATCTATTAAAAGGGAAATCAAGGAAGACCTAGTTTTAAAATCACCTAACTTTAGTAAACCATTTCATATTTTCTCATTTTCATTTTACCACACAGTTGCAGCAGTGGTGTTGCAAAAAAATAAAGAATGGTATGAGCAACCAATATCATTTTACAAAAAATCCCTTCAAGAAGTAGAATTAAAGTATGGAATTATAGAAAAACAAGCATATGCACTTGTAAAAGCTATGAAAGCCTTCAGAACTTATTTGGTAAGAGCCAAGGTAATTGCATATGTCCCAAATGTTGTAGTTAGGGATGTGCTTGTGCAAACTAAAGTTACAGGGAGAAGGTGTAGATGGATTAACAAAATTCAAGAGTTTGATATTGAAATCCAAATCACCAAATTGGTAAGAGGATAGGGATTGGCTAAGCTCATGACTGAATCAAATATTGAAGCATCTCAAATCTGTAACATAGCGGAGGAAGAAGGTATGATTGCTAGCATTGAGAATACCCCATGGTACACCAATATTATGTATTATATCAAAATTTTAAAATGTCCTAAAGGCAAGTGAAAATAAAAAAGAACCTTTAAAATTAAATACCTCAAAGTATGTCTTTATGGACAAAGACTTGTACTAGAAGAATATGGATGGAGTTTTGTTATTTTGCTTAGTTGGTATTCCAATATTATGTATTATCTCAAAAGTTTAAAATGTCCTAAAGACGAGTGAAAATAAAAAAGAACCTTTAAAATTAAATACCTCAAAGTATGTCTTTATGGACAAAGACTTATACTGGAAGAATAGGGATGGAGTTTTGTTATTATTCTTAGTTGAATCACAAGCAAACCATGTATTGAAGGAGATGCATGAAGGAGTTTGTGGAGGACATTTTTGGCCAAGACCCCTAAGAGCTGGATACTACTGGCCCAGGGTCTTCAATGACTCTTTTACATATGTACAAAAGTGTGAGGCTTGTCTAATATTTTATGGAAAAATGAAGTATCAAGGAGCACTACCACTTAGACCAATACAAGTTGAAGCTCCATTTCATCAATGATGGATTTATTTCATTGGATAAATACCAAAGAAGTCTAGTGGAGGCCATAAATGGATTCTAGTGGCAACTAATTATTTTACAAAATGGATAGAAGTCATCCCTACAAAGCAAGCCACTAGTAAGGTTGTGACAAATTTTATGATGGAGAATATCATCACTAGATTTGGAACACTTGTAAGGATAGTTACAGATAATGGTATGTGCTTCAGATCAGAAGAGTTCAAAATGTTTTGTGAGACATATGGAATAAAATTTCATATGCATCTCGATACCATCCACAAGCAAATGGGTAGGCTAAATCAAGCAACAAGAGTATCTTAAAAATAATAAAAAGGATGTTGGACCAAAAAAAGGTATGGGATTCCAAATTAAGGTTGGAGGTCTGGGCAGATAGAATCATAGTAAAGAAGTCAATTAGAAAATCACCTTTTGAATTGGTTTATGGGACACAAGCAAGGATGCCCATGCAGAGCCTTTTACTAGTATATAAGTTTATGCTCTAAGAAGACTTGGATATCCCTAAACCTATGGAAGATAGAATGGAGTAGTTGGAAAAATTGGATGAGATTAGAAGCTTGGCCAAAGAGTGTAACACAAAAATGCAATCACAAACAAAGTACTTGTTTGACAAAAGAGAAAAAGATAGAAAGTTTGAAGTAAATGACATGGTTCTATTATGAAATGCCAGATGCAATGAAAAAGGGAAGCATGGTAAATTTGAAGCTCTCTAGATAGGACCATTTGTTATTGCAAGCAAAGGTGGTGAAGATTCTTATTATCTTCAAAATATGTTAGGAGAAGTTTAGGAATTGCTAGTGCATAGACAATTCCTGAAACACTTCCTTTCTTAAAAAATATGATTTTCCATGCACAATAGTTTAGGTTTCCCTCCCCCTTCCCATCGCATTTTTTTCACATTCACCCATGGTCTTCCTTCGAGAGATCACTTCTAGATTCTTGCAATTATCTCACATTCATTCATCCCTAGTTGGAGCCACTGTTGGAGTTGAAAAATCCACCTTGGTTTTCACATGCCTCCATTATCATTTTCATCATAATCGCCATTGCCCTCAATATTTCCTATATTTGGCATAAAACTTATTTTTTTTTCCTAATGTATAAAGCTCTCAGACCTACCATTGTAAATAAAATAAAGTCTCCAATCATTATTCTAAGTATTTCCCCTTCCTAAAGTATTACCTTAGTAATATAAGACATATCAACATGAAAATACCAAATTGGGGTGGCTCTCATCATGGTCTCATCGATGAACCAATGGAGGCTAACCAGAAAACATACACCATCGGCGAAATTTTTTTCTATCAAGCAGACTTCTAACATGGTCACCTTGATAGACTGAAAGAGCTAACTAAGGTGAATTGATCGGAGTGAGTAATACATATCGGTAGGACATACCTCATTGTCCCCCGATAGCTAGAGAAAAACATATCAGAGACACTAAAGCATATCAGGGAGAGATGACATTGTGTCCCATTGATGGACCGATACATGACATAATGAATAAATTTATTAAATCAAAAATATATAGTGATGAGTAATATTAGGGAAACATAAATCTATTGGGTTGAAAAAAAACTTTGTCCCCCCGATACAACAATAAACAATCAAAAGAAAAGAGTATCAGAATGAGCAATGACTATCGACATGATATGAACAAGGGTTCCCTTGATGAGCTACTAACACATAAATGATAAAATATAAGAGGGATAAGAGGGACTAAATCGTATTAGGGAGAAATTATCTAGCATCCTGTTGATACCCCGAAGGAAAGTTAAAGACATAAATCTCATCAAGGAGAGAAGTTCATATTAGAAAGAGTAAAATCATATTCCCACTGATACAATGATGATGATTTTTTTTGATTGATGTGAAAGCCTAATATATCAAGGAGATATTCAAATTAAATGATCTCCCCGATGATAAGAAAGAGAGAAAGTGCAACATTTATGAGCTAGAGTTGAGCAATCCATACCTCAAATTGATCTCATTTCTATCATTGAAAATTAGAAAATCTTACAGAGAACAGAAGTGGAGTGAATGAGCTAGAGGTACCCCATTGTTGCATGGGCAGAGAGAAGAAAGTGTGATACAAGTAAGTATACAAAGCCTAGCTATGAAATTCCTTTGAAGTAAACAAAACTATAAAGAGGTGCTAGGGTTCTGGATAATGGAAGGAAGATTGGGAACTTGGAAAACTAAAAAAAATTTATAATTAGACTCTTAAACCAAGAATTGATTGATCAATGTCCTAGGTAAGGGTCAAGGCCTAAGAGGAGTGTACAATTAAATCCTTCCATGGAAACATTGTGGGATAAATAAAGACTTAGGGGATGTGTGGACACCACAAACTATTTATCTACCACTATAAAAAAATAATATAGGTTCCAACCTATCTAGAATCCATGGAAAATGAACTTGGGAAAGTTGGTTGTGCCTAATGCATTTGTCAATGTAATGTTGGTTAAGACACTAGCTACTAAGTATGACCCCAAACGATGAGCAATTCAATTACATGATGGGTATGAATTCATTATCATCTCCAAAGACTTCATTTCCACTGTCTTCCAATTAGATTGCTCTATAAGTGTGTCATTCACAGTAAACAACCTCTTGAGAAAATGCAATCACATGGACACTAGCTATAAAAGTTGGAAATTTCCACTACATAGGCCCTGGAAGGAAGGGAATAGACTCAAAAGGTTGTCCAGCAATGAACACCCTCCCTTTCATGAAGAGCTATTTGAGCAGTATTTTTAGTATACATATCACACTATAGGAAAAGTGTTGGGAGTGGAAGTTTTGGCTCTTATTTCAATAGCCCCAATGGTTTTGGAAGCAGATGTGCAAATCTGAGATGATAGATCCTTTAAATGGAACTTTTCAAGGCTTAAATCAATAGATTTTCTAAAAATATGGGATTTTAGCAAAAATCAAGATGTCCCAAAAAGTGTAAACCTCTATTGTGGGATCACCCTAAGGAGAGAAGTGGATACCAACAGGAGTAAAATCATAGTCCCATTGATACAACGATGATGATTCTTTTTGACTGATGTGATAGTTGGAGATATCAAGGAGATGTTCAAATAAAATAATCTCTCTGATGACAAGAAAGAGATCAAGTGCAACATTTATGAGCTAGAGTGAAGCAATGTATACCTCAAATTGATCTCATTTCTATCACTGAAAATTATAAAAGCTTACAGAGAGAAGAAGTGGAGTGAATGAGCTGGAGGCACCCCATTATTTCACAGGAAAAGAGAGGCAAGCATGATACAAGTATACAAAGCCCAGCTCAGAAATTCCTTTGAAGTAAAAAGAACTATAAAGAGAAGCTAGGGTTCTGGTTAATGGAAGGAAGCTTGGGAACAACAGAAACAAAAAAACAAAAAATAGAAGTTAGACTCTTAAACCAATACTTGATCGATCAATGTCCTAGGTTGGGGCTGAGGCCTAAGAGGAGTGCACAATTAGATCCTTCCATGGACAAATTATGGGATAAACACAAAGACTTAGGGGATGTGTGGTGATGAGAGGCTCAAAGATACTTTCATATAAATCATTTTATGTTTAAAAGGCTTGTTATTTTTTTTCATTAACATGATTCACAGTAGACTATAGACTAATATATTTACTTACTTTGCTTTATGTTTGGCTAATTTGGTAGATATATTTGAGGTAATGTTTTATGTTAAATGGTTTGTTTTTGTGATAATATTGATGAGTTAATTATGCAGTGTTAATATTTTACTGTCGTAATTGGTATCCTTTTCTTAAGGGTTTTATTTAGGGTATTTAAAAGGCTGATGATGAAGTTAAACTCCCTATTTAAATAAAGAAATAAAATTCCTCCATTGATCGGCCCAGCTGGATGATGAATCACTCAAGTCCAAATCAGCTTCTTTTTAGTCAGTTTAGGAACTTCTAGTCCCAGTGTTGATCTAGCATATTTCTCTATGTCGATTCTCAATCATGTTTTAGTTTTTCTTTATATCTTTAGTTTAGACACCTTGAATCTTGGAAATTAATGTGATGTGAATTCAATAAGGATATAGTTATAAATATCCATGTTTTAGATTTAGATAGGAGTTAGATAATTTTCAACAAAAACCTTGTAATTGTTACTGTAGACATAGAAAATATACAGATTGATATCACACTCAATCTTGATCTACTAACATCACTTCATCCTAAATCATCCCTCTGTCTAACCATTTAATCAAATAGCCTTATTTGATTAAAGTCATCATAATTCCCCTTTTAATTAAATAAATCCCTCAATTTAATTAAATCATCGTCTCTGTGTAATTAGCTAGGTCATTTCATCTTCTTATCTTTATTTAATTAAATAATCCATATTATTTGATTAAATCTCTAAAGATCATCTAATTAAATTAAATAAATCAAACATTTATCTAATTTAATATAACATCACCCCCTTTGGTTAAATAAATCAAAATATTTATTTAACTAGGTCTTAATCATTTTCATCTCTTTTTGATTTATTTCAACCCACAAATCTAAATCAAATAGTCAAATCACCTAATCTCCTCCTAAATTAATCAAAACCTTATTAATTTAATCCTAATAACTCAAATCCTCTAGATTTTGTAACTTGCACATGAAAATCAATTTAATTGATTTATAAATCATCTATTTTCATTCAAAAAGATATCAAAGATGGAATATTCTTCAAATTTGAAATCTCCCCCCAAAAGGACTTGTCCCTTCCAACAAAGCATTTAACATCTCTTACAAGTCCTTTTCTTGAGCCATGTGACATTAACTTCACCTTTCACCTCATCCTTCAAGCCATATTTTGAATTTGAATCTCCCCCCTCTTTGCACATTCTCCAAAACTTGCACATCCTCCATCCATTCACAAGTTGACAAGTGGCACTTTTCCATTGGCTAATTCTTAATCCCAAATTTATCTATTTGAACATTCATCCATCTTTGCATTCTATAAATAAGAGACTAATCTCCTCATTCTATCATCCACAATTTGAGTAAACTTACTATGCTCAAATCATTAGCAATTCTCATCCATTATCATTGAATCTTAGCTGGGTTATGCAGATTTTTCTATTGGAGCACTCACCATTCTTCATCAAATTGGATCATTCATCAACATTTATCAAGCTTGCATCATTGGAGTTGGGAAAGGGCCAATTTTCACATCAAATTGGCACCAATTCCACCATGGGATCAAGAGTTTGCATTGTCTTCAATAGGATTTAGCTTGCTTTATTGCTCTTTCATTTCATTCTTATCTCATTTCCTATTTTAAACTTTGCTAATGGATTTCATGGGGAATCCTTGTTCTTACTTGCATTTGATCTCCTAATGTATTAATTTTTTATGTTTTGCAAGTATTTGGATTAGGGTTCTATAGTTACAATACTCTATTTTGCATCCTGATTTGATCAATTTGAACGAAGATAAGAAGTTAACTTAGATTACTTTGTTAAGAGATCTTACCAGAGGAAGAGCAAGGCCCACTCAACCAAAGGAATTGATCTTGTTTGGTATTTTCTGAGTTCATGATATTTTTGTTCATTAATATTGAATTTGAAGTGTTAGAAGTTAAATCTAGAATGTTAAGTTAGTTTGAATCACTTTCAACAATTGTTTTTGAATGTCTCTTAAGTTTAGTTTATCATAGTTAGAATGGTTTGTTAGATTCATTATAAGGTTTATTAAGTTAATCAAGTTTAGATGTTGTTTGTAAGGATTAAGTTTGGTAATTATCTATTAAGTTTAATTGTTCAGCAATGATGGGAACTTATGGAAAGATAGAATTGAAGTTTGTTGGAAATTTGTTCATGGAAATTAGAAATTATGTTTTCTAGATTAATCATTATTTCCTTGCAATTCATTTCTATTCTTTAAAATAGTATTTATTTTCCAGCAAATTTTAAGATAGATTTCTTTCGAAGTAAATTAGAATTAAATTTGGATTTCAAATTCTAGATTAAAAATTAAGATAAATGTTAATCTTTTCCATGAATTAGTCTCAATCAAGTAAAATGTAGTTAGAAATAATCGACAAAACTTTAATTTAGGAAATAAGATAGAATTAATCCTTAGGAATTAGTCACTAAAGATCAGCTCATGAGAGCTCCTGAGACCTCTTGAAGAGCTCTTGAAAGCTCTTGAAAGCTCTTGAAGGAGCCAAATCGACACTTGAAGTCACTATTTACAGTGCAAACCTCCTAAAAAAATTCCATGACAAACATCCTTATCGCATATAGCTCTGAGACACACCCAATTCAATGATTAATTGACTAAATGATGCAAGTTTGACATCAACAACCTTGCCCATCATTTTTGGTGCCATTTTCAAGGATTTAAAAGATCTGCCTACTTAGTGTGAAGCTTTAGTGTCGATAAGGAAAATAGATCTAAATTGTGGATTAGACAAAATAGAGACCATCTAGGGAGGTTTTTTCCACGAAACATTGATTTTTGAAGAAATATTGATTTTGATCGGGAACAAGACATTCACCAATACCAGATCAAAGATCAAGAAGATAATCAAGAACATTAGATTGAAAATCAAGAAGAAAACATACATCCATTTCAAGAAGAAGAAATAGGTGACCAACTAGTACATCCCCCACCAAATAGGACCTTTTCATATCCTATAATTCTTGAAAGATAGATTGGTGAGCCTCCTATCAAGAATATTTCACCCTCAGTTTTACCTACCTTTAGGGGAAAGACTTCAAAAGATCCTAATCAATTCCTTTTTGAGTTCAAAGTTCTATGCCAGACCTACGATTACACAAATAACCAAAAGTTGAAGTTATTTCCTTCTACTTTGAAAGAGTCAGCTTTATGATGGTTCATGGGTTTAGGAGTAGGAACAATTGGAACTTGGTAGCAAATGAAAACTGAATTCTTAGGCAAATACCAAGAATACTGTCAAGTAAGGGATAGGAAGGAGGAATTGTTTTGAATCAGACAAATGGAGGACAAAAGTTTAGAAGATTATATTGATAGATTCCAGTTTATGCATTAGAGATGTACAAATGGGCTAGATGGTGAAATTAGTAAAACAATTTTCTTGAGAGGAATTCATGACAAATCAAGAGAGTCTTTGAATCTTATAAGGAAGGGAGACATTAACAAGCTTTCCTTGGATGATATTGTTGAGATATGTAGAAACTACTAAAGAACTAGGGTAGGAACTAGAAACTCCAGAAGAAACAAGGCTCATACTACTAATGTGTCAAAAGTAATGGAGGAATTAGTAAACATGAAGACTGATTTACTCCATCTCAACATGCAAGGAGATAAGAAGAACACTGAACCTTTGTCTATTTATTATTCGAAGTGTAGGGGAAAACACCTTTTAAGAGAATGTCCATTGAATCAAGTTGATATCTGTGAGATTTGTGAGAAACAACACTCAAAAAGTTCCTTTAATCTTTTGGCTTGGATTAAGAGAAATATGAAGAAATCACCTATGGTACAGGAGGAGCTCAATTATGTTGGCAAGAGACCTCAAAACATACTGGTACAATGCTAATCCAAAAAAATATGGTCCCACATCTAAATGGAATCAGAACCCTTGGAAAAAATAGAACCAATGGATCCCTCCATATCAACCACAATCACCTAGGTATTGGGGTCAACCTGAATGGATGAATTCCCAATGGAACTAGTCACAATGGCAAGCTAATCAATAGCCATAATGGCAGAGGAATCAAACCTCATGGCAACAAAATCAGACATAGCTCCAACCTTGGAAAAATTAGGGGTTAAAACATCCCTATGGACAAAAACCCTAGCAATCAATGCCCCTAATCCTACTAATGACCAAGTGAACTAGCCTCAACTGCCAGCTCAACTAGTTGAAAAGCCAAGAAATGCCTGTAATGATGCAAACCCCCTAATTTGAATGTCATTGATGCTAATGACATTTAGTTGAGAAATCAAACTATTCAATCTACACTAGTAGAAGAAGTTCAAGAAAGTGAGGAAGATAACAAGATAGAAAAAAAAAACTTGGAGGAAAAGCAAGACGTCAATCAAGCACCTTATCCTAAGAGATTGAATGAAGAAAAAGTCACTCCTAAAATCTCTCAACCCAATTACATGAATGCAGTCGATTCTCAACTTCTTCATGAGTTGAAGAGGATTAACATTGAAATACCACTGTTTCAAGCCATCAAAGAAATACCAGAGATAAATTAGTTATTTAAATCCCTTTGCATGAAAACTCTAGGGAGGAAAAATAAATTACCTCCCACAATTCAAATGGGGACAAAACTCACTAATGTGTTATCAGGAAGATTGCTTCCACAAAAATATAATGATCTTGGTAGTCCTGTAATAACTCTGAGTATTAATGGAATAGAGATATCCAATGTTCTAATTGATCTAGGAGCTGCCATAAATGTTATCACATTTGATACTATTGAAATGTTAGGGATGACGACTATTCAACCAACAAAAACTATTTTATAGTTAGCTGACCAATCTACTACCAAACCTGAAGGTATCATAGAAGAAATCATGGTCACCATTGACACATGGGATTATCCTGTTGACTTTTTGGTTCTTAAAGCTAGAAAAAAAGATTTTGGTTGTCCAATTATCTTAGGCAGACCATGGTTAGTTATTGCTACTGTAGACGTAAAATATACCGATTGACATTGTGCATCTAATCCTGACCACTAACATCGTTTCATCCTAAATCATCCCTCGGCGGTCTAACCATTTAATCAAATCCCCTTATTTGATTAAATTCATCAATTTCCTTCCCTTAATTAAATAAATCATTTTATCTAATTATGTCATCTCTTTTGTTAATTAAATCAATCCACCTAATCTAATTATCCCTATTTAATTAAATAATTAATTTTATTTGATTAAATCTCTAAAGTCTATCCATTAAATTAAATAAATTAAAAACTTGTTTGATTTAATCTAAAACCATTTCTTTTAATTAAATAAATCAAAAATCTTTATTTAATTAATCTCTTATCATATTCCTCTCTTATTTAATTTAAATAAATCCATAAATTTGAGTCAAATAGGTCACATCATCTAACCTCTCATATTAAATTAATTAACCCTTGATTAATTTAATCTGTAATCATGTCCCATCCTCTAGATTTTGCAAGTTGCACATGAAAATAGATTTAATTCATTTATTAAATCTCTATTTTCCTCACAAGGCATCTTTTGGAATATTCTCCAAATTTAAATTCAAAAATTCCAATTCAACATGTACATCCAACAAGGCAATAACTTCATCTTACATGTCATTTGCCTTGATCCAAGTGGCATTTATTGCATTTTCCCTTCCCTCTTACAAGTCATTTCAACAAATTTGAAATTCAAAAATATGCATTTATTGGCACAATTCTCAAATCTTGCACATCCTTCATCCACTCATAGATTGACAAGTGGAATCATGCCTAATAGGGAGTGGGGTTGGAGGAATCAATCATTGATTCCTGCCCTAGGCCTTTCCTCATGCCCTGGGTTTTTCTGACCAACCCCTCTTCTATCAACAAGCTTCCTTCTACCAAGCCAACCTTGGTGCTTCGCCATATGCTCTCCATTGGCCCTTACTCTTCTTAAAGACCAAATATCCTCAACCTTCTAGTAGATTCTTGCAGGGGTGTGAAGGTGTTGCAAAGCTTCAAATTAGCCTAACTAGGTTCCTTAAGCCACCACAAGTTTCCAACTTTCCATCGCTTGCACACAATTCCTTTTCTAGGGTTTGAAAAGGCTACAAGCCTTGAGCCCCCAATTAGGCCTCTGAACAAAGACAAAGTGCAATTTTAACCTAAACCCACAAAAAGACCAAGGCTCTTTGCTTAGGGTTTGTTTTTCTCATGCCTATACCTCTACGATTTTTAGGGTTTTAAGCCTTGTACATGCCATACATTGGCCACACTCAAAACTGACCCAAAACCTAGGGTTTTAAAGCTTTTCAAAGCTGTTTCAGATTTTCAGAAAGTTATCCTATCAAATGAATTGATAAAGCCTCCTCCTGATCACCATGCATAGCCAAGACCACCAACAAAATTCTCCAAAAAAAATTTCTCCAAGATCTTTATTCCCCTGCAAGATATGAGGCTTTTACTCCAAGTCTACCCCAACTGGACCTGCATTGGCTCGCCTAGGGCAACGCTTTGCTAGCATTTCCCACACTCAAACAAGACCTAAATGCTACCATAGTTACAATGAGGGAGACTAGACACTAATACCAAAAGGGTTGTACAAATTGTATAGTGGGAAAGTGCTCTAGAGCTCCATTCTTTCAAAACTGCCTATTACAGGCCAGAAAAAAATAGTGGACAAAGTATTTACAAATGAAAGATGAAAATAGTCTACAAAGGTGAATAAAAGATACACCAAGCTTTTAAAAATGCTAACACTACATACTACAAACAAAATAACAGTAGGATCACTCCATTAAAGCTCAGTTTCAATGCAAAAATATAGAAAATTGTCTCTTAAACGCTTTTTTTTCCAATTTTTCAAAAATATCACTCAACAATAATACCTCCAACCCTACCTCAGGGTCAATTCATGCCTTAAATAGGCTTCCAAAGTATTTGAGCTTCATGGGTCGAGCCTTTTAGATGACCTAGACCAAACATTATAAAACCCATTGTGTTTTGTAATCTTTGACAACTTTTCACTATATAGCAAAATGAGCCTCTAAACACATTGAACTCTTGACAACCTCTTTCCCACAAACCAAAAACACCTCTAAGCTCAACACTAAATGGTCAACATGACCTTATGAAAAGAAAAATCAAAACTAACCCTCTAGGTTTCTTCTTTACCTAGGAAACTGCCAGTTACTCCTTAGGTGCTCCTGCACCAATGCCATTGGATGAATGTTAGTCCCACATTGCTCAAATTTGGGCATTCATCCATCTTGGAATTCTATAAATAAAGAGCTCATATCCTCATTTTTTCATCCACAAATTATGCAAAGTTATTATGCTAAAATATTTAGCCATTTTCATCCATCACCATTGAGTTCTTAGCTAGGTTTTTGCAAATTTTGGCTTGGAGCTCTCATCCTTCACCATCAAAGTGGATCAATCATCATCAACATATCAAGCTTGCAACTTAGGAATTGGGAAAGGGCCAATTTTCACATCAAATTGGCACCAATTCCCCCATGGGATCATGTGTTTTCTATTTTAATTAGGATTGATTCTATATTCTCTTGTTTTATTGCATTCTTCATCATTTTCTTTCCTAATTTGAAGTTTGTAAATGGATTTCATGGGGAATCCTTGTTCATGCTTGCAATATCTAACTTAAGGTGTTTATTCTCTTTGTTTTGTAGGTATTAGGAATGGGGTTCACACATTTGGCACTAGAAGGAGGACTGAATATCATTCTTTATCACTTTTCTCACAAATTTTCATGTTTTTGTTCATACACTGGAAAATTCCAACGCTGAGAGCTCAACATCGCTATTTTGGTGCCGCTAACCCTTCAACGTCGCTATATAGCACCATGGGAAATTGAAAGTGCGACGCTAGACTCTTCCCGCCTAAAATAATTGAATTTTGAACTCCACCACTTGACTGTTTGACTGATAGGAATTTTCAAAAAAAAACCAAACTATGATGTTGGGCAAAAATGTGATGCAATTGAGCTCACTGCCCTGACATAGAGTGATGCTGACTAGTAAGCGGCACTGTAAGGGCACCGCTTGGAAATCAAACTGCGACGCAATCATGAGTTGCGCTACTGGTAGGGAGTAAAAATTGGAAATAAAATTTTAGCACGTGCTTTTTTATTAATGATCAATTTATATTTTGTTTTCTATTTTTTAATCTTTGTATTTTCCAGAATTTGAATGGTTTTCTCCTTTGTAGATTGGAAATAAAAAATGAAGAAAGGAGAAGCATGAGGACAATATTTTGCAAAATCAAAGTGTTTTTAAACACTTTAGTGTTTGCTTAACACTTTTAAGAAATTGTTATCACTTCTTTCTTAGGACACTAATTTTTTTTGGGTTTAAAATGAATCTTTTCATTTCTTGCAAAAGGCTAAAATGAACTTTAGGATCACAACTTATTAGAGTTTGTTTTGGTTAAACAATTGAACAAGATATCTCTCACTTGTCTTTTGGTGCTTAAAAAGAACTCACATTTTGCTTTGTGGATTTAAAACTAACAAGTGCAACTTTGTTTTCGTGAAGGCTTACTTAAACTAAATTCATTGAAAAAGGATGTATACACTTCTCTCGTGCTTTATAGCGATCTTGAGAATCAAACTGCCTTTTTCATGATTTTAGGTTGAGACAAAGCAATCATCTCCACACTTCGATTTGGGTTTTAAAATTGAACAAAATATTGTGCGAGTGTGAGTGGGGGCATTATTGCATATATTCTCTCTTTGTTGCCAACAAGGATTGATTGAGTTACAAATATTGTTCTTTATTCACTTTTGTTTATCCTAGAGAGCCTACCTTGGGGAAAAAGTACTCACCCAAGGGAATGACTCAACCGGTAACACTCTAAAGCCAAGAGTGTTTCCAACCAGTATATAAATGTGGGTATTGGAGTAAACGCCAATATCATGCGGTTGATTCCGACAAGATGGATTTGAAAGGGGACTCTTGCCATATGGGTCAATCTCCACAAATGAAAAGTCCTTATTAAAATCCATGTGCTAGAATTTTTCAAAATCCTTTAATCTATTTGTTGGTGCAAGAACGGTCGTTCTGAAGCCACCCCACACTTTTACGGTCTTTTAGTAGAAATGGAAAACATTCCATGGGAGTTTCATGGGTGTTGATGCTTGGTTGTGCCATATAAGTGTGTGTCGTGGAGGGGAGCTAGTTGGGTCAAGAATCTAACCATTCACTAAAGATAAGCATAGCTGGACTTGTCCAAGTGGGAATCCAACAAATATTGTCTCACGCATCCATAGGGTTGTACTTATTCTTGGGTCACAAAATGCATTGCTTAATCGAAAACATCTTGTAAACAAACACTTAACATCATCATCCAAACTTCAAACCCTTCTGGAGACAAATACAATTGGCTCAATCCATATGTTATTGCTTGCCCTTGGGATTTAAATCCTTAGAGGTTTCTAAACATTGGATTACATCTCGATTTGTCTACTTAAGTAAACAATAGGAAAACCCTTGCCTTAAGTTCCTTGAATTTTCACATAACATATCTTGTGGGGTTTGAAGAAAGTAAGACATTGGACATCTTAGTTTGAAGACTTAATCAAAGAAAGTGTTTTTGGTAAAATAAAGCCATTAAGTAAAGCTAAGAAAAATGAACTTTCATGTGTGTTAAAGACTCACGATTCTCAAAAAGTCCAAATCCCAAAGAGAAAATCATTGGTTGGAAATCTGAAAATGTATGTTCAAATGGAATCATTTCTTGGTTACAAAGGTCTATAGAAGCATTGTATGCTCTTCAATACCTAGGTCTAGGCAAACAAAGTGTCTTTTTTAGGTTCATCTTAGGATCAAAGCAAATCAAAATCTTTTTCATCCATCCTTCAAACATCAAAGCAAACATCACTCACAATCACCTTTTGGAAAATCTTGAAATCATCCTTAATGCTAGGATTTTTGGCAAAATCAAAATCATCAAAATCCTTGAGACTAAATCCTTGAAAACATTATCAAAATCACCTTTGGCTAGGTATGTTTAGATGCATCCTTTTGCATATGCTTAGTCAAAGTCATCAAAATCGTCTTGTTTAGCTTGGTATACGTAGATGCATCCTTCTTCGTATGCTTGGCTAAACTATCATCTTGTTTGAATAGGTGTGGGTAGATGCATCCTTCTCCCTACACATATTCAAATTATCATCCTTTGAAAGAATCTATCCCTTAGATAATCATCCAACATCTTAGGGTATTTTTGTTCAAAATCAAAGCAATTCAAATCAAAATCAAAATCAAAATCAAGGACAAATCCCAAATCCAAAATAATATCAAAATCAAAATCCACAACATATCTAAAAGGTCCCAAAAGACTAGCATATCCTTCAAGATTTATCAAAAGATAAAACATCCGCATCATCCATCCCTTGCATCATCATCATATCACCTTTCGATCCTCAAGATATCCTAAAATTTTCTACTTTGGGCATAAAGTAAAGATCAATCCAAAGAACCAATAGATTCATCTCTCCTATTCTCGAAAATTGATCTTTTTTTTATGGTTCAAACTAGATCTCAATACAAGAAGAGCATGGAAGCCAACAAAGAAACACCCACTTCAAGTGATCTTAGCCAAAAAAATGTTGAAATGAATCTCACCGAATAAAGCAATCCTTTGACCATATCATCATCACAAAATACGCAAGAGGAAAACCAAGGAGAGGATCTTACCTTTGGAATGTCTCACAAAGAAATAACTGAAATTCTCCAAAATCTAGAGAACCATAAAATCATCAACATCATGATGAGGCTTAACCCTTCGTTATACATGCTTGAGCTAGCAAAACAAAGGGACAAGTTACCTTCGGATTTCAACGTGAGTACCATAGTGGAGACATCATTTCCTCCAATCTCATCCACCATTCCCATCTCATCTACACCCCCATCCCAAAGCATCACGCAAAACATTCCGCAGATCACGACATCGTTTGCTCCAACCCAACCCAATGCTAATAAGGGAAATGCATTTCTCAATGCTATTCAAACACACCCCCTTGTTAATAATCAAAACTTGGATGCAAATACCATCTTGGAACAAAAAATACTTGAAAACCCATTACATAAGAATGTTCCTCTCACGTTCCATCATGATCCATCATCATCATTTTTTCACGTAACACCTCAAACTTATCTCCTCACAAATTCGCAAGAGGAGGGAGATATGTTCAGACCAGGGAGCATATTCGACACCTCAAAATTTTCACAAGAACTCACACCCCTCACATTTCCACCTCTTCCACCATTTCCATCATCATCCACACCACTCCTTGGTTTAGGGCTTCCCCCTCTACCAACTATCAACCAAACCAACATCCCAAATATGAATCAAAGGATTATGCCAAACACTCAAAATTTGTTGTTGATATTGCAACAACAAATGAAAAATGCACAAGCAATTGCAACATCATCAAACACCCCCCTAACATCACAAACCATGGTCTCACAAGGACCAATCACATCAACAACACCATCCATTAGTCAAAACATCAATGGGACATTATCGCTCACCACAAACGCCATTCCAAATCCACCACCACCCCCACCACCACCGACTTCCACCACATCAAGCCAATACAACACGACATTGCAAGCTTCTTTTCAAAGGGGATACCAACAAGTGCAAAAAAAAAAATCTATACAACTAGCTACTCAGCAAGCCGCTCAAGCTGCGCAAGCTACCCAAGCCGCATTAGAAGCACAACAAGCGCAACAAGCCCAAGTGTTATTGCAATAACAACAACAACAAGCTGCTCAAACCGTGCAAGCATTGCAAGCACAAAAGGCCACTCAAGCAAAAGCCCTATTACAACAAAAAGTGGCACAAGCACAAGCCCAAGCACAAGCAGCGCAAGCACAAGCTCAAGCTCAGGTAAATACCCAATATCAAGCACAAGTGCAAGCACAAGCAAAACTTCTTGCACAAAGACAAGCCACACAAATGCAAGCATATCAGCAAGCCATAAAGAAATATAGAGAGCAGCAAGAAGCAGCCCAATTGGCAACCCAACAATAAGTGTTGTTGGAACAACAACAAGCAAAACAACAAGTGCAACAAGCACAAATCTTAGCACAACAACAACAAGATCAACAACAAGTGTTGTTCATACAATAGCAGGTGGAAGCCTACCTAGCTTGGCAGAACATACACATACCATTGAACAACACATCAAACAACCCACAATCAAAACACCCCAAAACACCTTCATCCCACCCCCTGATCCACAAAATGATGTGACAACACAAATCAAGTTTCTCTCGCAACAAGTGCTTGACCTTCAATCAGGGAAAACAACAAAGACACCAAGCAACTTGTGTCTATATCCATTTGACAAGAGCCTAGTAATGAAACTATTCCCTAAGGGATTTGAGATCCCCAAGTTTGACAAATATCGAGGGATGGGAAACCCTGAAGATCGCATCAGGGAATTCCAGGTTTATTGCATGGAAGTAACATACAACGATACTTATCTGATGCAACTATTTCCTAGGATTTTGGCTGGCCACGCTATGGAATGGTTCTCTCATCTACCTTAAGGAATTAGAGCATTTCAAGAAATTATAGATGCATTCGTTAAGAACTACGCATGTAACATTGCAATGGATGTTAGTCTAGAAGAACTCTTAGCTCTGAAACAAGGAAAGGGTGAATCTTTCACTTAATTCCTACAATGATTGTGATCCAAGGCCAATCAAAGGAAGTGGACCATGACAGAAGAACAAGTTTGCACCATCATCACCAACCTTGACGGCCTATTGGCATTTCATCTCAAGGTTCAGGGCATCACCACATATGATTAGTTGATCCCCAAGGCACTTAGTATCGAAAGAGCCCTTATGACTCAACCTGTGGGATCAACGTCATACCCCGAACAACAAAACAATTGCCCACCATCCAATTACAATGATAAACCTCGTACGTGGGCAAGGAACAAAAAAATTACTAATGATGGTGTCATCGATGCCAAGGTGGTCATTAGTTCCCCTCACCAAAATACACCCACACCACAAATCCAAATCCAACACCAAAAGAATCATCACGTAACACAACAACCGAACAATAATCCAACAATCAACAATCTTAATGATCAAAGGGGACCACCACAATGCAACAAGAGTTATCCCAATCGAAAATACACCACTTTGGGGGAACCACTTGCAGACATAATGAAAAAGTTGATAGATGAAAAACTCATCAATCCTCCTACATTTGAGAATTACCAAGAACTAGAGGTGAAACCTCCTTGGTATAACAAGAATCAACTCTACGAGTTCCATAAAATCAAAGGCCATACCATGAATAGTTGCATGAGATTAAAAAACATAATGCAAGATATCATCGATAAAAGAATCATAAATGTGGAACAACCTACAGTAAATCAGGATCTTAAGATATACACGAATCCGATGCCGAATCATGGCAACAAAGGGAATAATAATGATAAAGGGAAAGGCATCCATTCAAAGGTAAATTATGTGTATGAATTAGTCATCGCCTCCCTAGATGAAAGTTGCATGGTCATCACCATCAAAGGTGCCCATGCTGAAGATTGTGGAGTCACCATAAGAGGCAACAAAGTTACCATCGCAGGATCATCCCAGCCAAACAGACTCCCTACATCTAGATCTGTTCCTAATGGCTACAATGTCTTATATCAACTCAAGAGAATGCAAACACAAATATCCATCATGGAGTTACTAAAAATCTCATCTTCCCATAGGAAAATACTTAAAGAAACATTGTCCTCATCCACTGTCCCCGCAAATCTTGATGTAGAGCAATTCCAAGCTATGGTTAGAAATATCATTACGCCTAATCTTCTTACATTCTCCAACCAGGATTTCCCCACTCAACCATCTCACAACCATGCTCTTCACTTAGAAGCCATAGTACATAAGAGAAAAATCAAGAGGGTCTTGGTGGATGGAGGTGTGAGTATGAATATCTATTCTCTCAGCCTCATCAAGCATTTGAAAATATCAGAAGATTCTATTGACAAAGGGAAGGGTATCACGATAAGAGCATATGATGATCAAGAAAGAGTGTCTCAAGGAATGATCAAACTCTGTATTCAAGTAGGGATGACTCTCATGGAAACTACTTGTTAGGTCCTGGACCTTAAATTGCCATATAACATCCTCCTAGGACATCCATGGATTCATGCGATGAAAGCATTAGCATCAACCTTCCACCAATGTGTGAAATTCACACATGAGGGACAAGAAATTACCATCCATGGAGATCCCGAACCTTTCTCATACTCCAAAAATCTTGAAGAAAAGTATTACAAAATCCCCCAAGTACCAAAAAATGACGAGGGCCCATCCACATCATACATCAATCCTGCCACTCTCGCGTCCACTTCTGTGATAGAGACACCCGCCACTCTCGCCATCCCCACCATCTCTGACATCAAGGTCATCATCCAGGATAATGACTATGGCAACTAGAAGCTCCCTAATAATGCTTTTGTGGTAGGAGAATTACTGCAATCTCCTAGATCACGGGGATGACAGCAAATAAATGAAGCCTCCACATCCCGAACGTCTCCTAAAAACTATCCCACCTTGAAAAGTTGGGGAGATCTTGGATGAGAAGTTGTTGAAGTAGGTCCATCTCATATGCTAAATCAAGATGAAAGACCAATACTAGATTTACCAATGGATGATAGAAGCAAGGGTCTACAAATGATGCTCGTAATGGGCTACAACAGAAACCAAAGACTTGAACAAAATGATAATGGGCTCATAACACCTATCATTCCAAAGACGCGACTGATAAAAAATCTTGGCCTTAGATGTACCCCTCTAAGTATAACCATATGAGGCCGATGTCCTCCAATTAGAACAACTAACAATCCTCCTTATCCAACCCCAGCAAAACTACGCTTACTAGTGTCTATAGGTAGAGTCATAGATAACTTTACATTTGATATAACCGACATTTGTAGTAGCAGCGATGACGAGGATCACCTGACTAACATACCTAGCCTATTTTAGGACACTACTCTTTGCATGATTAGCACCCTATCTTTTGAAACAGACCATCAAAATCATGAAATCCACCTAGTATATCCCCAACTCATCGACTACGACCAATGAGGACCACCATTTCTTGATACATTCAAAAATGATGAGGCGCTCTCAAAATTCATGGGATTGCGGGATAACATTCCAGATGGGGAACATAAAGCATGGTTCATAATAGAGTTGGACACACATGCCTATTATGGGGAAACAATTGAATAATTCAATTACAAAAATGAGAAATTAAGAATAATATCCAAGTCCTTGAGTCAAAACCACACTGTGGCACTCTCTGACCAGAAAAAAGTAAAAAGAAAGGACCATCCAACAGTGAAAACCTCTTTGAGGTGCCTGAGGATGGGGGATTCAATCTTCCTTTAAGAGCTATTCATTAGGAAAAGTCAACAGTCTTGGCAGAAAAATGCAATCTGGTCAACCTAGGAACAGAGGAGACCCCGCATATCACATTCTATCCAGAATCACTACTATCATAAGAGAAAGAGCTCCTAGCAGAATTTCTAAGAGAAAGACAAATAAACTTCGCATGGAGTTATGTTGATATGCTAGGACTTGATCCAAAGACCGTGGTTCATCACTTAGTAGTGTATCCAGAAGCAAAACCTTTTAAACAAAATCTTCAAAAAATGCACCCTCAGATCACCCTATTAGTCAAAATGGAGCTAGAAAAGCTATTCGATGCAGGCTTCATCCGACTGATAGATTATCCAGAATGGGTGTCAAACTTGGTACCTATTTCAAAACCTAATGGAAATATCAGAATCTGCATAGACTTCAGAGATTTGAACAAGGCATGTCCAAAAGATGACTTCCCACTTCCCAACATCGATATGATTGTGGATATGATAGCTAGGCATGAAATTTTGTCACTAATGGACAAATTATCAGGGTACAATCAGATCATGATAGCTAAAGAGGACCAACATAAAACAACTTTCACTTGTCCATGGGGGACATATTGTTGGAACATGATGCCATTTATCTTAAAGAACGCAGGAGCAACATATCAAAGGGATATGACATTGATATTCCATGACATGATTCATAAGATGGTCGAAGACTATATTGACAACATTTTAGCTAAGTCCAGAAAGAGAAAAGAACACATAGAAACCCTAAGTGACATCTTTGGCAGGCTGGAGGAGTACAAAGTCAGATTAAACCCTAAGAAGTGCGTATTTGACATACAATCAAGAAAGCTCCTGGGATATATAGTGTCAATGAGGGGCATCGAGGTGGATCCAGCAAAAGTAAAAGAAATCCTCGAGATGGAGGCACCAAAAACATTAAAACAACTAAGAGGTCTCCAAGGTAGACTACAATCCATTCGTAGATTCATAGCACAATTGGGAGATAAACAGAACCCATACTCCCACCTACTCCACAAGGGAGTAGCGTACAAATGGGATACCAAGTCTGAAGAGGCATTTAACAAAATCAAAGAATATCTACTAACACCACTAGTCTTAATACCACCCATCCCAAAGAAACCATTGATCTTATATGTGTTAGTAACAACAGTAGCCCTAGGAGCTCTTCTAGCTTAGCATGACAAAAATGGAATGGAAAGGGCTATATATTACATCAACATGACAATGGTGGGTCATGAGCTAAACTATTCATTCATCGAGAAAGCATGCCTCGCAGTAGTGTTTGCATCACAAAAATTCAAACATTACATGTTGGCACATAAAATAAAACTCATCGCCAAAATTGACCCTCTCAAGTACCTATTTTCAAAGGCAATTCTCATAGGAAGAATGGAAAAATGGGTGATGATATTGTGAGAATACGACATTGAGTATGTAGAGCGGAAAGAAATCAAGGGCCAAGTCATCGCAGATTAATTGGTAGAAGCACCAATCTATTTAGAGAACCCTCTTGTCTCCGAGTTTCCAGATGAATCCATTTTTAATCTCAATGTAGCTAACCACTCGAAACTGTACTTCGATGGCTCATACACGCAACATGGATTAGGAGTTGGTGTCTTTTTCATCACCCCACAAGAGGATTGCATATGAAGATCATACAAACTAGCATTTCCTCACACCAATAACATTGTGAAATACGAGGCTTTGACCATAGGTCTCAAAATAGCAGTTTAGTGGAACATCATAGCTCTCAAAGTATACAGAGACTCTTAATTGATCATAAATCAAGTGAACAATGAATATCAGACCAAGGATGAAAAGCTCACTCCATACAAGAAATTGGTGGAGACTCTTAAATAATCCTTCATCGAAATAACATTTGAACAGATTCCTAGAACCAACAATAGAGCAATAGATGCCATGGCAACAATTGGATCCTTGCTCGACATCCCCCACAATGTTCCAAAGTATGAATTCTTGATTGAGCAGCTTCTCGTGCCCGCATTTGAGTTAATAGAATCAAAATTTGTGTGTGAAATCGTTGGTCCCAGTGATCCTTGGTACCATGAAATTTATACATACCTTTGAATAGGAGTCATACCCGCTGACTTACCATCAAACCTAAGATGAACCTTTGTCAAAAAGGCATCTAGATTCGTCATCCTAGGAGATACCCTATATCGTAGAAGTATAGAAGGAACCTTACTATGCTGCTTAAACGCTGAGGAGGCATTGACCACTCTAACTGAGGTACATAATGGTATATGTGGGTCACACTCGAGTGGAATGACTATAGCCAAGAAACTGCTAAGGATGGGGTATTATTGGCCCACAATGGAAAGAGAAGCACATGATCATTCCAGAAAGTGTCTACAATGTCAGCAGCATGGGGACCTCATCCATGCTCCAGCTCAAGAGCTTCATCCTATTGTCACACCATGGCCCTTTTCGTAGTGGGGGCTTGATATCATTGGAAAAATCATGCCCACTTCATCTAATGGCCACAAATTCATTATAACCGCAATGGAGTACTTTACTAAATGGGTGGAAGCCATACCCATGATGTACATAACTGGGAAGCAAATTTCTAAGTTCATCCTGAACTATCTCATTTGTCGATATGGTGTTCCACAAGCTATTATCTCAGATAATGGGACACCATTCAAAAATCACGAGGTCCATGACTTATGCAAGAAGTTCAAAATCTAGCATTGTTTCTCCACCCCATATTATCCCCAAGGCAATGGCCAAGCAAAAGCTACAAACAAAACCATTCTGAAAATCCTCAAGAAAATAGTCAATGACGCAAGTCGTGACTAGCGTTTACAACTTAATCCTACCCTCTAGGCCTATCGAACTAGTATCCACACACCCACCGGCGCCACCCCCTTCTCCCTGGTCTACAGATTAGAAGTAGTACTCCCCATTGAGATCGATCTCCCATCACTTATGATATCACTACAAAATCTCATCACAGATGAAGAGTACTGGGTATCAAGACTAAATGAGCTAGAGCTACTAGATGAGTGACGTATAGATGCTTTGAATCATTTGCAAGTCTATTAGAATAGACTTAGAAGGAGCTACAATAAGAAAATCAAAAGCAGGACATTCCAAGTCAGAGAACTGGTCTTAAAAGAAAATCAGAAGAATGTCCCAAACCCAAGCATCAAAGGAAAATTTGAACTCAATTGGTTGGGACCATTTGTCATCATAGCAAGTTATAAGTCAGGGGCATATCAATTATTAACACTCGAAGGGGAACCTCTGCAAAAGCCCATGAATAGCTCTCATCTCAAATAAAATTATGCCTAAATCTTTCAAGGTATAGAACCAAAAAAATCCAAAAAATTAGAAAATGTCCTTCAAAAATGGTTACTTCAGCAAAAACTTGGCAAACATGCGTCTTGGTGACAGCAAAAAAACCCAAAAAAGAAAAAAAAAAAAAATAAAAAAAAGGATCAAAAATAGTAAAGAGAAAAATCATCCTCTAGTGAAAACCACTTCGGTGGCACTTTGGACAAGTACCTTGGTGAAAACCTGGCAAATAGGCACCTTGCATAAATAAGCACTTTCCATCCACCAAGATCTTTATGGCTTGTTTTGCATCATCCATCCATTATGCTTCCCTCATCCATTGTATTCCATATCTCCACCCATCATTCATCCACCCGCATCTGCATCATAGCTTGGTCTTGTTTTCATATCATGATCCCTTCTAGTACTACTCAGCCCATCCTCAAGGTCAGTTTGTCCTGTCTTTATCATAGTAGTCTATTGCATCATGCTGGGGGCATGTTCTTGTCAGATTGGATTCGTGTATATCCTTAAAATCCTCAAATCAAAAAATCCCAAAACATCATAAAATTAGAGAATCCAAAAAAACATAAAATTAGAAAATCCCAAAAAATCAAAAAATCAAAAAATCCCAAAACATCATAAAATCAAAAAATCCAAAAACATCATAAAATTAGAAAATCCCAAAACATCATAAAATTAGAAAATCCAAAAACATCATAAAATCATAAAATCCCAAAACAACATAAAATCAAAAAATCCAAAAACATCAAAATATCAGAAAATCCAAAAAACACGTCAAAAATCATCAAAAGCCAAAAATAGGGTCATCTTGTCAAACTATGTCATCTTTGAGCTTGAACGTAGGCAAGGTTGATCTTTGATCATCCCCTGAGACATTTAGGTTAGTCCTATAGGGTCAGTCATAATAAACTAACATCTCATCATGTATATCATCATCTGTAAATCAGTCAAGCTGTCAGTCGAACTACATGGTCTCTACGTCTATAATGTAGGCAAGGCTAGTCTGTTGATTAGCCCCCGAGGCCCCTAGGATAGGTCTTTAGGTTAGTCTCTCGGTCAAAATCTTGAAAAATCCCAAAACATTCAGAAAATCAGAAAATCAAAACATTTAAAAATCTTGAAAAATACCAAAAATAGTCTCAAAACATTCCAAAAAATGTCAAAAACATCCAAATATTTGAAAAAAAAAAAATCCATCCATCTCATCTTGCTTGCACCCTCAATAACAACACTCATAATAAACTGATCGTCATCCTCAATCTTTGGTAAGACAATCAAAAACAAGTCTAGCAGGATAAAAGTGAAAACTCAAAACGTCAAGTCTTAGGTCTAAGTCAATGCATAAGCAAGTTTGTCATCTCTTCGTATCGGTAACTCATCGCCCAAATTGGTCCCATATCAATCATCATTTAGAACGCTTTGGATAAATGAAATAACGTGCCACCATCCACTAACATGTCCTAGGATGAATCCTTCCTACAATGGGCATTATCTTTTGGCAATAGTTTTGGTTCTTATCCTTAGAAAAACAAATCCTCTTTTTGTTAGTAGTATTGAAGAGTATCAGTTTGTTTGTTTACTTGGTCTTTATTTTTTGACTTATCTTATTTGAGCTCATTCCAAGGACCTCTTGATGATATTCAAATGAAGGATTTAGAGAAATGGGAATGGGGCAACAATTATTATCTTTTGTCTGCTATGCTTGTTGGATGTTCTTGTAATATAATCTTGGCAAATACTTGCTTTGTTAGGTATGTATGGAGGAGGTTGTGGACAACTTGTTGACTATTCCATGGATAGGTTTACCATTCTATGTTTTGGTCTGAGGTGTTTTGAACTTCTAAAGTGCATCCTAGCAAGGTTTTTGTATGTTAGGTGTGAACAAGGATACTCCTATCTGATTGTCAAGCCAAAGTCCATCACACTAGGTACAATGCCATCCTAGTTTTCTATACCTTAATGCATCGTACCACGTGCACTATCAAACATATTAAAATTTGGCCCTTTGAAAATCCCAATTCCTCAACAAGTAATCATCATCATCATCATCATCATCTGTATTTGCATCATCTTGTGTCTTCTTCAAGTGACTTCTTCTTTTCTTGCTAACCACACTAACAAGGTACTATGATAGTTGATCATCAACACCATCATTGTCATCGATCCTGCATCCACAAAACATTACCATATTGCATAAACATATCATATAGGAAACACATGCATTGCATTTCAATCATCATATAAATAGGTTATCATAGGAATTCCTCATAGATAGGTGCATCCATTTCATCGCATTGCATTATATGAATCACTGCATAAACATTCATTTGCATTTCATAACCATTTCAAATTATCACATACTACATAATCATAAACAATAGGTACATAGGCATTATAAGATAATCCATCACATACATACTAGCATAACATCATAAAGCATCTCATGCATTAAGTCCATTTTTGTATAAAACATTATCATATCATTGCATATAGTACATCATATTAAATGCATCACATACATTACATCATCATTTAATATGTTTAGGATAATGACATTTGTTATTCTAAGCATCTTAAAAAACCATCTCATTGGCATCATATCACGACCATCACATTACATCATCCATGTCATCTCATAAATAGCATCATAAATCATTCATTACATAATATAAGCATAATTCATTACATCACATACAAAACGTACATCTATCCATAATCCATTCATATATAAGCATGATTCACATAACATTTCACATATATACCATATCATTTTGCATATTACTTTCCACATCACATATCACATCATCATTGGCATCAACATAAAATATGTCATCATATAGACAACATCATTACACATCACATTTTGCATATCATAGGTCAACATAATATAGATCTGTTAGTCATAAGCACTGCATAAGAAATAAAGGCATCCATAAAAGGATCATTGCACAACATTTAGAAGTAAAATCATACATGCATAAATAAATGAGTACACGTCACATCATATCAAAATCATCATCGGCTCATGTATATATATATCAATAACGCAACTGTCATAGTACAACAATAAATGGGATCACTATATATATGTCAATTAGTACAAAAGGCCCATTGGGCTATCAAAAAAGAGCTTGTAAGGCACAAAAAAGTATTGTATCATCTCGATCAACCTCTGTCCCTATGGATGTTGCCCTCACCTCTGTCACCATGACCCTATGCTAATCTGTGGTTGGCCCGCTCTGAGTACTCTGGGACCCATTCTACTCTGGGTACGGCCTCATGATAGTACCTTCGATAGTACTCGGCCTCTCGGATGGCATCCCTATACGATCAAACTGACACTGTACCCTGGGAGGAGGAGGCTGTCATGCTCTCTAGTTGTTGTCTCCTACCTAGCTTAGTGGCTGCTTATGGCTCTGTAGCCTATCTCTATTGTACGACCTGATCCCTCTCGGCCCTGAGCTGCTCTCTCTTGGCCCTCGCCTGATCTCTCTCGGTTGTCATGGCCTGGACCTAGGCTTGCAGCTACGCAATCAAAGTATCCTGTGAATCCGCCTGTCCTATTGGCTGTACCTGTGGTTGCACCCGAGGCTAATCCTCACCTCATGGTGGTACACCTGGTGGCTCCTGCTACTGGTCCTACATATGCACATCTCTCTACTCTGGCTAGACTGGAGGCACAACCGGTTGATCTTGTTGGGCATCCCCCCTCTGGCCTCGTCCTCCCACACTACCTCTAACTCACCATAGATCTAGAATTGCACATGGAATCATCAACCGAAGTGGAGGTTGGAACCAATCCCTGTAGGCTCAAGTCATGCCTGGATCTATGAGTCCCTGATCGTAGGCCCACGGTTGAGCCACCAATTTCCTGAAGCTGTCCATGACCTCTAAAGCAGGAATATACCACCCCCATGAAACCTATGTCAAGGAGCGGGAAAAGATGGCTACATAATCATCATTAGGGTGATCCTGCAGCTCCCCAAACTGACGCTACACGCACCTGGGCAAGTACCTCTCGATCATGGTGTGCTCTCGCCCCTGCATAAAATGGTCCTGGCTGCAATAGAACAACTGATCGGCATCGTCAGCCCATCCAGGCCGACCAAGGTATGGTTGCCAGGTGAAAACCAACATCTCATCCAAGACTCTCCTCCAATAAGAGATCTCGTGCTCACCGGTGTGTGTGAAGGACACACCGCCTCTATATCACCACACGAGGGGATTGTCTGGCATCATCAAAACTAAAACAACATGTGGACACAACACAACAATGTGCTCCCATGCCCAGACGTGAAGAAGAGTCACCCCTACTCTGAGTGCTCTTCCATCCATGTAGACGTACTCATGGAGGTCTCTGTATAATGAATCTAGAAGTATAGGCCCCCAAGAAAAATGAATTGGCCTATCTCGAACCATCCACTCCTAGCAATATCCCCAGCCAGGACTGAAATATCACCCTCTTCTGTTAGGGGCAATGAGACCCAAAATGATGGCTGTAATCACCCAATGGTAGGGAGGTGCTAGGATCTTGTGTCACTCAAGCTTTATCTGTCCCACACAGAAAATGATATCCTATGTGGCGAGGACTCTGTGGCAGGCCACGTGACCCTCGTCCATATCAAAAATCGCTCGGCGACCGTGAATTGGCAATCACAAAATATATTCTAGTTTAGAAGATTATACTGATATATTCTAGTTTATGCATTAGAGGTGTACAAATGGGCTGGATGGTGAAATTAGTAAAATAATTTTCTTGAGAGGAATTGATGACAAATCAAGAGAGTCTTCAAATCTTATGGGGAATGGATACATTAACAAGCTTTCCTTGGATGATATTATTGAGATATGTAGAAACTACTAAAGAACTAGGGTAGGAACAAGAAACTCCAGAAGAAACAAGGCTCATACTACTAATGTGTCAAAAGTAATGGAGGAATTAGTAAACATGAAGACTAATTTAATCCATCTCAACATGCAAGGAGATAAGAACACTGAACCTTTGTCTATTTATTGTTCGAAGTGTAGGGGAAAACACCTTTTAAGAGAATGTCCATTGAATCAAGTTGATATCTGTGAGATTTGTGAGAAACAACACTCAACAAGTTCCTATAATCTTTTGGCTAGGATTAAGAGCAATATGAAGAAATCACCTATGGTAGAGGAGGAGCTCAATTATGTTGGCTAGAGACCTCAAAACATAGGGTACAATGCTGATCAAACACAATATGGTTCCACATCTAACTGGAATCAGAACCCTTGGAAACACCAGAACCAATGAATCCCTCCATATCAACCACAATCACCTAGGTATTGGGGTAAACCTGAATGGATGAATTCCCAATGGAACTAGTCACAATGGCAAGCTAATCAAAAACCATAGTGGTAGAGGAATCAATCCTCATGGCAACAAAATCAGACGTAGCTCCAACCTTTGAAAAATTAGGGGTAAAAACATCCCTATGGACAAACACCCCATCAATCAATGCCCCTAATCCTACTAATCACCAAGTGAACTAGCCTCAACTTCTAGCTCAACTAGTTGCAAATCCAAGAAATACCCGTAATGATGTAAACCCCCTAATTTGAATGTCATTGATGCTAATGACATTTAGTTGAGAAATCAAACTGTTCAATCTACACTAGTAGAAGAAGTTCAAGAAAGTGGGGAAGATAACAAGACAGAAAAACAAAACTTGGAGGAAAAACAAGACGTCAATCAAACACCTTATCCTAAGAGATTGAATGAAGAAAAAGTCACTCCTAAAATCTCTCAACCCAATTACATGAATGTAGTCTATTCTCAACTTCTTCATGAGTTGAAGAGGATTAACATTGAAATACCTCTGTTTCAAGCCATCAAAGACATTCTATAGATAAATTAGTTATTTAAATCCCTTTGCATGAAAACTCTAGGGAGGAAAAAGAAATTACCTCTGACAATTCAAATAGGAACAAAACTCACTAATGTGTTATTAGGAAGATTACTTCCACATAAATATAATGATCCTAATAGTCCTATAATAACTCTAAGTATTAATGGAATAGAGATATCCAATGTTCTAATTGATCTAGGAGCTGCCATAAATGTTATCACATTTGATATTATTGAAATGTTAGGGATGACGACTATTCAACCAACAAAAACTGTTTTATAGTTAGCTGACCAATCTACTACCAAACCTGAAGGTATCATAGAAGAAATAATGATCACCATTGACACATGGGATTATCCTATTGATTTTTTGGTTCTTAAAGCTAGAAAGAAAGATTTTGGTTGTCCAATAATCTTAGGTAGACCATGGTTAGCTATTGCTACTGTAGATACGTAAAATATACCTATTGACATTGTGCATCTGATCCTGACCACTAACATCAGTTCATCCTGAATCATCCCTCGGTCTAACCATTTAATCAAATCCCCTTAGCTGATTAAATTAATCAATTTCCTTCCCTTAATTAAATAAATCATTTTATCTAATTAAGTCATCTCTTTTGTTAATAAATCAATCCATCTGATAAATAATTAATTTTATTTGATTAAAACTCTAAAGTTTATCCATTAAATTAAATAAATTAAAACCTTCTTTTATTTAATCTAAAACCATCTATTTTAATTAAATAAATCAAAAAAAATTATTTAATTAATCTCTTATCCTATTCCTCTCTTATTTGATTTAAATAAATCCATAAATTTGAGTGAAATAGGTCACATCATCTAACCTCTCATATCAAATTAATTAACCCTTGATTAATTTAATCTCTAATCATGTCCCATCCTCTAGATTTTTCAAGTTGCACATGAAAATAGATTTAATTCATTTATTAAATCTTTATTTTCCTCACAAGGTATCTTTTGGAATATTCTCCAAATTTGAATTCAAATATTCCAGGTCAACATGTACATCCAACAAGGCAATAACTTCATCTCACATGTCCTTTGCCTTGAGCCAAGTGGCATTTATTGCATTTTCCCTTCCCTCTTACAAGTCATTTCAACAAATTTGAAATTCAAAAATATGCATTTATTGGCATAATTCTCAAATCTTGCACATCCTTCATCCACTCATAAATTGACAAGTGGCATCATGCCATTGGATGAATGTTAGTCCCACATTGCTCAAATTTGGACATTCATCCATCTTGGCATTCTATAAATAAAGAGCTTATATCCTCATTTGATCATCCACAAATTATGCATAATTATTATGCTAAAATATTTAGCCATTTTCATCCATCACCATTGAGTTCTTAGCTAGGTTTTTGTAGATTTTGGCTTGGAGCTCTCATTCTTCACCATCAAAGTGGATCAATCATCATCAACATATCAAGCTTGCATCTTAGGAATTGGGAAAGGGCCAATTTTCACATCAAATTGGCACCAATTCCCCCATGGGATCATGTGTTTTCTATTTTAATTAGAATTGAATCTATATTCTCTTGTTTTATTGCATTCTTCATCATTTTCTTTCCTAATTTGAAGTTTGTAAATGGATTTCATGGGGAATCCTTGTTCATGCTTGCAATATCTAACTTAAGGTGTTTATTCTCTTTGTTTTGCAAGTATTAAGATTGGGGTTCACACAACTACTGCCTTAATAGATTGTAGATCTAGAAGTATGATCATTTCAAATGGTCAAAAACAAAAAGAATTTTCACTCTATCCACCAACACAACCATCAATTCAACCAAATACTCAACTTTGGGTTGATAAGGATATAGAATCAGAAGGTGATGGAATTGTTGAGTTAGCTATGGTTACCTTAGTTGAATATATTGAAGAGTGTGAAGAACAAAAGACTACTCCTGAAAATAATAATCCACTTGAGAAAGGAAATTGTCAATCAACTTTGCATCAACAACACTCTTGTCCTCTAAATACCCTTGTTGAAAAATCCCTGGTTTCTAAAAATGGAACTAAAGAAATTCAAGTAGTTGGAGATAAACCTCTCAACATCAATTCATCTTTATCCCCAACACAAGAAAAATAATTAAAGGAAATTTTAGAAAAATACACTGAAGCATTTGCTTGGGAGTATACGGATATGATTCATCCTTCAATTTTTAGTCATTGCATATACAATGAGGATGTAAGACTAGTCAGACAAGGTCAAAGGTGAATCAATCCTATTCTTCATGACATTGTTAAAAAAGAAATAGAAAAGCTACTCAAAGTAGGATTCATTTACCCAATATCTGATAGTCAGTGGGTTTCTCCATTGGTTATTGTACCAAAGAAAAATGGTAAATGGTGAGTGTGCATAGATTATAAGGAATTGAATAAATCCACAAAGAAGAACCATTTCCCATTGTCATTCATTGACCAAGTACTTGATAACCTAGCAGGAAACAATTACTTCTATTTTCTTGATGGCTTTAGCAGATACAATTAGATCCAAGTAGCCCCTGAAGATCAAGACAAAACCACTTTTACTTGTCCTTGGGGAACATAAACTTATACAATTTTACCATTTGGACCGTGTAATGCACCTACCACTTTTCAAAGAGCAGTCCTTGCTATCTTTGCAGATTTCACCACTATGTGTGTTGAAGTATACATGGATGACTTTACTATTCATGCAAAAAAAAATTAGGAGGCTATTAAAAACTTATAAATTTTTTTACAGAGATGTAAAGATCATAGGTTATCCTTAAATCATGAAAAAATTTCAATAATGATAACAAAGGGTATTGTTCTGGGACATCACATCTCAAAAGAGGGGATAAAAGTAGATCCCAAGAAAGTTGAGATCATACAGAACATTGAAATCCCTAAGAACCAAATTGTTGTTCAAAGTTTTCTTGGGCATGCCAAATATTATAGAAGATTTATAGAAGGATTTAGTAAAATTGTTGGACCCTTATTTACATTTCTCAAGAAAGAAGAGGATTTTGTATGGACTGAAGATTGCCAAAAATATTTTGAGACAATCAAAATAGGTTTAACAACTTCTCTAATCATTAAAGGACCTGTTTGGGGAGAACCATTCCACATACATGTTGATGCATCCAATTTGGTTATTGGATCAATATTAGGACAAAAAAAAACAATGATTCTATGCATGTAATTTATTATGTTAGAAAAATATAAATCCTGCTGAAAGAAATTATTAAACAACAGAATATAAATTTTCAGTTGTAGTATATGCAATAAAAAAATTAAAGGGTTATATTAAAAGGTACAAATTTTACATACATACAAACCATGATACAATTAGATATTTGATGAACAAGGTTGTAGTAGGTGGACACATTATTAGATGGTTATTGTTGTTGCAGGAATTTGATGTTACTATCATAGATAATCCTAGAAAGGATAATGTTGTTGCTAAATTCCTTTCCAGAATTGTTGTGTAGGATGATCAAGAACCAATGGATGAAAAATTTCAAGATGAACATTTATTTGCAATCTCAGTTCATCCACCATGGTTTTCTAATTTGGAAAATTACCTTCTAACAAGGAAGTTTCCAAGTCACTTCAATCGTAAACAAAAAAAGAGATTAATTCATGAAAGTTCTAGATTTTAGTGGATTAATGGTCTTTTATTTAAATGATGCCCTGATCATGTTCTTCGTAGATGTGTAGTTGAGTTAGATGTCTATGATGTAGTACACACTTGCCATCATGAGCTTGAAGGAGGACACTATTCGGTGGTAAGAACAGTTCATAAAATCCAAGGAGTTGGTTACTATTGGCTATTAATGACAAAGGATGTTACATTTTTTGTTAAACACTATGATGAATGTCAGAGGATGGGAAGACCCACCCCAACAATGTAGATGTCATTTCAGCCACAAATACCTCTGGAACCATTTTAAAAATGGGGAATCAATTTTGTGGGACCTGTTGATCCACCCTCAAAAAAGGAAGAATTATATAATTGTTTGTACTAATTATGCAACAAAATGGGCTGAGGTGAAAGCATTACCAGCAGCAAGAGAGGATAAAGTTGTAGATTTCCTATATAAGAAAATTCTTCAGAGATTTGGTGCACCGAGAGAAATTTTTTTAGACCAAGGGCCATAGTTTGTATCAGTAATGATGGAAGCCTTTTTGTAGAGATATCAGATGACCCATAGGAAATCTTCGGCATATCACCCTTAGGCAAATGAACAAGTTGAAGTCACTAACCGAGAATTGGAGAACATCTTGACTAAGACTATTTTTTAAGGAAAATAGACTGGGTAGAGAGGTTAGATGAAGTAGTATGGGCATATAATAACACATGGAAAACAACAACTAGATTTTCTCCATATGAACTTGTGTATGGGAAAAAACTAGTCATGCCAATATAATTTGAATTAAGAACATTGAAAACAATAGTAGAAATTGGAATTGATTTACTTGAATCTGAGGTAGAATTTTGTAGCTCAAAAAACTTGATGAAATGAGAATGGAGGCACTTCAATATACAGAGGTGATTCAGAAGCAAAGGAAGAAATTGCATGATAAGCATATTGTGTCTAGACAATTCAAGGAAGGATATTGGACATTATTATTTGATTCCAAATTTGAAGATTTTAAAGGGAAATTCCATATATGATGGTTAGGACCCTATGACATAGATCAAGTATTTGAAAATGGAGTTGTCCAATTAGTACCAATTTATGGAAAAAAGAGAGTTATACTAGTTAATGGTCATCGACTGAAGACATATCATAAACCTGCATCAAAGGAAGAATTTTTAGATGACCTGCAACATAGAATTGAACATTTTCTCATGGAAGACATCTCTTCCATTAGAGAAGATATTTGAACCTTTGAAGAAGGAATGAATAAATAAGGTAAATTGAAAACCAACAAATGGCAGCTTACCTTGAGAAAAATGGAAGCAAATTGAAAACCAACAAATGGCGGTTTGCTTTCAAAAAAAAAAGATGACTAAAAACTAGCAATGGCAGTCTATCTGAGTTAACTCCTAAAAACTCTTGAAGGCTCCCAAAGAGCTCCCAAAATCTCCTAAAGGCTCCTGAAGATCCTGAAGACTGAAGACTCTGAAGACTCCGTTCAACTGAATAGCTCCTTAAGACTCCTAAAGTTCCAAAACTCCTGAGAGCTCCTAAATAACTCCTGAAGGCTCCTGAAGATCTCGAAGGCTTGCAATAAATAAAGGTGCACATTTAATGTGAATAATATTCTCAGATATTATTTTCTAGAGTATTTAGACTAATGTAAAATAGGTAAATAATTATAATTTTAGACATCTTTGCCATATTGTTATTAATAATGATAATAAATGACTTTTAATCATTTCAAAAAGCGGCAGGGCAATTGATATAAGGAATGATGTGACATTGGATGATGTCAATAATAATTACGGATCATGTTATGATCCGCCTTTCTTTTCAAAATATTTCTAAATTCATGTTGACATGTGTAAAAGATGCTGCCAACTTTGTGAATTAAATTACAACTACAATTTGTGGTGTGTGAATTGAACGAAGCAGTAAAGGAAGTTAATGCACGGAATAAATGACATGTCATGTCATTTTTAAAATAGCTGCTCCAAAATTAAGGAAAGATGATTCTGAATATTGCTAAGAAATTCAGTCCACCAAGTTGAAGTTTTCCATAGTTGTAGTCCACCATTGTTGACAGGAAGAAATGGGGAACAAGAGGAATGCAGATCTAGAAAACTTCACTCTTGATTCTGAAACCAAGATATTGTTGAGGGAAGCTAGATGGCTGGATTTTGTAATGAATTATGAAGGTTTTCAACAAGAAATTGTAGAGGAATTCATGAGAAATTTTCATGTAAATGTCACTAGAGTAAGGGGAGAAATCATTGAAGTCACTCCAGAAATAATCAATGAAATTTTGGGAATTCCAGATGAGGGAAAACCAGTCAACAAAGGCTAAGTAAAATTTGATGAATTGGTGGCAGCATTTCACCAAGAACCAGAAACAAGGCCTGGAATTCTCATGCATAAGGGAGACAAATGTGTAATAGCTCGTCATAGTTTGGACAAGCCATGGAGAATTGTTGCAACATGGGTCATGAAATTATTCACTTGTGAGGGACAATACAACACTATATTAGGGTCAGGAATGGAGCTACTAATACATTTGAGATATGGACAAATAAAACCCTCTACTACAGTGAATCTACCAACATTTTTGTTTCAACAAATTGCTTCTATGATTTCCAGAGTAAAGTCTAGAGGAGATTCTTCCATTAAATACCATGGGTTAATTCATCTAATGATTAAGCATCATTTCTTAAAGAAAGAGTCTAGGAAATAGTGTTGAATAGAATTTTTGTCCACACCCATAGATAAACAAAAAGGGAACCCCACAAAGGGGCCCATGGCCAAAAGGTCAAAAGTAGAAAAAGGTGAATCTTCCAAAGGGGAACAAAAATGGGTAAAAGAAAACTACAAGAATCCTCTAGGGTAACCCGTAGTAGCTCCAAAAAGAGAAAGCAAGACTTGAATGAAGAGAGCCCTAGCCATGTTGATACCATTGTGTCCACTCCTAATGAGACACCTAAATTTTAAACCACTGTCTCTGAAGTCCCAAAAGAAACTTTTGCAGCCCATGAGGAAACCAACACACCAGTGCAATCCCTTGAGCAACCTCACAGCCCTCCTAAAGGCCCAATGCCAACTCTTAAAAGAACCCCTATTGTTGAAATCCATGACTTTGTTGAAGAGTCTGATGCACAATCAAAAGAGCAAGAAGCCTTAGAGGAATTTGAAGAAGAAAAGGCTGTCAGATCCCCTTCACCTTCCCCAATCATGGAGAGGAGAAAAGGAAAAGAGCCATTGATTGAAGAAGAAGAAATTCATGAAAAAAAAATGAGGAAGAATTAGAAACTAAAGAATTGTTAAGGGCTATGAAAATATCTAGAATGGAAGCTGAGTTAGAGCAAGAAAAGAAGAATATGCAATTTGTTGAGGAAAAATTAAGAAGAAAAGAAGAGGAATTATAACAATCTCTCAACAAAACTCAGGAAATGGAAAAGGATATTAAACAAAGAGAAGCAAGGTACAAAGAGTAGTTAAATAAAATTGAGGAGGCTTTGCAACAAGCTAGTGTGCAAGCATTATAAAGTGCGGAGGAAATTACAAAATTAAAAGAATTGCAGCTAAAAGAAGAGCAATTAAAACAGTAGTCTATGAGGTTTTATTCTCAAGCATCTACTTCTGCAACCCCACCACATTACATTGCTCTGTCTCCCATTCCATCTGATATTCCATCTGATGTTCAATAAAGGACTCAACTTGGATATCTCTCCTTGGAATCCCTGAAATTCAAGCATGAAAATGATTAGCTAAAAAAGAAAGTACAAAAATTAGAGGAAGAAAAAAATGAAATTGAAAGAAGACTTGAGAAAGCAATAGAGATAAGTTTTGCAATGCTATCAATGAGTAGACCAACAGGAGTATATGCCTAATTTCTTAGGGAGAAGTTTCTACAATGGAAGTTTAATCAATTAATTTTAAGGAGAAGCCTGGATTATCACAATGATAAAGATTTTCTACAAGGTTACTTTCATAGCCACCTTGGTATTCAAAATCAAATGTGTGAGTTTTTCCAGCATAGATTTTTAATGGGAGATAATGATTATTCTCTATTAAATGTTTATGTTGGTGAGCTACAAATTAGGTCCTTTGTCTCCTTAATGAATAATCAGGTTGCATGGTCAAATAGAATGGAAAGATACAAAGAGGCTTAGAAAAAGTATGGTTTACCAATGAGGCCCGAAATGCCTCAGGTAGAGAAGTATATCAAAATTGTACGATTAGTGGTAAGGCTAAATCACATCAATCCTCTTTATGTTTCAAATTTGTTGAATAGTATATCTAATTTCCAGAATGTAGAAGGGACACTTCCTCCATTAGCAATAAATTCATGTGAGGAAAGATATTTACTTTTGTTTACAATTTGAGCTCCCTATCATCACTTGTCATAATCGCCTTGATCCATCATATCATGGTGTGCTTTGACTAGTCAACATAGGGGTATATCTTGCTCTTTTCTTTGTCTTCTTGGTTGCCCCACGTGGTACCCACTAAGATCACTGAGGTGTTGTGTTACGCTGGGGAATCCTTGTGTGCTTGTGGTTATCCCAATACCTGGCCTGACCAAGGTCATCGTGACTTCGGGGTGTTGGGATATCCTTCTTGTTTGATGTGTTTGTTTCATGCATTAGACACTAATCTACCTTGGTCATTTATACCTTGGTGTATCATGTCTTCTGCTATAGAAAAAATCAGTGCTTCGAAGATGGAAAATTGCATTAGGACTACATTTCACTTTCCATTCCATCCTCTTGCATGTATCCCCCATCCTATCATCTATCAAAATCCCCCCCATCCATTCATCCTTCATCACGCTCCCCTCCCAATCTCCTGCCACCTTTTCATCCTTTCTCACCCATCACTTTGCATTATCTTCTTCATATCACCTTGCATCATCTCATCCATTTTGAGAGAACACCCGTGTTCTCTTGAACCTGCATGTCCTCTCGAGGGGGCATCCTCAATCCCTAACTTTCATCTTCACCCCCATCATCTTCCCTTCCTAGTCACTCCTTCGAATGACTGGGGCATCTTTCCCAATCTAACCATCTTCTTCTAGGTTCTAGGTTCTATGTTTTAATATTCTTTGAAATGATGCTACTTCGTAACACCATCTCAAAGAGGGGAAAAATGTAGACACCTAAATTTGGACACTTAATTTATCCAAATTTATCCCCTCTCATCTAAGCATCCCCTTATTTGCATTAATTAAGTAATATCGCTATTATTTAATTAATATCTTTAATTCTGCCAAATCCCTAAGGTATTTAATTATTAAATAAATACCTTATCTCTTCAATCCTCCTTTTCATCAAATGAATTAAATAAATATGACATTTATTTAATTTCTCACATGTCACATCCCTTTCTTAATCCTAATTATTCTTCTAATCTCATCATTAGGGATGTGCACATGCCTAATCCTTGATTAGGATGTGTCACATCCTCCAACTTTTGCAAGTTGGCCTCTAATCCCTCTTAGCCACCTAACCCTCCTCTAATCCTTCATTAACTAGCCTAATCAACCTCTCAAAGAATTTTTAATTCCATTTATCCTTCCAAGGAATATTAAATTCATTTTTCTCTTCCCCATGTGATCTTTGACTGGTCACATCAAGTCACATGTTAAATCTAACCCTCTTCTAATCTTAATTAATTAGTCTAATCAAGTACTTGCACAATCCTAATCACTTAATCAAGTCAACCCTATTAAATGCTTTCTCCAGTTGGACAAGGCATCTCCATTCCCCATGTGAATTTTTAATTCACATTTAATCCCCCAATGCATTTAAATGAATTTTAAATTCCTTCTCTCTTCCCCATGAGAATATTTGAGGAATTTTTAATTCCCCACATGCCTCTCACCCACATGGGGACAAGTAACTCCTTTATGAGGAGATCTTGTCCCAATCCCAAGGTACTATGTACCCCATCCATGTCATGTACTATCCTTCCACCTCATGTACACATCACCCCTTTTAAGCCATATCATATGCCACATGTCAAGATGTGAGGGCTTGTGATTTCTCAACTCACTTGAGCCCTACATCTTGATCTTGGTGGCTCAATCTTGACCGTCCATTTTCTTAGAGATTTCCAAAATCTCTATAAATACCACCTCTTTTCTCTCATTTTGGGGGGGAGATCATGCATTGTAGCCAAACTCTTGCAAATTTTTTCTAGAATCCATACTTAGCCATTTTCATACTTGCACCCACTTGCATCCATTATCATATCATCATCTAGCTTGCATCTTGCCATCCAAGGAGCATACAACACCAAAGATCAATTTTTTGTTTTTATATTGTGTTGAATCCAACTAGGCTAATTTTAAGGTGTAGGTTGTTTTTGGAGGTATTTTGTATTACTTTGTTTGCTACTCATTTTCTAGCACTCAAATATGACCTATCACATGTCTAATGCAAAATACCTCCAAAAACAACCTACAACAAACTATATAGGCTAAAACCTCCATCAGAGACAAGTCGGTGTGACATCTTCATTGTCTAGCTGACTAGTAGTTTGATTCATTCTGGTTTGTATAGGTCACTATGACCTTGCAAATGTCTTGCCGAAAGGTTGCATTGTGGAGTCTATCATTGTGACATAGTGTATTCATTATGACCTCATAGCGCTTAGGAGACCTTTGGGCAACAGTCTATTTAATCGTATTTCAAGGAGACTCTTGGCGACCATGGGATTCGAGATAGCTAAGGGTTCTCGTTAAGAAGTCCCAGCGAATAGAGAAGGTCACGCCGACAGGGAAACATTCATATGTTCTTCAGAGTAACTCAAAAGTGGTCAGAGAAATGTCTTAGCAACTAAAGGTTGTCTTGTCGATAGCCGATGGCTATCGGGGTAACTCAAGGATCCCAGGAAGACATCTCAGTGAATGTTGAAGGTCTCACTGATAGGAACATCTTTTGAAGTATTCAATGTAGCTCTTGGCGAATGTTTGTCATCGGTGGAACATGGAGGTCTCGGTAAGAAGTCCTAACAACTTTGATGAGTCTTGTCAATGATGAAGAGTCTTTAGGGTAACATATGGAGATTAGTATGTTCTCTCAGCGAAGGAAAATATCTTGGCGACGTGTGAAAAATTCAGGGTAACCTTTATGTCTTGGAGAAACCTCTTGCCGATATCGGTATGTCTTGTCGACTATCCTTTGGAGCTTGATATGACTTGTGTCTTCGATATACCTTTTGGTGACTCACTATGGTCTCCTGGCGAATGCGATAGGTCTGGGCAACTACTTGGTGACTCGGTGTAACTCATGGAGCTCAATAGAACATCTTAGCAATAACAGAGTCTCTTGGCGACATCGATATGAAGTCTATGTGGCATTGGCGAGACACAGTTAGTGTCTCACCAAGATGCTAGTACATTGCAAATTCTGTTGACCAAGTAAGACCATCCTAAGCGGAGTCTCATGGATGAATAGGAGGATCTGAATGGGAACAGTTGGAAGACAATCAGTTACGACGGTTCTATGAGGAAGTTCTACAGACAGATTTTGACATGGATATACTCTATGATTATAGTTTGTAATTAGTTGGTTGAATCAACAGGTTGTTGAGCGATTATGTCAGTGGATGAATTATGTGGACTGTAATGTGAAGAATCTTGTACAAGAATGTTAATGGTGAATGTTGCTATATAGTGACACCAGAATGAAAAGTTTGGAATTTGTATGTAATTTCATTACTATTATACAAAGTGATTTCTCTTGGTGTGGTGGGTTTTTTCTCCCGTAAGGGTTTTCCCACGTATATCTGGTGTTCATGTGTGATTTTCAAATACTTTGTTTCTATTGTTTGTTTCTTAGTGCATCTTAATTGGACTATAATTGTAAATTTTAAAGTGTATCTACATTCTTTTCTAAGGTATTGATGTTATGAGAATTGTTTTCCGCATCTTATTTTCCTTACAAGTGGTATTAGAGCCTGGCCAGTTGTGTTATCCTTGTGGGTACGTTGGGTTTTTTGTGTTAATTCTATTTAGTGGGAGTCTTGTAGAGTTTGTCAATTTCTAATTATAGTTTAAGATGGCTAGTACATCTAGAAAGTTTGAAATAGAGAAATTCAATGGAAAGAACCTTGAGTTGTGGAAACTCAAGATGGAGGATCTTCTTGTTGACCGTGATCTTTAGATTGTTGTAGTTGAAGTGAAACCTATAGGCATGAAGCAAGAAGATTGGGAGCTTGTAGATAGGAAGTCTAAGGGGTTGATAAGGATTTGTTTGGCAGACTCAATGCTTTTGAATGTGCATGAGGAGAATACTGCATCTTCTTTGTGGAAGAGACTAGCATCTATTTATCAAGGGAAGTCCTCGGCGAATAAACTATTCCTGAGGAAGAAGCTGTACTCGTTGAGAAAGTAGGAAGGAGGATATGTGGCTGATCATTTGAATGCATTTAACATGCTACTTGCTCAATTGACATCTATTGATGTGAAGACTAAAGAAGAGGATCGTTGTATGCTTCTATTGTGTTCTTTTCTAGACTCATGGGATAATCTAGTGATAGCGATTGGGAGTACAACATCCAGTTTCAATATGGAAGATGTTGCATCTTTACTATCAGAAGAGATGAGAAGGAAATATTCTGAGATGGTGAAGGAAGCTCTTGTTGTTAGAGTAAGACCAAAGGAGAAAGGAAAGAAGAAGGACAAGAATTCCAAATCAAAATCAAAAGGGAGATCAAAGTCTCTTGGCAAGAAGTCCAAGGTGAAGTGCTAGAACTGTGGGCAACCTGGTCATGTCTGAAGGGATTGTAAAGAGGAGAAAAAGAAGAAGAAGGGCTCTTCTGATAATGGTTCTTCTCATAGTGATAGTGACGCCTTCATTGCAGCCTTGGCTACACAAGCATTAGATGATGTCTGGCTGATTGATTCTAGAGCATCATTCCACATGACATCTCATAGAGAGTGGTTCACAAAGTATGAAGAATACGATGGTGGAAAGGTGTACTTGGTGAGTGATTCAACTTTAGAGATTGTTGTCTATGGAAGAGTTGGAATACAATTCCCTGATGGCAGAGTGAAGGGAACTAATAATGTTATGCACATACCAGGTCTGGCTTGAAATCTATTGTCTGTAAGTATACTGAACAATATTGGAGTACAAGTTACGTTCTCTGGAAGTGGTTGCAAGATGACTAGAGGTTCAATGTTGTTGGCTAGAGGTGCTCGAACTGGTACCCTATACAAGTTGGATGCATAAGCTATTCAATGCAACAGTGTCTCTAGAAAGTCACTGAAAGCTGCTCATGGAAGTAAAGAGGGAAATATCCCTAATTATGTAAATTCTATGGAAGTAAAACTTCCTACAGTGAAGACTATGCTTTGGCATCATAGGTTAGGCCACATAGGAGAGAAAGGTTTAAAAACCTTAAAGAACAAAAACCTGGTTGAGGGGCTTGAAGATTGTAATCTTGAATTTGAATTCTGTGAACATTGTATATATGGAAAGCAACACCATGTTTCATTTTATTCCAGTCCTCATAAATCTTTTGGTTTGTTAGATTATATTCATTTGGATGTATTTGGTCCAATGGATGTTCCTTCTTTGTCCAAGTCAAGATACTATGTGTCATTCATTGATGATTATTCAAGAAGAGCATTTGTTTATTTTTTGAAAAGTAAATCAGAAGTGTTCAGTCGATTTAAGAAATTTAAGAACCTTGTTGAAAATCATATTTTTAGAAAAATAAAATGCTTAAGGACTGATAATGGCGGTGAATTCTGATATGATGAATTTGAAAGATATTGTAAAAACCATGGAATCAAAAGACATAAGACTATACCTTATACTCCACAGCAGAATGGAGTTGTTGAAAGGTTCAGTAGTGCTGGCTTGGAGGAGAAATTCTGGGTTGAGGCTATATCTACTGCATGTTATTTAATTAATCAGTCTCCAAATTATGCTCTTGTTGAGAAAACACCTTTGGAAGCATGGTCTGGTAAGAAGCCCTCACTTAGACATGTTCGTGTTTTTGGCTGTGAGGCATATGCTCATGTGTCGGATGTGAAAAGATCTAAATTGGAGAACAAGTATGTCAAATGTATTTTCATTGGCTATAGTGCTGTCATAAAAGGATACAAGCTTTGGAATCCTGATACAAAGAAGGTTGTATATAGCAAAAGTGTAATCTTTCATGAGCTGAAACCTTCCACTTTGGATCTGCAGTCAGAGACAAAGTCAGATAACAATAAGGATGTAGCAATAATTCCTCCTAAACCTGAGAAAGAGGAATTGGAAATTCAAAATGTACTTAAAACTGAGGAGAGCTCAAGTAGTTTTGAAAGTTCTAAAGAAGAAGAACCTCAGCCTCAGCAAGTGAGGAGGTCAACCCGAGAAAGAAAACAACTAGATAGGTATGGATTCTCATTGATTGATTCTACTCATGCCTATGCTTTGATTTCTAGTGTTGATGAGCCTAGGATTGTGAAAGAGGCATTTAAAATGTCTGATTCAGATTCTTGGTTGGAAGCCATGGAAGAAGAGATGGCATCTTTAGATAAGAATGAAACCTGGAGTCTGGTGCCCTTGCCTAAAGGCAGAAAGGCTGTTGGCTGCAAATGGGTATTTAAGAAAAAGATTGGTCTGGATGTCAGTGTAGAAAAGTACAAGGCAAGAGTGGTTGCAAAGGGTTATTCCCAGGTAGAGGGAATCGATTATGGGGAAATATTTTCTCCTATGGCAAAGCTGACGTCCATTAGATTTCTTTTGTCACTTGCAGTAGCTTATGACTTAGAGGTCGTACAAATGGATGTGAAGACAACATTTCTTCATGATTATCTTGAAGAAGAAATCTATATATCCTAGCCTGAGCACTTTGTTGAGAAAGGTAAAGAAAAACTGGTATGCAAATTAAAGAAGTCTTTGTATGGGTTAAAGCAGTCACCTAGAATGTGGTACCAAAAAATTGATACTTTTGTATTGTTTTTGGGATTTGTGAGATCAAAATCTGATCATTGCATATATTATAAAGCTGAAAGTGATCAAGTACTTGTTATTGCTCTTTATGTTGATGATATGTTGTTCATAGGAAATAGAAAGCTAATGATTTTTGATCTTAAGTCTTAGTTGTCTACTAAGTTCGAAATGAAGAATCTTGGTGCAGTAAGGTATATTCTGGGGATGGAGATAACCAGGGATAGGAAGAATAGAAAGCTTTGGCTCAGTCAGAATAAGTATGTAAGGACTATTTTTGAGAGATTTTGTATGAATGATTGCAAACAGCTAGTGGTCCCAGTCATGCATGGAATAAAGCTATCTGTTGAGGACTATCCAAAATCTTCTACTGAGATGGAGGACATGACCAGTGTACCTTATGCTAGTGTAGTAGGTGGTCTTATGTATGCAATGGTCTGTACAAGGCTAGACATTGCCCAAGCAGTGGGAGTACTTAGTTGATTTATGGCTAATCCAAGAAGAACGCATTGGGATGTTGTGAAGAGAGTGTTTAGATATTTGAAGGGTACTTTAGATTTCACTTTGTGTTACCATGGGAATTCGGTTGAATCACAAAGGACTCTTAGCATTCATGGTTATGTAGATTCTGATTGGGCATGGGACATTGATAGCAGAAGATCCACTAGCGGATACATATTCATGATGAATGGTGGTGTAGTGAGTTGGATGAGCAAGCGGCAGGCTATAGTCGCTTTGTCCACTACGAAGGCTGAATACATGATAGCTACTCATGCTTGTAAAGAAGCAATTTGGTTGAAATGTTTGTGTTCTAACATTGGTTTTGATATAGGTGAAATAACTATTTTATGTGACAGTCAGAGTGCAATTTGTCTAGCAAAGAACCCTACTTTCCATGCTAGGACAAAACATATTGATGTACAGTACCACTTTGTAAAAGATATGGTTGAGGATTGAAAGGTCAGTTTGGAAAAGGTTGATACTCTAGAGAATGTTGCAGATTCATTGATGAAGCCAGTGAGCACAGATAAGTTTAGGTGGTGTGCTAGTTCAATGGGCCTTAGTGCCCATGATTTTTAGTAAGTTATGATGTGCTCTGGAGGTGCCTATATGATCTTTTTCAAGTGGGAGATTGTTGGAAATATGTGCCTCATACTATACAAGTTGAAACCTCCATTAGAGACAAGTTGGTGTGACATCTTCATTGTCTGGCCGACTAGCAGCTTGATTCATTTTGGTTTGTACAGGTCGTTGTGACCTTGCAAATGTCTTGTCAAAAGGTTTCATTGTGGAGTATATCATTGTGACATAGTGTATTCGTTATGACCTCATAGCGCTTGGGAGACCTCTAGCCGACAGGCCATTCAATCGTATTTCAGAGAGACTCTTGGTGACCATGGGATTTGGGATAGCTAAGGGTTCTCGCTAAGAAGTCCCAGCGAATGGATAAAGTCACACCAACAGGGAAACATTCATACGTTCTTCGGAGTAACTCAAAAGTGGTCAAAGAAATGTCTTAGTGACTAAACGTTGTCCTGCCAATAGCCGATGGCTATAGGGGTAACTCAAGGATCCCGATATATCTAAAAACATTATATTTTCTAAAATATAATCACTTTGGAGACAACATAGAAACATATAAGAATGTATATTAACACAATAGTTGAACACTGAAAATAGATCACCATTTATGAACAATCTTCTCCATTATATTGCTTCAAAAGATATACACTTATAGAAAAAGTTTAAAATATGGAAATGGATGAGTGGAATATGCTATACTAGTGAATGAACCTATCTATTACTAATGATGATGATGATAAAAAATGGGTCTTGGTTTCCCTTTTTATATGGGAAGCGACAAGCTATAGACCCGTGACAAAAAGGTATGTATTTTCATAACCTTAGCTAGCTGTAATTTTTAAGCATAAAGAAATTGATTGATAAAATAGCAACATATAGTAGCACGTAATCCATTATTCATCATAGTGAACTTGTGAACTCTCAAGATCTAGAAAATTTATCCTCTCCATGATGAAGTGCTCGATCATCTTCCAGACCTCAACTCAAAACTTATTTCTCCACACCCGGAGCCACTCCAATTCTAGTGATGAACAAGTTCCTTTTTGACAAGTGCCCAATATAATCCTCTCTGATGTGAGTGTCAATATTTAACATATAATCCATCATATTTTTCTCCATATATATTATTCCCTCGAGCTACTTATGAGTATTGTCTAATTCCCTCTCTTCGCCATTAACTATCTCAAGTGCCCATGGTAGTATCTGAGCCAATTCATCCTTCCAATGGTCTTGTCCTTTAAGTTCTCCTTCATTATCTAAACACATGGGAAATGATATATTCAATGGTTGGTTGAATTAATTGAGCTCAACTTTAATCTTAACACAAAACTCCTCATGCCAATTGATTGACTCATTATATCTATGGAGTATTTGTTCATTCATGACATCCTTACTAACCGATTCTTCTTTCTTTTCTTCCATATGCACCTATAGTTTCTCATGTTTTTGAAGAGTAAAATGCAATTTTATGAAGAGTTCCCAATATTAATCAACTTGGTCCATCACCTTCTCAAACCTTTTCTTGATTATCTCAGTGATCATCTCAAACTTGATGGTTTTGATCTTTGTCTCTAGTTCATTGTATTTCTTTTCAACTCTTTCATGGCAATGTTTCTATTATATAACATCTGTCATGGAATCTAATAATCTCTTGTCACCATCCTCCCATGGAAAGTATAATTCTGATGAAGAGGAAGAGGTTAGTTTATCTCTATAATTTGCTACCTCTTTCCTTACTTTTTCATTGTCTTTTATTAATTTTTCAACCTAAGCCTTATTGAATTTTTCCACATTTATGTTTAACTTTGTTGTCTCAATGGGATTATTATCTCCAAACCTATGTACCAAGAGATGTACAAACACTTGACATGGATTACTAATGATAATAGGTCTCTTGTTGTGATGATATAGCACCCAAATCAATAGTGTAGCTTCATTTGGGTTGTAACCTGACCTTGAATACATTTTGTCACTGGCCTCTTCTATTAGGAACAATTTATTATCTCCTCTTTTATTGAAGCTATTAGAAAATATGGTGAAACTAATGTCCCATCCTGGTAAGAGAAACACCCCAGCCTCTTGAAGCAGTTCTATTCCTCTTCCAGGGGTGTTGCTTCTAGCTCTTGATCTACTTCCTTTCTCATCTCTTGCAAAGTAGAAGCCTATTGTTCAGGAGTGATATTTTTCATTCCTTTTATTAGAACTCTACCTTTTTATTCATAGAAAAATGACCTAAACTCAGAAGTTCTACTAAAATCATCAGCAAAAACAAATTCTTGACCAGCCCTAACTTTCACATCATCAAAGATTTTGTTTGATGCTTCAAATTTAATAATACTTTGATCACTAGGTTTCTCATACTATGTGACAATGGGTGTACTTATTTGTTCAACCTCTCTTATTCTTCATCACTTTACTCTTCATCCTCTTCCTCACTCATGGCAGTATCCATAGAGAAACTTACTTTTGGAGTAGGCTGTGAGGGTATATAATTGAGGGGTTCCAGATTCTCATCTTGCATTCTAGAGAAAGTTGCCACATGTGTTTCAAAAACCATGGGAGGTACATCTCTAGTTAGCTCATCCTCATGAGTGATCAGTTGTTCAACTCTTTCTAAGGGGTCTTTCACATCATTGAATGCTTTTATATATGAAGGATTATTCTCCTTCTTCCATGCCTCAGCTAACTTGATCTTATTGTGTATGGCCATCCTTTGTGCTATCAAAGCTTCATCATGATTCCTTATCACATCATCCATAGAGAACTGATGTTCATATCGAGATAGTGTCTGTCACAATTTTTCCCTATTAATAAATTTCTCTAAATCAAAATTATTTCTCTCATCCCCCAATGGAAAATTGTAATGTGCCAATTTCTTATGAATCTCTTCATATCCTTCACTAGACACAATTGTGAAATCTACAAAACATAGAGTACTCGACATAATTGTTTGTTTATTATTCCCTTTAAGATGCTTAGAATCTGATTTGGCCAACTATCTCATAATTTCCAAATAGGCCACCCTATCAAGAACTGTTCTTGGTAACAAGTTTGGAGCCCCTTCAAATCCATATGCTCTAATCACAGTGCAATCGGAAAATATATACCAATCTCCCTAATTATGATTCACCTTTTTCTTGGGATCCTTCTCTTTAGGTCTAAGAAACCCTTGTACTTCAAGAGACAAGTTGTAATCACATGGATTCCCCGATAATTTTAGCAAGGGTTTGACAAAATACTCCTTGAATTATAAATAATGGGATCTCCCATATCTACTATCCCATATCGAGGTCCACATCTGAATTGGTTTAAAATTCCCATCCTCATCTACATCCCTTATCCTTAGTTCCTCTCCCCAAAGCCTTTTAGCTTTCCCTTCATACAAAAGTAAGTGTATCAATAGAGAATAATGTTTAAAATTAATATAATCACTATTATATTTTTATCTTCTCCCTCCCTAATTTAGAGCATTAGCCAAATAGCCATCATAATTAAATTATCTAGTATCTAAGCTTTGCACATCTAATACTAGAACCATTTGGGCTATTGACATAAGAGTCAAAACTTCCACTCCCAACACTTTTCCTATAGTGTAATATGTATACTGAAAATACTGCTTGAATGGTCTTCATGAAAGGGAGGTTGTTCATTGTTGGAGAACCTTTTGAGTCTATTCCCTTCCTCTCGGGGCCTATGCAGTGACAATTTCCACCTTTTATAGGTAGTTTCCATGTGATGATATTATGTCAAGAGGTATTTTATTGTGAATGGCACACTCATAGAGAAATCTAATTGGAAGATAGTGGAAATGAAGTCTTTGGAGATGATAATGAACTCAAAAGCATCATGTAACTGAATTGCTCATCATTTGGGGTCATACTTAGTAGCCAGTGCCTTAACCAAATCTACATTAACAAATAAATTAGGCACAACCAACTTTACCAAGCTCATTTTCCATGGTTATAGATAGGTTGGAACCTATATTGTTTTCTATAGTTGTAGATAAACAATTCATACCCTCTCTGCAGTGTCCACAGATTTGCTAAGTCTTTGTGTTTATCCCACAAATTTTCTATGGAAGGATATAATTGTGCACTACTCTTAGGCCTTGGCCTTGACCCAAGATATTGATCGATCAAGTCTTGGTTTAAGAGTCCAACTTTTGTTTTTTTTTTTAGTTTTTGGTGTTCCTGAGCTTCCTTCCATTATCCAGAACCCTAGCTTCTCTTTACAATTCTTTTTAATTCAAAGGAATTTCTTATCTAGGATTTGTATACTTACTTGTATCATGCTTGCTTCTCTCTGCCTATGCAACAATGGGGTACCTCCAACTCATTCACTCCACTTCTCTTTGTAAGCTTTTATAATTTTCAATGATAGAAATGAGAACAATTTGAGGTATACATTGCTCAACTTTGGCTCATAAATGTTGCACTTTCTCTCTTTCTTGTCATCGGGGAGATCATTTAATTTGAACATCTCCTCGATATCTCCACCTATCACAATAGTCCAAAATAATCATCATTGTTGTATTGGTGGTACTATGATTTTACTTCTGCTAGTATCCACTTCTCTCCTTAGAGTGATCCCACAATAGTGGTTTACACTTTTTGGGACATTCTAATTTTTTCTAAAATCACATGTTTTTAGAAAATATAATGATTTAAGCCTTGAAAAGTTCCATTTAAAGGATCTAGCATCTCATCTTTGCACATCTGTTACCAGAACCATTGGGGCTATTGACATAAGAGCCAAAAATTCCACTCCCAACACCTTTCCAATATCTCTTGCAATACAAAGTGATTTCTCTTGGTGTGGTGGGTTTTTTCTCTCGTAAGGGTTTTCCCACGTATATCTGGTGTTCATGTGTGATTGTCAAATACTATGTTTCTATTGTTTGTTTCTTAGTGCATCTTAATTGGACTATAATTGTAAATTTTAAAGTGTATCTACATTATTTCCTGAGGTATTGACGTTAGGAGAATTTTTTCTACATCTGATTTTCCTTACATAAATATCCATGTTTTAGATTTAGATAGGAGTTAGATAATTTTAAACAAAAATCTTGTAATAGTTACAATACTCTCCTCTACGTCTCAATTTGATCAATTTGAATGAAGATAAGAAGTTAAATAGAATTATTGTGTTAAGAGATCTTACCAGAGGAAGAGCAAGGCCCACTCAACCAAAGGAATTAATCTTGTTTGGTATTCTATGAGTTCATGTTATTTATGTTCATTAATATTGAATTTGAAGTGTTAGAAGTTAAATCCAAAATGTTAAGTTAGTTTGAATCGCTTTCAGCAATTATGTTTGAATTTCTCTTAAGTTTAGTTTATCATAGTTAGAATGGTTTCTTAGATTCATTGTAAGGTTTATTAAGTTAATCTGGTTTAGATGTTGTTTGTAAGAATTAAGTTTGGTAATTATCTATTAAGTTTAATTGAAGAAATGATGGAAACTTATGGAAAGATGGAATTGACGTTTTTTGGAAATCTATTCAATGAAATTAGTATTTATGTTTTATAGATTAATCATTATTTCCTTGCAATTTATTTATGTTCTTTAAAATAGTATTTATTTTCCAACAAATCTTAAGATATATTTCTTTCGAAGTAAATTAGAATTAAATTTGGATTTGGAATTCTAGATTAAAAATTAAGATAAATGGGGGTTGGGGCCCTAGCTCGGTTGGCTAAATCTTTCCTGTTGCAGGAGGTTGGTCACGAGGTCTAGTCTCCCCCACCCCCGTGGTACCGAAGGGCATGTCGTGCCAGCACCGCCGGTCACATTAAAAAGTTTACCAGGCGCACTGCAGTTTATATGGGGTCGTGCTACCCGATTCCTGCAGTCTAAAAAAATAATAATAATAAGATAAATGTTAGTCTTTTCCATGAATCTGTCTCAATCAAGTCAAATGAAGTCAGAAATAAGTCGACAAAACTTTAATTTAGGAAATAAGATAGAATTAATCCTTAGGAATTAGTCATTCAAGTTCAGCTCTTGAGAGCTCCTAAGAGCTCCTGAAGGAGCCAAATCAACACTTGAAGTCACTGTTTATAGTGCAAACCCCCCCAAAAAAGTCTGTGACAAACATCCTTATCGCATATAGCTCTGAGACACAGTCGGTTCGATAATTAATTGAGTAAATGATGCAAGTTGTGGCATCAACCTTTCCCATCATGTAGACACCATAGAGAGGGTATGAATTATTTATCTACCACTATAGAAAACAATATAGGTTCCAACCTATCTATAATCCAGGGAAAATGAACCTTGGAAAGTTGGTTGTGCCTAATGTATTCATCAATGTAGAATTGGTTAAGGAACTGGCTACTAAGTATGACCCAAAATGATGAGAAATTTAGTTACATGATGGGTCTAAATTCATTATCATCTCCAAAGATTTCATTTCCAGTATCTTCCAATTAGATTGCTCTATGAGTGTGCCAGTCACAGTAAAAGACCTCTTGAAAAAATTTCATCACATGGAAACTAGCTATAAAAGGTGAAAATTTCCACTACATAGGCCCTGGAAGGAAGGGAATAAACTCAAAAGGTTCTCCAGCAATCAATACCCTCCCTTTCATGAAAAGCTATTTGAGTAGTATTTTTAGTATACATATAATTACACTATAGGAAAGGTGTTGGGAGTGGAATTTTTGGCTCTTATGTCAATAGCCCCAATGGTTCTGGTAACAGATGTGCAAAGCTGAGATGCTAGATCCTTTAAATGGAACTTTTCAAGGCTTAAATCATTATATTTTCTAAAAACATGTGATTTCAGCAAAAATTAGAATGTCCCAAAAAGTGTAAACCACTATTGTGGGATCACTCTGAGGAGAGAAGTGGATACTAGCAGAAGTAAAATCATAGTACCACCAATACAACAATGATGATTATTTTGGACTATTGTGATAGGTGGAGATATCGAGGAGATGTTCAAATTAAATGATCTCTCCAATGACAAGAAAGAGAGAAAGTGCAACATTTATGAGCCAAAGTTGAGCAATCTATACCTCAAATTGATCTCATTTCTATCATTGAAAATTATAAAAGCTTACAAAGAGAAGTGGAGTGAATGAGTTGGAGGTACCCCATTGTTGCATAGGTAGAGAGAAGCAAGCATGATACAAGTAAGTATACAAATCCTAGATAAGAAATTCCTTTGAATTAAAAAGAATTGTAAAGAGAAGCTAGGGTTCTGGATAATGGAAGGAAGCTCAGGAACACCAAAAACTAAAAAAAACAAAAACAAAAGTTGGACTCTTAAACCAAGACTTGATCGATCAATATCTTGGGTCAAGGCCAAGGCCTAAGAGGACTGCACAATTACATCCCTCCATGGAAAATTTGTGGGATAAACACAAAGACTTAGCAAATCTGTGGACACTGCAAAGAGGGTATGAATTGTTTATCTACAACTATAGAAAACAATAAGGTTCCAACCTATCTATAACCATGGAAAATGAGCTTGGTAAAGTTGGTTGTACCTAATGTATTTGTTAATGTAGATTTGGTTAAGGCACTAGCTACTAAGTATGACCCCAAATGATGAGCAATTCAGTTACATGATGCTTTTGAGTTCATTATCATCTCCAAAGACTTCATTTCCACTATCTTCCAATTAGATTTCTCTATGAGTGTGCCATTCACAATAAAATACCTCTTGACAGAATATCGTCACATGGAAACTACCTATAAAAGGTGGAAATTGTCACTGCATAGGCCCCGAGAGGAAGGGAATAGACTCAAAAGGTTCTCCAACAATGAACAACCTCCCTTTCATGAAGACCATTCAAGCAGTATTTTCAGTATACATATTACACTATAGGAAAAGTGTTGGGAGTGGAAGTTTTGACTCTTATGTCAATAGCCCAAATGGTTCTAGTATTAGATGTGCAAAGCTGAGATACTAGATAATTTAATTATGATGGCTATTTGGCTAATGCTCTAAATTAGGGAGGGAGGAGATAAAAATATAATAGTGATTATATTAATTTTAAACATTATTCTCTATTGATACACTTACCTTTGTATGAAGGGAAAGCTAAAAGGCTTTGGGGAGAGGAACTAAGGATAAGGGATGTAGATGAGGATGGGAATTTTAAACCAATTCAGATGTGGACTTCGATATGGGATAGTAGATATGGGAGATCCCATTATTTATAATTCGAGGAGTATTTTGTCAAACCCTTGCTAAAATTATCGGGGAATCCATGTGATTACAACTTGTCTCTTGAAGTACAAGGGTTTCTTAGACCTAAAGAGAAGGATCCCAAGAAAAAGGTGAATCATAATTAGGGAGATTGGTATATATTTTTCGATTGCACTGTGATTAGAGCATATGGATTTGAAGGGGCTCCAAACTTGTTACCAAGAATAGTTCTTGATAGGGTGGCCTATTTGGAAATTATGAGATAGTTGGCCAAATCAGATTCTAAGCATCTTAAAGGGAATAATAAACAAATAATTATGTCGAGTACTCTATGTTTTGGAGATTTCACAATTGTGTCTAGTGAAGGATATGAAGAGATTCATAAGAAATTGGCACATTACAATTTTCCATTGGGGAATGAGAGAAATAATTTTGATTTAGAGAAATTTATTAATAAGGAAAAATTGTGACAGACACTATCTCGATATGAAAATCAGTTCTCTATGGATGATGTGATAAGGAATCATGATGAAGCTTTGATAGCACAAAGGATGGCCATACACAATAAGATCAAGTTAGCTGAGGCATGGAAGAAGGAGAATAATCCTTCATATATAAAAGCATTCAATGATGTGAAAGACCCCTTAGAAAGAGTTGAACAACTGATCACTCATGAGGATGAGCTAACTAGAGATGTACCTCCCATGGTTTTTGAAACACATGTGGCAACTTTCTCTAGAATGCAAGATGAGAATCTGGAACCCCTCAATTATATACCCTCACAGCCTACTCCAAAAGTAAGTTTCTCTATGGATACTGCCATGAGTGAGGAAGAGGATGAAGAGTAAAGTGATGAAGAATAAGATGAGGTTGAACAAATAAGTACACCCATTGTCACATAGTATGAGAAACCTAGTGATCAAAGTATTATTAAATTTGAAGCATCAAACAAAATCTTTGATGATGTGAAAGTTAGGGCTGGTCAAGAATTTGTTTTTGCTGATGATTTTAGTAGAACTTCTGAGTTTAGGTCATTTTTCTATGAATAAAAAGGTAGAGTGCTAATAAAAAGAATGAAAGATATCACTCCTGAACAATAGGCTTCTACTTTGCAAGAGATGAGAAAGGAAGTAGATCAAGAGCTAGAAGCAACACCCCTAGAAGAGGAATAGAACTGCTTCAAGAGGCTGGGGTGTTTCTCTTACCAGGATGGGACATTAGTTTCACCATAGTTTCTAATAGCTTCAATAAAAGAGGAGATAATAAATTGTTCCTAATAGAAGAGGCCAGTGACAAAATGTATTCAAGGTCAGGTTACAACCCAAATGAAGCTACACTATTGATTTGGGTGCTATATCATCACGACAAGAGACCTATTATCATTAGTAATCCATGTCAAGTGTTTGTACATCTCTTGGTACATAGGTTTGGAGATAATAATCCCATTGAGACAACAAAGTTAAACATAAATGTGGAAAAATTCAATAAGGCTTAGGTTGAAAAATTAATAAAAGACAATGAAAAAGTACGGAAAGAGGTAGCCAATTATAGAGATAAACTAACCTCTTCCTCTTCATCAGAATTATACTTTCCATGGGAGGATGGTGACAAGAGATTATTAGATTCCATGACAGATGTTATATACTAGAAACATTGCCATGAAAGAGTTGAAAAGAAATACAATGAACTAGAGACAAAGATCAAAACCATCAAGTTTTAGATGATCACTGAGATAATCAAGAAAAGGTTTGAGAAGGTGATGGACCAAGCTGATTAATATTGGGAACTCTTCATAAAATTGCATTTTACTCTTCAAAAACATGAGAAACTATAGGTGCATATGGAAGAAAAGAAAGAAGAATCGGTTAGTAAGGATGTCATGAATGAACAAATACTCCATAGATATAATGAGTCAATCAATTGGCATGAGGAGTTTTGTGTTAAGATTAAAGTTGAGCTCAATTAATTCAACCAACCATTGAATATATCATTTCCCATGTGTTTAGATAATGAAGGAGAACTTAAAGGACAAGACCATTGGAAGGATGAATTGGCTCAGATACTACCATGGGCACTTGAGATAGTTAATGGCGAAGAGAGGGAATTAGATAATACTCATAAGTAGCTCAAGGGAATAATATATATGGAGAAAAATATGATGGATTATATGTTAAATATTGACACTCACATTAGAGAGGATTATATTGGGCACTTGTCAAAAAGGAACCTGTTCATCACTAGAATTGGAGTGGCTCTGGGTGTGGAGAAATAAGTTTTGAGTTGAGGTCTGGAAGATGATCAAGCACTTCATCATGGAGAGGATAAATTTTCTAGATCTTGAGAGTTCACAAGTTCTCTATGATGAATAATGGATTACGTGCTACTATATGTTGCTATTTTATCAATCAATTTCTTTATGCTTAAAAATTACAGCTAGCTAAGGTTATGAACATACATACCTTTTTGTCACGGGTCTATAGCTTGTCGCTTCCCATATAAAAAGGGAAACCAAGACCCATTTTTTATCATCATCATCATTAGTAATAGATAGGTTCATTCACTAGTATAGCATATTCCACTCATCCATTTCCATATTTTAAACTTTTTCTATAAATGTATATCTTTTGAAGCAATATAATGGAGAAGATTGTTCATAAATGGTGATCTATTTTTAGTGTTCAAATGTTGTGTTAATATACATTTTTATATGTTTCTATGTTGTCTCCAAAGTGGTTTTCCTTAATTATTCAAATTTATACAATTTTTCAGGACACAGTGATGTAGAAGCATCTAGCGGTGCAGGGAAATCTTGCATCACCCCAAAAAAAATGTGTTCTATATTTTATGTTGTTGTTTTCAATCCCATGATGGATCTTAAGGGGTATAAGACTATTAGGCATCAAAAATAGCAAAAAATGGGCACTTACTATTTTTAGTAAGTTAGCCAAAATGGGCTTGTATGGACATGAAAATTTACACCAAGGTGCAGAGATGAAAAATATTTCTAGTTGTGAAAGAATCACCTCAATAACCTGCATGGTTTGGGGGAAATTAAAGTTTCCGTCCTGAGAAATTTCTCCAATGCAGCTTCAAATTCATATAGAAAAATTTAGAGGCCCTAAAAGAGCTCAAAAGTTGGTCGAACTGGCCTATGGTGACTTCATGTGTTGTAGAGCTCGTTGAGAGATTTCCAATGATATGCAATAATAGCAAATCAGAAACCCAGATCAAAATTTATTGCCCTGGAAAGTTGGTCCTCTAAAAAGTGAATTTCATAAAAAAATCTTCCTAGGCCAGAAATCAAATGGTGGGACTTTTGGCACCAAAACAAAAAGGGGAAATTTATACTTTCTAGAACATTCTAGGGCAGTTATTGGGGAAAATAAAAATGGTTAAATGGGGGTTGTAGGAGGTAGCCTGATAGTACAAATTGTGGCTTTGAATGGTAGATTTTATTTTCAAAGTTGATTTTGTTGTAATGAATCAAGCCCATGAGGTTGTAGCATGTAAGCTTTGAATCTATAATTTCATTTTCTCAAAATAATTGAAAGTTAGTCATTTTTCTATCTCACATCTTTTGTGTTGATATTTGTTGTTGTGATTTCTATGGGTTTTGGGTGGTGTGGCCCTCATCAATTGGTATCAAATCCAGGTTTTCTTGATCCTGTAACAGAGTGTCGAACATGAGGTAGTTGTAGTAGGACCTGTGAGTGTGGGTTGAGTTTAAGATGCCTCCAAGACTTGCTCAGTATGACAGATGTAGAGGTCGAGTTGGAGGAAGAGATCCACCTAGAGATGAAATTAGAGCCCTTAGAAGGAAATTAGAAACCTTGCAACTAGAGGTTCGAAGAAGAGATGTGCAACGAGACAGAGATGATAGTGAAAATGAAACAAAAGAGGAAATGGAAGAGGAAGAGAAGCATCCAATGGATTTTGGAGAAAGAAGATTGTTGCAAGCGATCTCAAGCATTGGATAGAGACCTAAAATGGAGGTTTCAACTTTTAGTGGAAATCTGAATCAATAAGAATTGATTGATTGGATCAATGACATGAAGGAATTTTTCAAGTTTGAGGAGATTGAAGATCCTCACAAAGTGAGGTTTACAAAGAAAAAATTGAAAGGTCACACTAGTATATGGTGGAAAGAGGTCCAGTTAGAAAGAGGAAGACAAGGGAAAGATAAAATTTCCAGATGGGACAAGATGGTGTCAAAATTGAAGAAACAATTTATTCCAGACTATTATGAATCAGAGTTGCTCAAGAAGATGTAGAGCTTGAGGCAAGGGACAAGGATCGTGAAAGAATATACAGAGGAATTTCACAAGGTCCTGATTCAGACAAGACATTCTAAGGTGAATAAGGAGAAAGTTGTTTGTTATATTAATGGGTTGAAGCCAAGCATATAAGAAGAATTGACACTAGTAAGAATGACCACCATTGAGGATGCTTATTCATTTTCTCTAAAGGTTAAAGAATGACTGAACAAGAGGTTTCAAAAAAAATAATGAGGTGAAGGTTGTCGAGGAAAGACCAGTGTATAGCCATATGGAGGTCAAAATGAAAATCAAAAGAAGGGTGAAGGCTCTAGTAGCAGCTAGAACAAGAAAGGAGATAACACCTACCATCCTCATGATCAGAATAATGAAGCAAAGAGGAAGGGGAAGATTTGGATGAGGACCAGGAAGAGGAGGCTTATGTGGAATCTATTTCCAATGTGGAGAAGAAGGAAATAGAGCCTATGAGTCTCCTCAACATCAAGGAAGGAAAAATAAAAGACCTAAGGGTAATGCACTAGTTGCACATGTTGATGAAGATGTTGAGTCTTCACATTCTAAGGATGTAGAAAGAGGAGAGGTTCTTGTTACTAGAAGAGCCTTGCTGAATGAGGAGAATGAGCCAACTCAAAGGAATAATTTTTTTTGCACAAGATGTAAGTGTGAAGGTAAAGTTTACAATGTTATTATTAATGGAGGTATTACTGATAACCAACAAACAAATTCAAAAAATGTGTTTGATAACTCCCTGCACTTCAGGCTCCACTAACCTAAGCAGGTATACCTTTATAATGAAGCAGATTAGAAGAATGTATTATTTGGTTGAATTTACTAATCTATCCATAGTGGAAAATGGTATAGGATAGATGAAAACCTATTGACTAATCTACTTCTAATGTGACAACTAGTAATTTATGATATGAAATTGAATAAGTAATGTATGAATGGGATGGACTAGTGCACTGTTGGGTGTGCAAAGTCAATGTAGTTCTATAACTGGTGGTAGATTTTAGTTTTAACTCTGATTGTTTGGCACTTTAATTTTCCTGTACTTTGTATAAATGTGCAAGGATGTGACTAACAAGATATTCTTACTAATCTAATTGACCCTACCAAGTTATTGTGATCTCTTAAAAGGATTTTTAATCCCTCTCTGAAGGAACCAATCAACAGAATCACACAATATCAACAAATGTGTACTTATAATAGGATAGCATCAATCTAGAGATACCATGACAATCATATCAAATACCTAACTCTTCTTTATTGATCCAATTGTTACCCCAAAGTTACCGTAGTCAAATAAAAGGATTTAATTCTTTAACAAAAATTGATTAATTTGACCACACAACAACAAAATATGTGTTTTGATGAAATTGAAACATCAACTTGGATATACAACTCCAAATAACATAGAAGTAGCAATATGGATAAATTTAAGTAATTGATTTAGATCAACAAACAAAAGATACCAATATTGCACCACATTGAGTTAAAGATCTTTCATTGATCTCAGCCAAAATTTATACATGCATCAAGGTCCATTCAATATAACTTATATGAAAAACATTCTGAAAATGCTTTTACTATATCTCCTATTTCCTCTCTATTTTCTCTTAGCATCCTATCACTATATTTCCATCACATATATCATTAATTTAAAGAGGACATTCCCCTTCATAAATGTCTTTTGAGTTTAACAACAATTAAACATAATTAATTAGGCTCTAGTTAGCAATAAATGTACTTTTGTCAAGTGATCCAAATAATCCTATCTTGAATGGGTGTCAACATCGTCTGACACATTCTTGGCTGCTATCTCCATGATCACCATATTTTCCATCTGCTCACATGCCTCATCCAACACTGAGACCTTTCTTGTGGCCGCTTCTAGTGCTCTATGTAATTTTAACCTACATTGTTCAATCCATTCAGTCCTATCTTTTAACTTTCCATCATTTTCAAACAATGCAGGTATCCCTTCCTTGGTAGCATCAGTGAACTCTTTTGTGTCTGCTTGAAGTTCCTTATAGTATCCATGGTGTTTCCTCATAAGGTCATTTGCAGTTGTGATGGCTCCCCTATCAGAAGTTCTCTTCTTTTGAACTTCCTAAATTTTTTCTTGAATTTTGTCACTGATCCTTTTGTGCTCCTGAATTGTACCATAAATATTTAAATGAGTTCCCTAGAACTTTCTCATCCAAACCATTAAATTGTCATTCCTTTTCTTGAATATTGTAGAAAGTGTATCAAATTTGGCTTGAGCATATATACCTGATTCTTCCCTCTTGTCTTTTGTCTGGGAACTTTCTCCTTGAGTCAATAACCTTGTATCCTTGACCATGTCCTTTAGAAAATAATTCTCCTTAAGAATCTTCTCATTGCTCATTTTTTACATATCCCTTTCTTTGATCAACATTTTAATTTGTGCTTTATTCAATTTGGAAACATAGATGCCAATATCAATAGTTGCAACTGGGTCAACTTCTCCAACCTTCAATGTGATCACATTGGCAAATGCCTTTTCTATGTCAATTATCACTAATTTCCTGTATGGAGGATATAAAGCCCAAATCATGAGAGAATTTTCATCAATGTTATACTTTGTCCCTTTGTACACTTATGTAACTCCTTTTGGGCTTAACTTGTGTGTTGCACTATTATTGTGTAAAACACTGTCAAAGACAAGAGTTGAATTCAAATCCAAACTAGGGAATATCATAACACCAAATTCTTCTAGAAAACTCCTTCCATTTTTTAGAGTCATGTTTCTCATTTCATTGTCCACATCTGACTTCAAGGTATGCAATAGTTGTGCAACATTGCTAGGAGTAATATCTGCAATAGACTCCCTAATTTATTTCCCCTTTTGCTTCTACAAAATAACCTAAATTCAGAAGACTTGATAAACTCATATCATAAACAAAAGATCTATAGGATAATTTCCTTACATCTGCATCAAACACTTCCTAAACCTATTGCTCTTTGTTTGGAGGTTGATACTTCTCAATTCTTAATTTAGGAATCTTTTCAGTTGGAACATGAGGTTCTCATTCATCAGATGACTCTTCACCAGAGGTTAGCATTTTTTCCTCCTCTATTATCTTCTTGTTGTATTCATCAATGCCCAATTCTTCATTACTCTCTTCCATATTTCTGATTATGTCATCATGTGGGTAAGTTATATGAGTATATCTGCCCAATTTTACCTTCTTTCTAGCAAAATAAATGTAACCTTTAGGGTCAAACCCTTTTCTTGGTGTTGATTTCTTTAAATTGAACTAAAATAATTTATTTAAAATAAAATCATATCCCTCCTTAGACAAGACAATGAAATCTCCAAAACATAGTGTACTTGGCATGAATGATTGTTTCTCAAAAGAATTCAAATTCATAACACTAGGGTAATCCAATTGTCTAACAATTTCCAAATATGCAATTCTATCCAATACTATTTTTGGTAGAAGGAAAGTTGTGTCTTCAAATCCATACACCCTAATCATTATAGCATCAACATAACAATACCAATCACCCCAATTGTGACCAACAGTGGCTGATCCATTGAAATATTTTGGTCTCAGAAATCTCTTAATTTCATTAGTTAAAGAATGATCACATGGATTATTGAAAAATATGTATAGTATTTTGACAAAACGTTCCTCAAAATGCACATAAATAGAACTCAAAAATCTACTATCCCATATGGCAATCCACAACTGTATTGGCAGTAGCTACCCTTCTTTTTCCAACTATGTTATTCTCAATTCTTTTGGCCACAACCCTAACTCTTGCCCATAGTAAAATTCCATATGCATGAAAAGGAAGTAGTGTTTGAAATACATTATAGGAGCATTGTTCATGGTGGATATTAATTTTGAATCAATCTCCTTGCAAATATGTGAGGCATAATCAAAAGGCCTTGGATTGTGAGATTGTAAATCTACAAAAATTACCATTGTCCCTATTGACATCAACTCAGGGACCTCGGTTCCCATTACTTTCCCTACTAAGAGGTAGGTATATTTCATGTATGGCTCAAACAAATCAACATGGAAATGAGGTCCATCCCCATCTTCAAGTGGTACTAAATTCCCATCATTTCTGGGTCTATGCAATGGAAATCTCCAACCTTTATAAGTAGTGTCCATTCTCCCATACTCCTTCTCTAAACCCTCATGTATTATGGGCTCATAAAAGGTATTATCTAGGTTGAACACTTCACAAAGAGCAGTTTTTGACAAATGTATAAAGGGATTTCCTTCCAGGTTGCATATGGCTTTCAAATCAAGGTTATATTGTTTGGCCAAAAGTTTCACCAGTTCCACATTCACAAACACATTTGGAATGACCAATTTTCCCAAATTGTAATTCCAGTGGTTGCACACTGGTTGAAACTGATTACTCCTATGGTAGTGGAACATGAATAGTTCATAGCCTCTAACAAGGGTCCATGCATCTCCTATGTGTCTACATCTATCCTCAAATTTCTCTACATCAGCCCTTAACTATGCAGAACTTCTAGCCTTTGGCCCAAGACCAAGCAATTGGTCAATGAGGTCTTGGTTTAGTTTCCTCCCCTTTGTTTTAGGTTCCTCACCAGTTTCAATTCTCTATTTTTTACCTTTTGGCTAACTACTTTCACTTTTTTTTCTACCCTTTTTCTTCTCAGAGCTTGACCTTTCCATATTTCAATATAACATAATTGAATTAGAATTTCAACTACAAAGAGACTTTGTGAACTTACTTTTGAATCTCTATCCGCATTGAAATTTTGTCTTTCGTTCGATCTTTCGTTCGTCTCACTGCAAATTCTGAGAATCCATTTTTTTATTCCCCTCTCAATCAAAATATATGTACATAATTCACATTCGTGCGGCCATTAATTTATATCTCTGTGAATGAATGAAATTGTTTTTTTGAATTTCAAAATGTTAGAATGACAAGATTGTATCGGTGAGACTCCTTTGGTTCTTGGCTGATCTGTGTATCCATCTTGGCACCACCCTTATTTTATATTTTTTCATTTGATTGCCAAGACATAACTGAATGCCTTTTTTGATGAGGAGTGACCTTTGATTTATCCTCCTTGGTAGGACTGAGTGATTATTCTACCGATGCTACACGAATGACCCATTTCTTGTTTTCCAACACATAATACTTTGGGGAGATCATTATGAAGTTACCTCGATTTAAAATTGACTTGGATCATTAGAATCCCTTTGCCATCATCGGCCAATGTTACTCCAAAGAATATTGATCCCTTTGTATTATCATTGGTATGACAAAAACCATCACTAAGAGAATGAAATGTTTCTCCGATACAATTTGGTATTTATGATCTATCTACTACTTCTTTCATTTGGATGGGTCAACAAGAATCTCCCTGAAATCACCTTGGTCAGTGTAACTAGTATGGTTGGTGACATCTATGTGATTCATTCTGATTGCATAAGTCTTCCTGATAGTTTTTCTTTTGTCCCATCAACAAGAAAAATTGTGTCTTGTTGATGCACTTTCCATCAGTGTGAGTTAAAATATTGGCCTGACTTGGAAACTTCCCTTTGACTGCTTTGTTCTTGACGATAAATTTCATCGGTAAGATGACAAGCATTGACTTACCGATTATGAATTCTCCATGACCTCTCATTGGTGTAACTCGGTTCACTCCTTGCCGATATGTAGAAGATGCTCAAGATGAGAAGCTATGATCTATTGATCTGAAAGACTTGCCTTGATCTTGCTGATATAGACCATTAGTTTGAAACTCTTGTTCAATGATGTCCAGAGGAATGCTCATGTATCCAAGGCTAAAATGGTGGAATTATTGGTGAACATGGATGGATCTTGTCACACAAATACTAACAATTTATAGTACTTATGAAATTATGGTGTGGGAACTTCTTGGGCTAGAAAAATGCAATATTTTTATAGTTCCAATAGTGGCTCCATCTAGGGATGTATACCCCTTGTGGGTATAGCAAGAATCCATGTTTCTGGGAGAGCAAACCAAGTGTCTTATGATGAATGGAAATGGAGGAAATTCAAGAATGGTGGGAGATGGAGATGATATGAAGTCCTACACTACTGTGCATGGAAAATAATTTATTTTAAGAAGGTTCAAGAATTTTCCATGCACTAGCAATCCTTGAACTTCCCCTAGACTACTGTGCATGGAAGATTTAAGAAAAGAAGTGCTTCAGAAATTTCCCATGCACTGGAAATTCCTATTCTTCTCTTGACATGTTCTGAAGATAATATGAGTCTTTACTAGCTTTGCCAATAATGGAAAATGGTGAAGAGTCCTTGCTTTCATTTTTCTTGACTCCTTGCATTCCACATGATAACCATGTCATTTATCTCAAATTTCCTACTTTTTTCCTTCTTATCATACATATATTTCATCTTCAACTGCTTCTTCATATTGTGTTGTTGGGCCTGGTTCCTAGCCTCATCAAGCTCCATTAATTATTCTATTCTTTCTTCCATAGGCTTAGGAATGTCTAGATCTTCTTGCAAGATGAACTTACAAACTGGTAGTAAATTATGCAAAGGAAACCTAGCTTGAGTCCCATATACAAGCTCAAAAAGGTAAATTTCCAATGGCCTTCTTTACAATAATTCTATCTGCCCAAAAAGCCAGTCTAAACTTGGAATCCTAGGCCTTTTTATTATTATCCAACATTTTCTTTATGATCTTCAAGATGATTTTGTTACTGGATTCAGCTCGACCATTTCCCTATGGATGATATGGGGAAGAGTAGGATATTACTATTCCATAAGATTGAAAAAACCCCTTGAATTCATCTGATTTGAATCACATCCCATTATCAGTTATGATCCTTGTGGGCACTCCAAACCTAGTGATGATATTCTCTAATAGGAAATTTGTTACCACTTTGCGAGTCACATGTTTAGTTGGCACAAATTCCACCCATTTTGTAAAGTAATATGTGGCTACTAATATCCATCTATTCCCTCTACTATATTTCTCTACAATCTCTCCTATGAAATCAATTCCCCATTGGTGGAATGGAGCTTCAACCTATAGAGGTCTCAAAGGTAATGCCCTTTGATACTTTAACTTCCCAGAAAATTTCTGACATGCTTCACATTTTTTGGTGTAATTATAAGCATCATTGAAAACTATAGGCCAATAGTAGCCCACCCTTAACACCTTATGTGTAGTCATTTTTCCTAAAAAATTCCCTCCACACACTCCTTCATGCATTTCTTTGAGGACATTCCTAGCTTGATCTTCATCCAAGCAAAACAATAAGACATCGTCCCTATTCTTCCAATACCAGTCCCCTTTCATGAATACATATTTTGAAGCATGCAATTTAAGTGTCCTCTTTTTGTTATCACTAAATCCCTTGGGGAATTTCATGTGCTTGAGATAATACACAATGTCAGTATACCATGGTGTGTGTTTAATACTAGAAACTACATTTTCTTCATCATTTCAGTTGCATACTTAAGAAACTTCTATATTTGTCTTTGCCATTAATTTTTCTAATCCCTATCCTCTCACTAGCTTGGTGATTTGAAACTCAATTTTAAATTCTTGGATTCTATTTATCCATCTACATTTACGGCCTGAAACCTTTGATTGCACAAACACATCTTTCACCGCAACATTGGGAACATAGGCTATCACTTTTGCTCCTACCAAATATGGTCTAAATGCTTTGATAGCCTTTACTAATGCATAGGCCTATTTATCTACAATATCATATTTTAACTCTGCATTCTAAAGGGATTTACTAAAGAAAGAAATGGGTTGCTCATGTCCTTCATCATTCTTTTGTAACATGATCGTTGCAACTGTGTGAAATGAGGCAAATGAAAAGATTTGAAAGGGCTTACTGAAATTAGGTAACTTCAATACTATGGCTTATTTTACTTAATAGATATGAATGCATCCAAAGCTTTGGTTGTCCAGTCAATCTTTGCACCCTTTTTCAGCATTCTTGATATTGGTTTCACTATTTCAGCAAAGTTTGAGATGAATCTTCTCACAAAGTTAATATGCCTGAAGAAGGACTGGATAGCTTTAACTGTCTTAGGAATAGGAATTTTATCAATGGCTTCCACCCTCTCTGGATCAATCCTCACACCCTCTTTAGATACTATATGTCCTAATAAATTCCCTTATGTTACTGCAAAATGATATTTTTTAAGGTTTAAAGAAATATCATACTCAATTGCTTTGATGAAAATATTCTCTAGGTGCTCAACATGGTCTTTTTCCTTCTTTGAGTATGTAGTCAAGTCATCTTGGTACACCACCATTATTACATTGATCAAATCAGCAAATGTGATATCCATAGCTCTCTAGAAAGTTTCCCCAACATTTGTTAGTCCAAAGGTCATTCTAACATATACATATGTTCCCCATGGTGTGGTAAAGGTTGTTTTTTATTTCTCTAACTCCTTGACTTTCACCTAGTTATAGCCTAAAAATCCGTCCATCATAGATAGCAACTCACATCCAGTGACTCTCTGCAACATGGCCTCCATATTTGGGAGTGGGTAGTTATCTTTAAGAGAAGACACATTCAGATTTATGAAGTCTACATAGAGCCTTATATCTCCATTTTTCTTCTTGAAAGGTACCAAATTAGAAACCCAAGATGAATGCCTAATAGGTTTGATGATACCCCCTCCCTAAGCTTCATAAGTTCTTCATGTATTTTAGGTTCTAAAATAGGATTTATAGGCCCTTATTTTTTGTCTAAAAGGTTTTTCATCTGGTTTCAATGGGATCCCATGTTGGAACAAATCTTCTCTATATGCTTTAAGATCATCATAAGACTGGGAAAAAACATGCTTGTACTTCCTTAATAATGCAATCAACATCCTCCTAATTGTTGGGCTTATCTTCTTCCCAATGTACACTATTTTAAGGGCAAGTTCAGTTCCAAGGTTAATCTCTTCAACATCCTCCCTTTTGACTGGTGTTTGCTTCATGAGGACTTAGTCATTTCCTTCAAACACTCTCTCTAGTGCTATTAGACCCTTATGAATCTTTATTTTTTTAAGCTGAACGATCTCCTTTCCAAACATAGTTTGTTTCCCATCCACTTCTTCCACAAATGCATTCAAATCAATCTCTTGTGCTTCATATTGATCAATACAATGTAGGAATTTGATTATATCAATATCGTCATTGAAAATTTGCCAATTGTAAATATTATCCGGGATGGAAGGTCTTGTTTTAAGTTCAACTTGTGAAATTCCTACTAAATTGACATCATCTCTTTTCAAAGCTACATTTTCTAGGAAGTCTACCATCAAGTTCTTGGATCTGTCGATCCAATCAATAGAGAAAGCATCAAAAAACTCAATGGTATCCCATACAACATTTCTATTTTGTTTCAGCCTTTTTTTTCTTTGTGGTGTATTTTTATCTTAATTGTGAAATGATCAACTCAAAATCCCCAAAAACAGTCAATAATTTGATTTTGTACTTGACAACCATGTTTAATCCAATCAACAATGCCCCATACTCAGCTATGTTATTTGTACACTCAAATGTCAACAAGAATGAATATTTGAATGTAGTACCTTCAAGTGAAATGAATACCACTCTCACTCCATTAAATTCTCTACTACATGCTCCATCAAAGTACATTCTCCACACACCATGCTCATTTTTGGAGACATCTTTATCAATTGGATAAGTATTCAACAATTCAGGTTGTGAAGGTTCTATTCTGAAACTTCCCAAGTCCACATCATAAAAGCAATTCATCTGGTTTTGGTCAGCATACTCCATAATCTGGATCACCCTTGGTTCTCTGTATAATTTGACTTCTTCACCATTTATTTGTATTTTGGCACAAAACAAATCAAATTGCACGTTACCTCCTACTGAAGCAGTCCATTGTCTTGATAAGAGCATCCAAAAGTGAGGGGGTGTATCTATCACAGTGATGTCAATTTTATATGTTGCTTTTGGGTAGGAAACCAAATTCACCTCTACATCTTTCATGATTCCTACCACTGGGACATGCCTATTATCCATTGCATAGTATTTACCACCCATAGTGTTCACCCACATGCCAAGTTGTTTCATGACTCCTACTAGCATGATATTAATAGCAACAACTGAATCAATCATAAAATTCCTAACCAACTTGTTGTTTATGAGAAAAGTAGTGAAAAATGGATCAACCTATGGAGGATTCATTAGTGTATCACCCAAACAATCTTTAGGGACCTTTACTTCTCCTTGCTTGCTATTACTAGTTTGAGTGATCTTTTTGTCTTACATGTTTGTGCATTTACTGGTTCCATTGGATATTAGTTGAATAGAACTATCTCTATACTCCTTTATCTTATTCATTTCAAGAAGTGGCACATACATCTTTACCTGAGACAACGCTTGTGTAAAATCAAATGAAGAGGCATTTTTGTTTTGACAACTTTCTTTTGTTCAAATGGTTCCCCTTTACATTCTTCTTTTTCCTTTTTGTTTGTCACATCCTATCCCTGTTTTCTTTTGTGTAACTCTTGTCTTCTTCTTTAGGAGTATTATTTTGCTTCTTCTTTTTGGGATCTTTTATTTCCACCTTCTTAGGTTTTTCTTGTGTTGTCTCCTTGTCTTTTACAAACAATCCTCTTGGAGTTCCATCATTTGCATTTGTTGTTCTACTACTCAACCTATAATTTATTTTTGCTTGTTCTACTGTAGCAATGGTTAACCTTTTGATTTCTTCCTCAGTTGGCCTCCTCAATCTATATTTATTTGGAATAGATGGTGTATTAGGTGATTGTAACTCATCATTGCTTTCATTCTCCTGATCAAAGAAAACTTGTTCAACTATGTGAATATTTTATCTCTAATTATTTACATCAGATTCATAACCTTCGTCCCCTGAGGATGAATACTCTTGTTCAATTGGATGTAGGTTTTGTGAAGTCAAATATATTGTAGCATTTTCTTCTTCAATGTCATATGGAAGCTCCTCCTCTTGTATTGATTATGCCAAAACACAATGATCTTGGGAATGAGGAAAATTGCAGACTTGACACCAAGGGTTGTTATTTACCATGTAAGCTCCTTTCTTCTTTAAGGGATAATGGGTTTCCTTATACTTAGGTTTGTCAATTATGGGTTTTCCATCCTTCCAATTTGTGTTGTATGGCATATCATGTAGTCTCGGTCTTTCATTTCTACATGAATTATCCTACCTATTCTGAGGATTGTTAGGGTTTTGAGGAACCCTAAGGTTGTCCCTTTTTCTAGTCATTCATGCAGCCTTCCTATTATTCTCAATGGTTAAGGTTGTCTTTTGTTCTTCATCCAATCTTCTAGGGCATCTATTCCTGAGTTCATACCCTATTTTTGGATCAAAGGATTTTAGATAAATACTCAGGGCTGTTGGATTAGCCAGTTTAGATCCCTATGGTATTTTGTTGTATAGCTTGGAAAACCTCTGGTTAAAATAATACATTGACTCATTTTGATATTTTTGAATACTTATTAGCTCATGGAGGGAAAATTCAAGAGAATAATGATTCCCATACTATTCTAAAAACTGATGATGAAAGTTTTCCATAGAATCAATTGAGGCATTTGATGGAACATTAAACTAGTCCCTATCTTCTTCAGTTAGTTACATCATGAACAATCTCATTTTTACATCCTCATGGTCCATACCAATGTCTTGTATAAAGGAATTGAAATTTCTGATATGTTCTTTAGCTGATATTACATTATTCTCAGTGAATTTAGGAACCATATTTCTCCAATTGTTGTCAATTGGGTATGGATATAATGGGTATCATGTTAGATAAAATTGTCTACATATGCTCATGGGGTTTTGTGGATGTAGGTTCATAGGTGGTGGATTAGGGTAGTACTGATATCCATACTAAGGCCATTGTTAGACATTCTGTGGGATATGTTGTTGAGGATGTACATTCTAATGTTGTGGAATATAGTGTTGTCCTAGCAAGGGGTAAGCGTGTGGGATGCTGCCAGTGTTTTGTGATGGTGCATTTTGTAGGGGTACATTATGCACATTCTACTTTTGTTTTCCAATTCTGTTGTGAGGTACTTTTGAAGTACCTAGAGCGCTTGTACTCTAAGGTGGTCCCTGCATATTGATGTTACCCCCTTGTTTATGAGGAGGAATGTATTTTGGTGGCTTTGTTACTTGGAAATTTAGTGGATATATTTGTTGCGATAGATATTGACTCTATTTTATCAACTATTATTTCTTCTTCAGGTCCTCCTCTTGCCATCTCACATATTCTTCTATTTCTTGAGTAGTCATTGTAGGCACGTAAAATGTATTGATTAGAATTGGACATCTGATCCTGACCACTAACATCGCTTCATCTTGAATCATCCTTCATTCTAACCATTTAATCAAATGCCTTTATTTGACTAAATTCATCAATATTCCTCTCTTAATTAAATAAATCAGTTATCTAATTAATTCATCCTTTCTCGATAATTAAATTAACCATTCTGATCTAATTATCCCCATTTAATTAAATAATTAATTTTATTTGATTAAATATCTAAAGTATATCTATTAAATTAAATAAATTAAAACCTTATTTAGTTTAATCTAGCATCATCTCTTTTAATTAAATAAATCAAAAGTCCTTATTTAATTAACCCTCCATCATATTCTTCTCATATTTGATTTAAATAAATCCACAAATTTAAGACAAATAGGTCACATCATTTAATCCCTTCATTAAAAAAAATTAACCTTGATTAATTTAATCTCTTCTCATGTCCCATCCTCCATCTTTTACCACATGCACATGAAAATAGAGTTATTTGATTTATTAAATCTCTATTTTCTTCAACAAGGCATCTTTGAAGGAATATTCCTCAAGTTTGGGTTCAAAGTCCAAGTGGACTTTGTCCTTCCAACAAGGAATTTACTCCACCTACAAAGTCATTTTTCTTTGAGCCAAGTGGCATTCAATGCACCTTCTTTCCCTCTTACATGTCATTTCAAAAAATTCAAAATTCAAATATATGCATTTATTGACACATTCTTCAAAACTTGCACATCCTTCATCCATTCACATGTTGAAAAGTGGCACTTTGCCATTGGTTGAATGTTGGTCCCACATTGCTCTCTTTTGGGAATTCTTCCAACTTGAAATTATATAAATAAGAGGCTAATCTCCTCATTTCATCATCCACAATTTGAGTAAACTTACTATGCTCAAATATTTAGCAATCTTCATCCATATTTTTGAATTTATAGCTAGGTTATGCATATTTTTGTCTTAAACCACCCATCACTCTTCACCAAAGTGGATCACATTCTTCATCACATCATCAAAGCTAGCATTGGAGTTGGGAAAGGGTCAATTTCCATATCAAGTTTGACACTAATTCCCCCATGGGATCAAGAGTTTGCATTGTCTTCAATAGGATTTAGCTCTTTCTTGTTCTTTCATTTCCTTCTTTCTTTTTTTCCTATTTTAAGCTTTGCTAATGGATTTCATGGGGAATCCTTGTTCTTACTTGCATATGATCTCCTAATATGCTTGTTTATTGTGTTTTGCAGGTATTTCGATTAGGGTTCTATAGTCATTTCCTCAAAATTTGGAACATGGGCATAATGATCTGTGAATCGCTACTAGAATTCATATCTTTGATGTAATGACATCTTATAAGCATACTCCTACCTTTGAGCTTGTTCATCTATTTGAGCCATAAACTTGCTCATTTTCTGGGGATCTTGCTTCCACTGAAATATGGGATGATTAGTATTCTCCTTTTCAAAAGGAGTATGAGGATGTATGCTTGAGTTATCACTATGAAATTCTAATCCATGGAGTGGATCAAAGCTGTTGTGCATAGTAAGGATTTGTTCTGATGAGTTCTCCTTTTCTTCATTTACTACTTCTGATTTATTAGATGTTTTTTTCTTGTTCTTATTTGCATCAATTTTTGAAGGGGGAGACCCATGTTTATCTGTCCACCTACCATTACTCTTCTTAGTAATTTCATGGTGTAAAGACCTCCTTCCATTCATGTTGGATAATATAGTATATCTCTGGTGTCTATCATCTATCCTCTCTGATATGATATCTACCTTATCAGTCATAAAATTTCCTCAGAGTCACCACCCACTTCTTGTAAGTAGGAAAACGGTTGTGTTTCTTCAAAGTGGATTCCTTGATTTGTTATGATGTTTTGGAATGACTCTATGATGGAAGGCTCAGGTTCAGAATTGGTTTATTCCCTAGTAGAGTCGCCAATCTGTTGGATCTCAAAAATGTAGATTACAAATCCTAAGAGGATGCCAAGATCTGTGATCAAATTTGCAATATTCTTGAACCAACCAATGAAGTCAACTCATGTGTTTGATAACCCCCTGTAGTTGAAGCTCTGCTAACCTAGGTAGGTATACCTTTATAATGAAGTACATTGCAAGAATGTATGATTTGGTTGAATTGACTAATCAATCCACAGTGGAAAATGGTGTAGGATAGATGAAAACCTACTGACTAATCTACTTCTAATGTGACAACTAGTAATTTATGATATGAAAATGAATAAGTAATGTATGGATGAGATGGACCAATTCACTGTTGGGTATGCAGAGTCAATGTAGTTCTATAACTGGTGGAAAATTCTGGTTTTAACTCTAACTATTTGGCACTTTATTTTTTTTGTAATTTATACAAACATGCAACAATGTGACTAACAGGATCTTCTTACTAATCCAATTGACCCTACTAAGTTACTGTGATCTCTTAAAAGGATTTTTAATCCCTCTTTAAAGGAACCAATCAGCATAATTACACAATATCAACAAATGTGTATTGACAAGTAAGTTTAACCTTAACTTGAATAATAGGATATCATCAATCTAGAGACAACACGACAATCATATCAACTACCTAACTCTTCTTTATAGATCCAATTGTTACCCCAAAGTTACTATAATCAAATAAAAGGATTTAATTCTTTAACAAAAACCAATTAACTTGACCACACAACAATAGTAAATGTGTTTTGATGAAATTAAAACATCAACTTGGATATACAACTCCAAATAACATACAAGTAGAAATATGGAGATAGTTAAGTAATTTCTTCAAATCAACAAACAACGGATACCAATATTGCACCACACAGAGTTAAAGATATTTCATTGATCTCAACCAAAATTTGTACATGCATCAAGGTCCATTCAATATAACTTATATGACAAACATTTTGAAAATGCTTCTACTATATCTCCTATTTCCTCTCTATTCGCTCTTTTTTTCCTATCACTATATGTCCAACATATATATCAATACTTTAAAGAGGGCATGCCCCTTCATACATGTCTTTTGAGTTTAACAATTAAACATAATTAATTTGGCTCTAGTTAGCAATAAGTGGACTTTTTTCAAGTGATCCAAATAATCCTATCTTGAATGGGTGTCAAAATATTATGGCACATTCTTGGCTGCTATCTCCATGATCACCATCTTTTCCATCTTCTCACATGCCTCATCCAACACTGAGTCCTTTCTTGTGGTTGCTTCCAATGCTCTATGTAATAATAGCCTACATTATTCAATCCATTCAGTCTTGTCTTTTAACTTTCCATCATTTTCAAACAATATAGGTACCCCTTCCTTGGCAACACTAGTGAACTCTTTTGTGTCTGCTTGAAGTTCCTCATAGTAGCCCTCGTGTTTCCTCATAAGCTCATTTGTAGTTGTGAACGCTCCACTATCATAAGTGCTCTTCTTTTGAACTTCCTAAATTTTTTCTTGAATTTTGTCACTGATCCTTTTGTGCTCTTGAATTGTAGCATAACTCTTTGAATGAATTCCCTAGAACTTTTTCATCCAAACCATTAAATTGGAATGTCTTTTCTTGAATACTATATAAAGTGTGTCAAATTTGGCTTGAGCATATATATCTGATTCTTCCCTTTTGTCATTTTTCTGGGAGCTTTCTCCTTGAGTCAATAACCTTATACCCTTGACCATGTTCTTTAGAAAATAATTCTCCTTAAGAATCTTCTCATTTATCATTTTCTGCATATCCCTTTCGTTGATCAACATTTGAATTTGTGCTTTATTCAATTTGGCAACATTGATGCCAATATCAATAGTTGCAACTGGGTCAACTTCTCCAACCTTTAATGTCATCACATCGCCAAATACCTTTTTTGTGTCAATTATCACCAATTTCCTGTGTGGACGATATAAAGCCCAAATCATGAGAGAATTTTCATTAGGGTTGTACTTTGATCCTTTGTACACTTCTGTAACTCCTTTTGGGCTTAACTTGTGTGTTGCACCATTATTATGTAAGAAATTGTCAAAGACAAGAGCTGAATTCAAATCAAAACCAGGGAATATCATAACACCAGATTCTTCTAGCAACCTCCTTCCCTTTTTTGGAGTCATGTTTCTTATTTCATTCTCTACATCTAACTTCAAGGTATGCAGTAGTTGTGCATCATTGCTAGGAGTAATATCTACAACAAACTCCTTGATTTCTTTCCCCTTTTGCTTATACAAAAATGACCTAAATTCAGAAGACTTGATAAATTTATCATTAGAAACAAAATACCTATAGGCTAATTTCCTTGCATCTGCATCAGACACTTCCTCAACCTCTTGCTCTTTGTTTGGAGGTTGATACTTCTCAATTCTTAATTTAGGAATCTTTTCAGTTGGAACTTGAGGTTCTCGTTCACTAGAGGATAAATTTTTTGCCTCCTCTATTATCTTCGTGTTGTATTCATCAATGGCCAATTATTCCTCCCTCTCTTCCATATTTCTGATTGTGTCATCATGTGGGTAAGGTATATGAGTATATCTGCCCAACTTTACCTTCTTTCTAGAAAAATCAATGTAACCTTCAAGGTCAAACCCTTTTATTGGTGTTTCTTTCTTCAAGTTGAACTGAAATAATTTATTTAAAATCAAATCATATCCCTCCTTAGAAAAGATAGTAAAATCTACAAAACATAGTGTACTTGGCATGAATGAATGTTTCTCAAAGGAACTCAAATTCATAACACTAGAGTAATCCAATTGTCTAACAATTTCCAAATATGCAAGTTTATCTTGTACTATTTTTGGGACAAGGAAAGGTTTGTCTTCAAAGCCATACACCCTAATCATTGTGGCATCACCATAACAGTACCAATCACCCCAATTGTGACCAACAATTGCGAATGCATTGAAATATTTTGGTCTTAGAAATCTCTTAATTTTATTAGTTAAAGAATGATGACATGGATGATTGAAAAATCTGTATAGTATTTTGACAAAATGTTCCTCAAAATGCACATAACTTGAACTCAAAAATCTACTATCCCATATGGTAGTCCACAACTGTATTGGCAATATCTACCCTTCTTTGTCCAATTGTGTTATTCTCAATTCTTCTAGCCACAACCCTAACTCCTGCCTATAGTACAATACCATATGCATGAAAAGGGAGTAGTGTTTGAAATACATTATAGGAGCACCGTTCTTGATGGATATTAATGTTGAATCAATCTCCTTGCAAATATGTTAGGAATAATCAAAAGGCCTTGGATTGTGAGATTGTACATTTGTAGCAATTACCATCGGCCTTATGGACATGAACTCGAGGACCTTAGTTCCCATTACTTGCCCTACTGAGAGGTAGGTATATTTCATGTATGGCTCAAACAGATCAACATGGAAATGAGGTCCATCCACATCTTCAAGTGGTACTAAATTCCCATCATTTATGGGTCTATGCAATGGAAATCTCTAGCCTTTATAAGTAGTGTCCATTCTCCCATACTCCTCTAAATCCTCATGTATTATGGGCTCATCACAGGTATTATCTAGGTTGAACACTTCACAAAGAGCATATTTTGACAAATGTATAAAGGGATTTCCTTGCAAGTCGTATGTGGCTTTCAAATTAGGGTTATACTATTTGGCCAAAAGTTTTACCAGTTCCACATTCACAAACACATTTGGGATGACTAGTTTTCCCAAATTGTAATTCCAGGAGTTTCACACTAGTTGGAATTGATTTCTCCTATGGTAGTGGAACATGAATAGTTCGTAGCCTCTAAGAGGGGTCCATGCATCTCCTATGTGTCTACATCTATCCTCAAATTTCTCTACATCAGCCCTTAACTGCGCAGAACTTCTAGCCTTCAGCCCAGAACTAGACAATTGGTCAATGACATCTTGGTTTAGTTTCCTCTCCTTTGTTTTAGGTTCCTCACTAGTTTCAATTCTCTATTTTTTACCTTTTGGATGATTACTTTCACTTTTTTTTTTTCTACCCTTTGTCTTCTCAAAGCTTGAACTTTCCATCTTTCAATATAACATAATTGAATTAGAATTTCAACTACAAAGAGACTTTGTGAACTTACTTGTGAATCTCTGTCCGCACTAAAATTTTGGCTTCTGTCCAATCTTTCATCCTTATCACTGTGAATTCTGAGAACCCCTTTTGTTTATTCCTCTCTCAATCAAAAGATATGTACATAATTCACATTCGTGCAACCATTAATGTCTATCTTTGTGAATGAATGCATCAAATTTTTTTACTTTTGAAATGTCAGAATGACAAGATTATATCGGTGAGACTCCTTTGGTTCTTGGTGGATCTGTGTAACCATCTTGGTGCCACCCTTATTTTATATTTTTTTATTTGATCTCCAAGACATAACCAAATGTCTTTTCGATGAGGAGTGACCTTTGATTTATCCTCCTTTGTTGGGAGGACTGAGTTATTCTTCTATCAATGCTACACGAATTACCCCTTTCTTTTTTTCCAACACGTACTACTTTGGGGAGCTCATTGTGAAGTTACCCTGATTTAAAATTGTTCTAGATCATTAGAAACCCTTTGCCATCATTGGCCAGTGTTACTCCAAATAATATTGATCCTTTTGTATTATCATCAATATGACAAAAACCATCACTAAGAGAATGAAACATTGCTCCGATGTCATTTGGTCTCTCTGATCTATCTACCACTTCTTTCTTTTGGATGGGTCGGTAAGACTCTCCACAAAATATCCTCTCCCTGAAATCTCCTTCATCAGTGTAACCAATATGGTTGGCGAGATGTGTGTGATTCATTCCAATTGCACAAGTCTTCTCAATAATTGTTCTTTTGTCCTGTCGGTGAAAGAAAATTTGTGTCTAGTCGGTGCACTTACCATCAGTGTGAGTTAAGAGATTGACCTGACTTGGCAACTTAACTCCAACTACTTTTTTCTTGCCGATAACTTTCATCGGTAAGACGATAAGCATTGTCTTACTAATTATGCATTCTTCATTACCTCTCATCGGTGTAACCCAGTTCACTCCTTTCCAATATCTAGAAGATGCTCAATTTGAGAAACTATAATCTGTTCATTGGAAAGACTTGCCTTGATCTTACCGATATAGACTAGTAGTTTGAAACTCTTGCTCAATGATGTCTAGAGGAATGCTCATGTATCCAAGGCTAAAGTGGTGGGATTATTGGTGAACATGGATGGATCTTGTCACACAAATACTAACAATGAAATTGTGGTGTGGGAACTTCCTGGGGAACATGAGTAAAGGCCAGAAAATGAAAGATTTGTATAGTTCCAATAGATGGGCGAGGCTCTCACCAGCACAGGGGCCTCATCCATACCATACATGAGATGGTTGAGTACAAGAAAATATTTTCTTGAGGGTGCAACATGCTAGCGCCCCTATTCTAGGAGTGTGGGTGGTATGTTCACGATTAGTACTGTAGACACGTAAAATGTACTAATTGACATTGTGCATTTGATCCCGACTACTAACATGATTTCATTCTGAATCATCCTTCGATCTAACCATTTAATCAAATCCCCTTTTCTGATTAAATTCGTCAATATTCCTCTCTTAATTAAATAAACCAATTATCTAATTAAGTCACCTCTTCTCGATAATTAAATTAATCATCTTCATCTAATTATCCTATTTAATTAAATAATTTATTTTATTTTATTAAATCTCTAAAGTCTATCTATTAAATTAAATAAATTAAAACCTTATTTAGTTTAATCTAGCATCATCTCTTTTAATTAAATAAATCAAAAATCTTTATTTAATTAATCTCTTATCACTTTCCTCTCATATTTGATTTAGAGAAATCCACAAATTTAAGTCAAATAGGTCACATCATTTAACCCCCTTCATTAAATTAATTATCTTTGATTAATTTAATCTCCTATTATGTCCCATCCTCCAACATTTACCACTTGCACATGAAAATGGATTTAATTAATTTATTAAATCTCTATTTTCCACAACAAGGCATCTTTTGGAATATTCTCCAAGTTTCAATTCAAAAATCCAAGTTGACATGTACATCCAACAAGGCATTTACTCCATCTTACATGTCCTTTTCCTTGATCCAAGTGGCATTCAATGCATTCTTTCTTCCCTCTTGCAAGTCATTTCAACAATTTCAAAATTAAAAAATATGCATTTATTGGCACAATCCTCAAAACTTGCACATCCTCCATCCACTCATAGGTTGACAAGTGGCCTCTTTCCATTCGATGAATGTTAGTCCCACATTGCTCTATTTTGGAAATTCATCCTTCAATCTCATCTATAAATAAGAGGCTCCATTCCTCATTTGATCATCCACAAATTATGCAAAGTTACTATACTCAAATCTCTAGCATTTTCACCAATACCATTGAGTTCTTAGCTAGGTTATGCAGGTTTTTAGCATGGAGCATTCACCATCCTTCATCAAATTGGATCACTCATCAACATTACATCAATCTTGCATCATAGGAATTGGGAACGAGCCAATTTTCACATCAAATTGGCACCAATTCCCACATGGGATCATCATTTTGTTAGTTTAATTAGGATTCAGTCTCTATTTTGTTGTTTTCATTTGTGTTCTTCATTGATTTTTTCCTAATTTGAAATTTGTGAATGGATTTCATGGGGAATCCTTGTTCTTGCTTGCATTTCACAATCTAACGTGTTTGTTCTTATTGTTTTACAGGTATTTGGATTGGGGTTCTCACATTTGGCGCTAGAAGGAGGGCATAATCTTGTTTTTAATCACATTTTTCTAAAAAATTATGCGTTTTTGTTTGTGCACAAGAAAATTCCAATGTTGGAGGCTCATCGTCATTTTTTTAGCACTCGTAGCTCTCCAGCATCACCATATAGCACCACTAAAAAATCAAACTGCAATGCTTTAGCCATCCTGCCTAAACATTTTGAATTTGAATTTTAAACAGTGACACTGGTGAAAAGGGTGACACGTTTGAGCTCACTGGTCTGGATACAGAGCACCGTTGACTGGTAAGCGGTGCTATACAACACCGCTAAAGAAATCAAACTGCGACGTAGTCATGGGTTACGTTGTTGGTAGGGAGTAAAAAGTTAAAATTTTATTTTAGCACGTGCTTTTTTGTCAAATGATGAGTTTATCTTCTGTTTTCTACTTTTTAACCTCTGTGTTTTGCAAAATTTGACTAATTTTTCTTCTTGTAGGTTGGATCAATTGAAAACAAAATAAAGAGAAGCATGATGATGATATTTCACAAAATCAAAGTGTTTTTAAACACTTTAGTGTTTGTTTAACACTCTTAGGAAACTATTATCTCTTTTTTCTTAGGATACTAATTTTGTTTGGGCTTTAAAAAGAATCTTTTCAATTTTTGCAAAGGCTTAAAATGAACATTAGGACTACAACTTACTAGAGTTTTTTTTTGGTTAACAATTGAACAAAACAACTCTCATTTGTCCTTTGGTGCTTTAAAAAGAACTTACAAATTGCTTTGTAGCTCTAAAATGAACAAGTGCAACTTTGTCTTCGTGATGGCTTACTTAAATTAACTTCATTGAAAAAGGATGTATGCGCTTCTCTTGCACTTTATAGCGATCTTGAGAGTCAAAAGGCCTTTTTTATGATTTTAGGTTGAGATAAAGCAATCACCTCCACACTTCATTTTGGGTTTAAAATTAAACAAAACAGTGTGCGAGTGTGAGTAGAGCATTATTGCGTACATTCTCTCTTTGTGTTGCAAACGAAGATTGATTGAGTTATGGATATTGTCTTTACTTGCTTTTGTTTATCTTAGAGGGCCTGCCTTGGGGAAAAAGTACTCACCCAAGGGAACGACTCAACCAGTAACACTCTAAATCCAAGAGTATTTCCAACCGAGATATAAATATGGGTATTGGAATAAATGCCAATATCATGCGGTTGGCTCCAACAAGATGGATCTGAAAAGGGACTCTCGCCATATGGGTCAATCTCCATGAACGAAAAGTCGTAATTAAAACCCATGTTTTAGAATTTCCAAAATCCTTAATCTATTTGTTGGTGCAAGAACGGTTGTTTTGAAGCCACCCCACACTTTTACGGTCTTTTAGTAGAAATGGAAAGCATGCCATGGTATTTTCATGGGTGTTGATGCTTGGCTGCCCCGAATGACGTTAATGAGTCATGGAGGGGAGCCAGTGGGGTCAAGCATCTAACCATTCACTAAAGATAAGCATAGTTGGACTTGTCCAAGTGGGCAATCAACAAATATTGTCTTCCATATCCGTAGGGTTGTACTTATTCTTGGTTATGAAATGCTTTGCTTGTTCGAAAAAATCTTAGAAATAAACACTTAAACATCATCATCAAAATTTCAAACCCTTTAGGAGACAAATACAATTGACCCAATCCATGTGTTATTGCTTGCCCTTGGGATTTACATCCTTAGAGGTTTCTAAACACTTGGATTGCATCTAAATTTTTCTACTAAAGTTAAACAATAGGTAACCCTTGTCTTTAATTCATCAAATTTCCACATAACATACTTTGTGGGACTCAAAGAAATTAAGACATTGGACATCTAGCTTGGAAAACTTAATCAAAGAAAGTGTTTGTGGTAAATAAAAGCCACTAATCAAAGATAACAAAATGAACTCTCAGATGTGTTGAAACCTCACTATTTTCAAGAAGAAAAATCTCAAAATGAAAGTCCTTGATTCAAAATCTGGAAATGTATGCTCAAATTGAACCACTTCTTGGTTATAAAGGTCTATAGAATCATTGCATGTTCTTCAATACCAAGGTTTAGGTAAACAAAGTGTCTTTTTTAGGTTCATCTTAGGATCAAAAGAAATAAAAATCTTTTTTCACCCATCCTTCAAACATTAAACCAAAAAGCATTTCACCATCACCTTTTGAGAAATATTGAAACTATCCTTCATGCTAGGCTTTTTGGAAAAAATCAAAATCATCAAATCTTTGAGACAAAATCCTTGAAATCTTTATCAAAATCATCTTTGGCATGTGTAGATGCATCCTTTTGCATATACTTAGTCAAAGTTATCAAACAATCTTGTTTAGCTAAGTATATGTAGATGCATCCTTCTTCATATGCTTGGTTAAATTATTGTCTTATTTGAATAGATGTGGGTAGATGCATCCTTCTCCTACACATATTTAAATTATCATCCTTTGAGAAAAACTATCCCTTAGATAATCATCCAACATCTTAGGGTTCTTTTTTTCTATCAAAGCAAACCAAGATCAATCAAATCAAGGACAATCCCAAGGGAAAATCAAAAAATCAAAATCCGAAACATATCAAAAATTCCCAAAAGTCTAGCATCACCCTCAAGATTTATCAAAAGATCAAAACATCCACATCATCCATCTCTTGCATTATCATCATATCACCTTTTGATCCCTAAAATATCCTAAAAATTTCTCTTTTGAGCTTAAAATAAGATCAATCCAAAGAATTAAGAGATTCATCTCCCCTATTCTTGAAAATTGATCCTTGTTTTATGGTTCAAACTAGATCTCAATACAAGAACATGGAAGCTGGCAAAGAAACACCCACTTCAAGTGATCTAATCCAAACAAACATCTAAATGAATCCAATCAAATCAAGCAATCCTTTGACTATCTCATCATCATAAAACCCACAAGAGGAAACCCAAGGAGAAGATCTTGCCTTTGGTATGTCGCATGAAAAAATAACCGAAATGCTCCAAAATTTGGAAAACCATAAAATCATCAACATCATGATGAGGCTTAACCCTTCACTATACATGCTTGAGCTAGCAAAACAAGGGGCCAAATTACCTTCTAATTTCAACGTGAGTACTATAGTATAGACATCTTTACCTCCAATATCATCCACCATCCCCATCTCATCTACACCCCCATCCCAAAATATCACTCAAAACATTTCGTAAATCATGACATCTTTTGCTCCAACCCAACCCAATGTTAATAAGGGAAATGCATTTCTTAATGCTATTCAAACACACCCCCTTGTTAATAATCAAGACTTGGAGGCAAATACCATTTTGGAGCAAAACATACCCCAAAATCCATTACATAAGTATGTTCCTCTCACTCTCCATAATCCTAATGATCCATCATCATCATCCTTGCATGCAACACCTCAAACTTCTCTCAAAAATTTGTAAGAGGAAGGTGACATGTTCAGACTTGGGGGCATTATCGACACCACATCATTTTCTCAAGAAATCACACCCCTCACATTTTCACCTCTTCCACCATTACCACCATTATCCACACCTCTACTTGGCTTGGGGCCTCCACCTTTACCAAATATCAATCAAACCAACATTCCAAATAGCAACCAAAACATCATGCCAAACATTCAGAACTTGTCATCGATATCGCAACAATAGATGACAACTACACAAACAATCATGACATCATCAACCACCCCCCTAACATCTCAAAGCATGGTCTCTCAAGGACCAACCACATCAACAGCACCATCCATCACTCAAATCACCAACACGACATCACCGCTCACCACCACCACAAACGACATTCTAAATCCACCACCACCCCTACCACCACCACCAACTTCCAGTATATCAAGCCAATACAACATGGAATTGCAAGTAGCTTGGTAAGCTGCTTATCAAAGGGGATTCATACAAGTGAAAAAACAAAAATCCATGCAACTAGTTGCTCAACAATCTTCCCAAGCATCCCAAGTTGCATTACAAGAGCAATAGGCCACACAAGCCCAAGCCTTATTACAACAACAACAACAACAACAACAACAAGCTGCTCAAGCCATGCAAGCTGCTCAAGTAGCCCAAGCTACATTACAAGCACAAAAGGCTTCCCAAGCCTAAATTATATTGCAACAACAAGCAACACAAGCCCAAGCCCAAGCTCAAGTGTATGCCCAATATCAAGCACAACAAGCATAAGCACAAGCACAACTTCTTGCACAAAAACAAGTAGCACAACTACAGGCATATGAGCAAGCAATAAAAAATATCAAGAGCAACAAAAAGCAGCCCAACAACAAGCATTGTTGGAACAACAACAAGCGTTGTTGTTCCAAAAACAAGCATTGTTGTTCCAACAACAAGTGTTGTTGGAACAACAACAAGCACAACAACAGGCAATCCGAGCACAACAAGAAGATCAACAACAAGCATTGTTCATACAGCAACAATTGCAAGCATACCTAGCTTGGAAAAATGTGGAAATACCATCAAATAACACACCAACCAACCCACCCATCCAACCCATAGTCGAAACACCCCAGAACACCTTCACCCCACCCCCTGATCCGCAAAATGACGTAACAACACAAATCAGATTGCTCTCACAATAAGTGCTCAATCTTCAATCAGGGTGAACCACTAAAACACCAAGAAACTTGTGTCCCTATCCATTTGAAAGGGGCCTTGTGATGAAACCATTCCCCAAGGGATTTGAGATCCCCAAGTTTGACAAATATCAAGGGATGGGAAACCCTCAAGATCACATCAAGTAATTCCAGGTTCATTGCATGGAAGTCGCATACAACGATACCTATATGATGTGCCTATTTCCTAGGAGTTTGGCTAGCCATGCTATGGAATGGTTCTCTCGCCTACCTACAGGCATCAAAACATTCCAAGAAATTATAGACACATTCATTAAAAATTATGCTTGCAACATTGCAATGGATGTTAGTTTAGAAGAACTCTCAGCTCTGAAATAAGGAAATAACGAATCATTCACTTCATTCCTACAACGATGGTGATCCAAGGCCAATCAGAGCAAATGGACCATGCCTGAGGAACAAAAATTTTGCACCATTATATCCAACCTTGATGGCCTATTGGAATTTCATCTCAAGGTACAAGGGATCACCACATATGACTAGTTGATCCCCAAGGTGCTCAGCATCGAACGAGCCCTTATGACTCAACCCGTAGGATCAACTTCATACCCTAAACAACAAAACAACTGTCCACCCTCCAATTACAATGATAAACCTTGCACGTGGGAAAGGAACAAAAATGTTACTAATGATGGTGTCATCGATGCCAAAGTGGTCATTAGTGCCCCTCACCAAAATACACCCGCACCACAAATCCAAATCCAACACCAAAACAATCATCACATAACACAACAAATGAACAATCCAGTGATTAACAATGTCAATGACCAAAGGGGAACACCCCAACAGAATGAGAATTACCCCAAGCAAAAGTATACCACTTTGGGAGAACCACTAGAAGTCATCATGAAGAAGCTGATAAATGAAAAACTCATCAAAGCGCCCACCTATGACAATTACCAAGAACCAAATGTGAAACCTCCTTGGTATAATGAGAATCAACTTTGTGACTTCCATAAAATCAAAGGGCATACCATGAATAGTTGTATGAGGCTAAAAACCATAATTCAAGATCTCATCAATCAAAGAATTATAAACGTGGAACAACCAACATGAAATCAAGACCTTAAGATATACACGAATCTGATGCCTAACCATGGCAATAAAGGGAATAATAATAACACTGATAAGGGGAAAGGCACCCACACAAATTTGAATCATGTGTATGAAACTAGCATTGCCTCCCTAGATGAATATTGCATAGTCATCACCATCAAAGGCACCCATACTGATTGTGCAGTCACCACAAGAGGCAAAAAGGTTACTATCACAGGATCCTCCCAGCAAAATAGAGTCCCTACATCTAGATCTGTCCCCAATGGCTACAATATCCTAGATCATCTCAAAAGAATTCCAACACAAATCTCCATCATGGAATTACTAAAAATTTCATCGGCCCATAAGAAAATCCTTGAGGAAGCATTGGCTTCATCCACTGTCCTCACAGATCTTGATGTGGAACAATTCCAAGCTATGGTTGGAAATATCATTACGCCAAATCTCCTCACATTCTCTGACTAGGATTTCCATGCTCAACCATCTCACAATTGTGCACACCACCTAGAAGTCATCGTATAGAAGAGCAAAGTCAAAAGGGTCTTGGTGGATGGAGGTGTGGGATAGAATATTTTTTTCTCTCAAGCTCATCAAACAATTGAAAATCTCAGAGGATTCTATCGACAAAGGAAAGGGTATCACAATAAGAGCATATGATGATCAAGAAAGAGTGTCCCAGGGCACAATCAAACTCCCTATTCAAGTAGGGATTGCTTTCATGGAAACCACTTGTTAGGTCCTAGACCTTGACTTACCATATAACATCGTCCTAGAATGTCCATGGCTTCATGCAATGAAGGTAGTAGCATCAAATTTACATCAATGTGAAATTCACACATGAGGGACAAGAAGTTACCATCTATGGAGATCCCAAACCCTTCTCCTATTGCAATATCCTTGAAGCAAAGTACTATAAAATCCCCCAAGTACCAAAAAATGATGAGGGCCCATCTACACCATACATCGATCCCGCCACTCTCACATCCACTTTTGTGATAGAGACACCCACCACTCCTGCCATTCCCACCATCTCTGACATTAAGGTCATCATCCAAGATAATGGTTGTGGAAACTACATGATCCCAAAAAATTCTTTTGTGGTAGGAGAGCTACCACAATCTCCTAGATCATGGGGACGTCCACAAATAAATGAAGCCTCTACATCCCAAACATCTCCTAAAGACTATCCCAACTTTACAAGTTGGGGAGATCTTGGCTAAGAATTTATTGAGGCATATCCATCGCATATACTATATCAGGATGAAAGACCAGTAGTTGATTTACCAATGGATGATAGAAGCAAGGGTTTGCAAATGATGCTTGCAATGGGCTATGACAGAAATCAAAGACTTGGGAAAAATGACAATGAGCTTATAATACCTATCATTCCAGAGATGCAAGCGATAACAAATCTTGGCCTTGGATGTACCCCTCTAAGTATAACCATACGCGGCCAAAGTCCTCCAGTTAGAAGGGTTAATAATCCTCCTCAGCTAACCGCAGTAGAACTACGCTTACCAGTATCTACAGGTCACATCTTAGATAACTTTACATTTGACATAATCGACATCTGTAGTAGTAGTGATGATGAGGATCCCATGACCAACTTACCTAGGCTATTTGAGGATACCACTCTTTGCATGATTAGCACCCTATGTTTTGAAATAGACCACCAAAATCATGAAATCCGCCTAGTATATCCCCAACTCATCGACTACGACCAACGAGGACCACCAGTTCTTGATACATTTGAAAATGATGAGGCACTCTCAGAATTCATGGGACTGCGGGATAACATTCAATGTGGGGATCACAAAGTAGGGTTCATAATTGAGCTAGATATGCATGCCTATTATGGGGAAATGATTGAATCCCTTAGTCGCAAAAGTGAAAAATTAAGAATAATATCTAAGTCCTTGAGTGAAAACCACACTATGGCACTCTCCAACTAGAAAAAAGTAAAAAGAAAGGATGCATCCAATAGTGAAAATCTCTCTGAGGTGCCTGAGGATGGGAAATTCAATCTTCCTTCTAGAGATATTCATCAAGAAAAATCAGCAGTCCTTGCAAAAAGATGCAATCTGGTCAACCTAGGAATAGAGGAAACCCTTCACATCACATTCTATGTGGAATCATTACTATCATAAGAACAAGAGTTCCTAGCAGCCTTCCTAAGAGAAAGAAAAATAAACTTTGCATGGAGCTATGTTGACATGCCAGGACTTGATCCAGAGACCGTGGTTCACCACTTAGCAATATATCCAAAAGTAAAGCCTATTAAACAAAAGCTTCAAAAAATGCACCTTCAGATTGCCTTATTAGTCAAAATGGAGCTAAAAAATCTATTAGATGCGAGATTCATCCGACCGATAGATTATCCAGAATGGGTGTCAAACTTGGTACCTATCTCAAAACCCAATGGGAATATTAGAATCTGCACAGACTTCAAAGACTTGAATAAAGCATGTTTGAAAGATGACTTCCCACTTCCAAACATTGACATGATAGTAGACATGACAGTCGGACATGAAATGTTGTCACTAATGGATGGATTCTCAGGGTATAATCATATTATGATAGCTAAAGAGGAACAACATAATATGGCTTTCACTTGTCCATGGGGGACTTATTGCTGGAATATGATGCCATTCGGCTTAAAGAACAGAGGAGCAACATACCAAAGGGCCATGAAATTAATCTTCCATGACATGATTCACAAAACTGTCAAAGATTATGTTGATGAAATTCTAGCCAAATCCAGAAAGAGAAAAGATCACATAGCAACCCTTAGTGCCATTTTTAACAGGCTAGAGGAGTACAAAATCAGATTAAACCCAAAAAAGTGTGTCTTTGGCATACAATCAAGAAAGATGCTAGGATATATAGTGTCAATGAGAGGTATTGAGGTAGATCCAGCAAAGGTAAAAGCAATCCTCGATATGGAGGCACCAAAAACATTAAAGCAATTAAGGTCTCCAAGGAAGGCTTTAATCCATTCGAAGATTCATAGCATAGTTGGTGGAAAAATAGAACCCATACTCTCACATACTCCATAAGGGAGTAGTGTACAAATGAGATACCAAGTGTGAAGAGGCATTCAATAAAATCAAAGAATATCTACTGACACCACTGGTGTTAATGCCACCAATCCCAAGAAAACTATTAATTCTCTACGCGTCAGCAACAATAGCATCCCTTGGAGCTCTCCTAGCTCAGCATGATGGAAATGGAATAGAAAGGGCTATCTATTACATCAGCAAAACAATGGTTGGGCATGAGCTAAACTACACATTCATCGGGAAAGCATGCCTAGCAGTAGTGTTTGCATCATAGAAATTCAGAAATTACATGTTGGCACACAAAATAAAACTCATCGCCAAAATCGACCCCCTCAAGTACTTACTGTCAAAGAAAATGCTCATCGGAAGAATGGCCAAATGGGTGATGATACTATCAGAATATGATATTGAATATGTGGAGTGGAAAGCAATCAAAGGCCAAGTCATTGCACACTAACTTGCAGAAGCACCAATCTATTCAAAGAATCCTCTCATCTCAGAGTTTCCAGATGAATCTATTTTCAATCTCAACATAGCTAACCACTGGAAATTGTACTTTGATGGCTCATACAAGCAAGTGTGGATTAGGAGGTCGTATATTCTTTATCACCCTACAAGGGGACTACATACCAAGGTCCTACAAACTGGCATTTCCCTACACCAATAACATTGCAGAATATGAGGCTTTAACTATAGGTCTCAAAATAGATAGCAGTGTAGTGGAACATTATAGCTCTCAAAGTATATGAAGACTCCCAATTGATAATAAACCAAGTGAATGATGAATACCAGACCAAGGATGACAAGCTCACTCCATACAAGAAATTGGTGGAAACTCTTAAAGAATCCTTCATTGAAATTACATTTGAGCAAATTCCTAGAGCCAACAACAGAGCAGCATATGCCATGGCAACAATTGGATCCTTATTGGACATCCCTCACAACATTCTAAAATATGAATTCCTGATAGAGTAGCTTCTTGTGCCTGCATTCGAGGTACCAGAATCAGAATTTGTGTGTGAAATAATTGGTCTTGGTGATCCTTGGTACCACGACATTTACACATATCTTTGAATAGGAGTCATACCCCCTGACTTACCCTCAAACCTAAAATGAACCTTTGTCAAAATGGCATCCTAATTTGTCATCCTAGGAGATAACCTATATCGTAGAAGCATAGAAGGAACCTTACTACGCTACTTAAATGCTGAGGAGACATTAACCACTCTAACTAAAGTACATAATGGTATCTATGGTTCACACTCGAGTGGAATGACCACAGCCAAGAAACTACTGAGGATGGGGTATTATTTGCCCACAATGGAAAGAGAGGCACATGACTATGCCAGAAGGTGTCTACAATATCAGCAGCATGGAGACCTCATCCATGCTCCAACTCAAGAGCTTCATCCCATCGCCACACCATGGCCCTTTTCGCAATAGGGATGTGATCTCACTAGAAAAATCATGCCCACTTCATCTAATTGCCACAAATTCATCATAACCACAACAAAGTACTTTACTAAGTGGGTGGAAGCCATACCTATGACGTATATAATTGGGAAGCAGATTTCAAAGTTCATCCTGAACTATCTCATTTGTCGCTATGGTGTTCCACAAGGCATTATCTCAGATAATGGGACACCATTTAAGAATCAAGAAGTTTGCGACTTATGCAAAAAATTCAAAATCCAACATCACTTCTCCACCCCATACTATGCCCAAGGCAATGGCCAAGTAGAAGCTACAAACAAAACCATTTTGAAAATCCTCAAGAAAATAGTCAATGATGTAGGTCGTGATTGGAATTTGCAGCTCAATCCTCCCCTCTGGGCCTATCGAACCAGCATCCACATAAGTACCAGCGCCATCGCCTTCTCCCTAGTCTATGGATTAGAAGTAGTACTCCCCATTGAGATCAAGCTCCCATCACTCAGGATATCACTACAAAACCTCATCACAAATGAAGAGTACCGAGTATCAAGATTGAATGAGTTGGAGCTACTGGATGAACAATGTATAGATGCTTTGAATCATTTGCAATTCTATCATAATAGACTCAAAAGGAGCTATAATAAGTGTTAGAACTGTAAAAAATGGATATTTTCACATGTTGATTTTGCTCATAATCTTCCAAATGAGTCCTACCTTTGTGCATTTCCCTCTCTTCATGCATATTTTCTCCATGTTTTCCCATGTTGTCCCATTGAATCTGTTGGGTTATGCATATTATTCATTTTGGTTCATGTTGGCATAGGTACCCAAATGTCTCCCCGACCTATGTATATTTCACTATTTCTTGTTGTAGGTTATCCGCATGACACATCTTGTGTTTTAGTGACAGTTGAGATACTTATCGGCATAGGAAATCATACTCAGGGGAAGGTCATATCGGAACATTCGTGTCTTACCGAATGACATTTGAAAAGTTCTATCGGCAACTAATGGAGTGCATCGACGTGAGTTATACTTTTCGACGGAAGGTCTTGGTGATATCATCTTGTTATACTGACCGCTGCTTAAGGGATACATTTCGGTGTGAGCTAGGGCTTTCGATATATCTTAGCGAATGACTTTGGTCTTGCCGATAATGCATATGGAGACTCCATTGGTATGAAAATATTTTGGTCTTGGCGAACACGAGTGACTTCAAGGTATTTCTGTATGACATGGTGTTGTCTCTGAGACGTCTCATCGATACTGTATTGTCTTGGCGAAAGCGAGTGGGGATTGGTTATCAGTATAGGAGTGGCCTGGTCACAGCAACATGAGGTTGGGTTCTATGGTTTTCGGTGTAGCCCGATATACTCTATGAGACGTCTTGCCGAGGGGTAAAGGCTATAGCGATACACATGATAGGCGCTCTTCAACAAGAGAAGCAAAAGGTTACGGTGGCATAACAAAGGGGTAAAAGGTATGCTTTTGGTATGAAAAATGGCTTTTGACATAGTGTTTCACCGACTGTGGTTGGCTATACTATAACATAAGGAAGAAAAATGGATACTTAGTGACTTCGAAGTAGCGAATAGTTTGTTATAGCGATGCACGGGGAACATGCGATATGCACATGGGATATCAACGATTGAATTTCCTTCAACATAACTGCAAATGTGTCACGATGACTGTTCACTGATGAATAATGATTTTTGATTGTTCTGGCTGACATGATTTTGAAGTGTTTAGTTTTCTAATGCTGGTGTATATGTATGCACCCGGATTGTAATTGAAAATGATTAGATTTTAGATTAGAAGCAGAAGGTAGTCAGATGGCTACATTAGGATAATTTTCTCTTTCCAGAGACTATGTGCATGATTTCAAATGGTGGTTTCAATGAATATCAGCTGGGGTGGCATTTTACTTCTGGTGTCAATTGTATGTTGAGTTTATTGAAGAGTATTATTAAGCTGTCTCCAATTTGATTTTTCCTGGTTGTTTAAATTGAAGTAACAAGTTTATTTTCAGTTTATCAGTGCACATTTGTTGTATATGTGTGATTAATTGACTGGTTCTCTCAAGTAGGGATTAAATCCTTTCTGTTGATCATAGTAATCAGGGGGAATTCATCTGGATTCTTAAAGTAGAGCTTAGTAATCATAATCTTGCATTGTTTATACAAGTTATAAACAGATCATATGCCTACAATTTGATTTTCTGCCAGAATAAGTTGCCCATTTCTATTTTGTTTGACTCTGCATACCCAAAAAGGCATTGGTCTCTGCATTTCATCATTTTGAATTCACTTAATCTCTTTTTATCAGTTAATTAAGCATTCTATGATTTAGATCAGAAGGTAGCTATCAAGTTTGGTTTCATTTGTTCACTGTCATCTGCCATTGTGGACAAAACATTTCAGAAATAAAATCACAAGTCTACATTATTCAGTTAGGTACACCCATCTAGGTCTAGCAGCACCTGAAGAGTAGAAGGTTTGATTGTTTCAAACCTTGTTCTGTTACCCTGAAACATCGTGAAAGCTTGGCAACCTTTCGTGGTTCAAACCTATGTTTTTAAGAGCTAACAAATTGGCGACTCTGTTTGGGAAAAACATCAGAAAATCCAATTCTAGCCTATCCATCCATAGAGTCAATAAAGTTCTAAAATTTGGTTTTTAACCAAAGGTTCACAATTGTTTCATTTGCACTCCCCATCTGAGTCACACACTTAAAAAATTGGTTACTCCACTGGGGATAACCAAGAATTTGTTCCTTAATCATAGAGTCATTGGATGAAAAGTTGTAATTTGAGAAATTTTAGAAAGGGTGATTCCACTGGGAGAAGATCAAAAATAATGATTTTCCTACTTTCGAAAAAGTAGGTGGCGACTCTGAAAGGATTTTTGCAGGTTTTTAAACATGAATGTAGGAGGATTTCAGTTCAGGGGAGGTCATGCTGGAGCTCCTCATGGTTAGTAGTATGTGCCATATTATCATACATAGCACTATAGTCCAATGTACCAGCATCCGTACCCACCTAGTGCCCCCCCTCATCAGTATACAACAATGATCAAACAATTTGATTTTTCAGGGATTCAGTTATCCCCTTATCCAATGGATAGCAGTTGGAGAGGTATGGTTCCAAGGTTTACAGGAAATGATGCAATCACTGTTGAAGATCATTTAAGAAGTTTCAATGCTTTCATCCAAGATTTGGATGTGCCCTATGAAGATTTACGCATGAGGCTATTCATGATATCACTTGTTGAAGATGCTAGGGATTGGTTCAACAACTTACCAACTGTCTCAATTGATTCTCTCCAAGGATTTCAAGAATAATTCCTCGAGCAGTTTGGGAATCTAAGTGCACCAGATTTTTCTCTTCATGAATTATTACATATCCAGAAAGATCAAAGTGATACAATTTATAATTTCAATTAGAGATTCAATAAGTTGCAGAGTAGGATACCTATTGGATCAAAGTTTCCAGATTCCATAGCATTGAGTATTTATTTGAATGCTTTTGATCCAAAGATAGGGTATGAGCTGAGAAATAAATTCCCAAGTTTGGCTAAAGCACAGAAGATGGCACAAACAGTTGAAAACAATAGGAAGGCTGCTGGGATAATCAGTAAAAGAGATATTCCTAGGGTTTCTTAGCTGAGCAACAAATATAGGAACGAAGGGACGAGGTTACATGACATGCCCTATAAAACAAACTAGAAGGACAACAAACCTATAACAGCTAGGCCTGGAAGTGAGGGAGCTTCTGATCCATTGAGTAAGAAAGGAACCTATATGGTAAGTAATAATTACTATTGTGAATTTTGTGATAGGCCACATTCCCCAGATCATTGTGTTGTAGCCCAAAGAATGAAAGAGGAGGGGATGTTGATGGGAGACAATAGAGAAGATCACACAGTGTATCTGGCTTCAGATACCTTTTACCATGTTGTGGAGAGGAACTCACCTTCGGAGACTGAAGGTTCTCAGCATAATGTTTCAAGTTAGAAATACTATGTCCATATGGCTAAACATCATGAAGAAGATTATACAGTGCCACATTTTGTTGAGGTGCCTGCTCAATATAGTATGAAGAGACTTACTGAAGAAGAGGTGGAAAGACTAACTGTTTCTTATTAGAGGGAAGAAAAAAAAAGAGAGACATTGGAGCAGAAGAAAGGGATTGAGGCAGAAGGCTCCTCTTTTAACTTCATTCAAGCATTGTCCCAAGGAATAAGGTATGAGAACATTATCAAGGTTGATTCCAATGATTTTATTTCTGATGAGTAGAGAGAAATTGATCAAACAATGCTTCCAATAGAAGATGAGATATGTGCAAGTCAGTATGATTCTTGTGATGCCTTGCACAATAAAGATGAAGGTGCAAGACATTTCTCTTGCATAACAGATTGTCATAGAGAGAGTAGTGTTTGTTTTAAATATGCTGGTGCTGATGATGAACCTAAGGAATTTGATCTGCAGTCAAGGAATTCCTTCACCTCTTATGAAGATCAAGATGAAGAGGCAGTGGGAGATGTTGATTCATCAAATAGTAAGTATACAGTGCCTCTGGCTACAGTTGAAAGTTATCAAGATACATCTGATGAAGAAGAGGTTTGTACATTTGAAAGTAATTTCCAAAATTTTTCAAACTTGTTGTATGATGAGGAGTTAAATGAAGATAAAATGATTTTTTGCCAAGGTGTATCAATGAATAAGTTTCAGATGTTTTCAAATCCACTCTATGAAAGGGAGGAAATAATTTTAGACAAGCAGAATGATGGAATAAATAACTGCACTGATGATGTTTCTAATTTCCTATTCCTTGATGGTATTGAATTTCTGTTTGATGATGACAAAAGTGAGGAGTATAACTGTAGTGATGAAAATATTGAGACTTGTTCACTTAGTTGTGAACAGGTTGTAGATTTGTTTACTTCTAAATGCCAAGGTCGTGCACATGATGAAGATTTTGAAGTTTTGTCTCCAGCTTACTTTTGTTTTGACAGTGAAAAATCTTTGTGTAAAGATTCTTATGACTCCCTGTGTATTTCTTGGAATGATGGTGAAACTGGTGATGTGGATCAAAAGTCTGTGTTTGTTCAGAAGGAGGTATGTGGTTTTGAATTTTCTAATGCATGTGAAGAAGACATTTATTTGCATACCAAAGATGATAGAATCCCAGATTTGATTGATTCATATATGCTAGATACTAGAGATGTGAGTTATGATCTAGTGTTGTCTCTGAATAGAGATACTAAAGAGATGCAAAGGGTTTCAGATTTGTGTGTTTCAGACAGTGTTGGTATAATAGAACATTTTGTTTCTCAAGTGAAGCACTGTGATTATGAATTTTTAATACAGTTGGGAGAGTGTTTTAGTATACATAACAGTGAGGGAGATAATGAGGAATGTTTTATTTCATATGTATACATTTTGTATGTTGGAGATAAGAGAGATTTGTCTAATGATGAAGAATATAAACTGTTGAGTACTGTTGGGAAGTTGGTCCAAGTTGAGCATGGTGACTCTTTAAAAACTTTCAGTGACAGGATGAATTGCATGAATATCTTTAGGAGAAGTTTAATGAACTCAAAACAAAACCAAGTATTTGACAGGGGAAAGCTTGGTTTGAGTTTCAGATTGTAACAACTCAAAATAGATGAAACAACACAGAGGATTAAGGGTTGCCAGTGCATGGACAACTCTTGCTTGTCCTCTTAAAATTATTTTCCATGCATAGTAGTTTTAGGGATTTGTTTCATTTCCATTTTGCATTCACCTCCATCTTGCATTCATTTTGCTTTCATTCCTTCGTGCTTCATTTCCATTGCTGATCACTAGTCCTTCATTTTGCATCTAGTCTGCTCACCCATTGATTTTGGATCCTTGCAATGATCTAACTATCATTCATCCCCAGTCGGACCCACTACTAGAACTATAAAAAATGGATATTTTCACATGTTGATTTTGCTCATAATCTTCCAAATGAGTCCTACCTTTATGCATTTCCCTCTCTTCATGCATATTTTCTCCATGTTTTCCAATGTTGTCCCATTGAATCCATTGGGTTATGCATATTATTCATTCTGGTTCATGTCGGCATAGGTACCCAAATGTCTCCCCAACTTGTGTATGTTTCACTATTTCTTATTGTAGGTTATCGGCATGACACATCCTATGTTTCAGCGATAGTTGAGATACTTATCGGCATAGGAAATCATATTCGGGTGAAGGTCATATTGGAACATCTGTGTCTTACCAAACGACATTTGAAAAGTTCTATCGACAACTAATGGAGTGCATCGGCGTGAGTTATACTTTTCAGTGGAAGGTCTTGGCGATATCATCTTGTTATACCGACCGCCGCTTAAGGGATACATTTCGGTGTGAGTTGGGGCTTTCAATATATCGTCTTGGTGAATGACCTTGGTCTTGTCGATAAGGCATATGGAGACTCCATCGGTATGAAAATCTGTTGGTCTTGGCGAACACGAGTGACTTCAAGGTATTTCAGTATGACATGGTGTTGTTTCTGAGATGTCTCACCGATACTATATTGTCTTGGTGAAAGCAAGTGGGGATTGGTTATCGGTATAGGAGTGGCCTAGTCACAGCGACATGAGGTTGGGTTCTATGGTTTTTGGTGTAGCCCGATATACTCTATGAGACGTCTTGCTGAGGGGTAAAGGCTATAGCAATACACATGATAGGCGCTCTTCGACAAGAGAAGCAAAAGGTTGTGGCGGTATAACAAAGGGGTAAAAGGTATACTTTCGGTATGAAAAATGGATTTTGATGTATTGTTTCACCGACTGTGGTTGGCTATACTAAAACATAAGGAAGACAAATGGATACTCAGTGACTTCAAAGTAGCGAACAGTTTGATATAGCAATGCACGGGGAACATGCGATATGCACACGGGATATCAATGATTGAATTGCCTTCGGCATAACTGCAAATGTGTCACAACGAATATTCACTGATGAATAATGATTTTAGATTATTCTGGCTGACATGATTTTGAAGCGTTTAGTTTTCTAATGCTGGTGTATATATATGCACACGAATTGTAATTGAAAATGATTAGAATTTAGATTAGAAGCAAAAGGTAGTCAGATGGCTACAATAGGATAATTTTCTCTTTCCAGAGACTATGTGAATGATTTCAAATGGTGGTTTCAATGAAGATCAGCTGGTGTGGCATTTTACTTCTGGTGTCAATTGTATGTTGAGTTTATTGAAGAGTATTATTAAGTTGTCTCCAAGTTGATTTTTCCTAGTTGTTTAAATTGAAGTAACAAGTTTATTTTTAGTTTATCAGTGCACATTTGTTATATCTGTGTGATTAATTGACTGGTTCTCTTAAGTAGGGATTAAATCCTTTCTGTTGATCATAGTAATTAGGGGGAATTCATCTGGATTCTTAAAGTAGAGCTTAGTAATCATAATCTTGCATTGTTTATACAAGTTATAAATAGATCATATGCCTACAATTTGATTTTCTACCAGAATAAGTTGCCCATTTCTATTTTGTTTGACTCTGCATACCCAACAAGGCACTGGTCTCTACATTTCATCATTTTGAATTCACTTAATCTCTTTTTATTAGTTAATTGAGCATTCTAGGATTTAGATCAGAAGGTAGCTATCAAGTTTGGTTTCATTTGTTCACTGTCATCTACCATTGTGGACAAAGCATTTCAAAAAGAAAATCACAAGTCTGCATTATTCAGTTAGGTACACCCACCTAGGTCTAGCAGCACCTAAAGAGTAGAAGGTTTGATTGTTTCAAACCTTGTTCTGTTACCCTGAAACGTCGTGAAAGCTTGGCAACCTTTCATTTTTCAAACCTGCATTTTTGAGAGCTAACAATAAGAAAATTAGAAGCAGTACTTTCCAAGTTGGAGAACTAGTGTTGAAGGAGAATCAGAAGAATGTCCCAAACCCAAGTAGCAAAGGAAAATTTGAACCCAATTGGTTGGGACCATTTGTTATCACAACAAGTTATAATTAAGGAGCTTATCGGTTATCAACACCCGAAGGGGAACTTCTACAAGAACCCATGAATAGTTCTCATCTCAAAAAGTTTAATGCCTAAATCTTTCAAGGTATAGAACCAAAAAATCAAAAAAATAAAAAAATGTCTTGAAAAAATGGTTACTTCGGCAAAAACTTGGCAAATAGGCATCTTGGTGACAACAAAAACAATCAAAAAAAGCAAAAAATCCAAAAAAATTAGAAAAAGGATAAAAAATAGTAAAGAGAAAAATCGTCCTCTAGTGAAAACCACTATGGTGGCACTTTGGACAAGTACCTTGGTGAAAACTTGGCAAATAGGTGCCTTGTGTAAATAAGAACTTTCCATCCACCAGGATCTTTACGGATTATTCTGCATCATCCATCCATCATGTTTCCATCACATTCAAATCTGCATCCATCACCCATCCACTTGCATCTGCACCATAGCTTGGTCTATTGTTCCTATCATGATCCCTCCTAGTACTACTCGGGCCATCCCTAAGGTCAGTTTGTCTTGCCTTTATCTGAGTAGTCTATTGCATCACACTGGGGGCATTTTCTTATCGGATCAGATTCATGTATATTCTTAAAGTCCTAAAATTAAAAAATCCAAAAACATCAAAAAATAAAAAAAATCCAAAAACATCGAAATATCAGAAAATCCAAAAACATCAAAACATATCAAAAATCCCAAAACAGGTCAAAAAGTCAAAAACAGAGTTGTCAGTCGAAATACGTGGTCTTTGCGTGTATAGCATAGGCAAGGCTAATTTGTTGATCAACCCCCGAGGCCCGTAGGATAGGTCCTTAAGTTAGTCTCTTGGTAAAAATTTTAGAAAACCCAAAACATTCAAAAATACCAAAAACAGCTTCAAAACATTGCCAAAACTCCAAAAACATTCAAATATTTAAAAAATCCATCCATCTCATCTCTCTTGCACCTGCAATAACATCACTCATAATAAACGATCATCATCATCAATCTTCGGTAAGATAATCAGAAACAAGTCTAGCTAGTCAAAAGTAAAAACTCAAAACATCAAGTCTTAGGTCTAAGTCAGTACATAAACAAGATGGTCAACTCTTCGCATTGATAACCTATCATCCAACTGGTCCCATAGCAATCATTTGAAAGAACACTTTGGATAAACGAAATGACATGCCACCATCCACTAACATGTCCTAGGATGTATCCTTCCTACAATGGGCATATCCTTTAGCAATAGTTTTGGTTCTTATCCTTAAAAACATATCCCCTTTTGGTTAGCAGTATTGAAGAACATCAACTTGTTTGTTTACTTTATCTTTACCCTTTTGATTGATCATATTGTGCTCATTCCAAGGACTTCTCGATGATATCCGAATAGAGGATTTAGAGAAATAGTAATGGGGCAATGATCATTATCTTTTGTTTGTTGTGCTTGTTGGATGTTCTTGTAATATAACCTGGGCGAATACTTGCTTTGTTAGGTATGTATGGAGGAGGTTTTCAACAGTTTGTTGACTATTGCATTGATAGGTTATAGCTTTCTGTGTTTTGGTCTGAGGTGTTTGAAACTTGTAAGTGCATCCTAGCAGGGTTTCTGTATGTCAAGTGTGAGCAAGGATACTCCTATCTGCTTTTCAAGTCAAAGTCCATCACACTAGGTACAACGCCATCCTGGTTTTCTATACCTTGATGCATTGTACCATGTGTGTCATCAAACATAAGGAAATTGGCACTTTGAAAATCCCAACTCCTCGGCAAGTAATCATCATCATTTTGCATATTCATCATCTTGTGTCTTGTTGAAATGAATTCTCTTTCATTTTTTCTTGCTCATCGCACTAACAAGGTACTATGATAGTTGATCATCATCATCATCATCATTGTCATTGATCCTGTATCCACAAAACATTAGCATATTGCATCAACATATCATATAGGAAACGTATGTGTTACATCATCATATAAACATGTTATCATAAGCATTCTTCATAGATTAGCACATCTCTTTCTCATTACATTGCATCCATTTTTTGCATCACATTGCATTCATCAGATCAATCACCGCATAACAACCATTTGCATAAACATTTCATAACCATTTCACATTACCACCTACTACATAATCATACATAATAAGTACATAAGCATTATAGATAATCCATTGCATACATACTCACACATATTACGTTCATTTTCATCATACCACTTTCGATTAACATATCATTTCATATATCACATTCCATCACAGTAAATGCATCACATACATTACATACATTTAACATGTTTAGGATAATATTTGTTATTCTAAGCATCTTAAAACCATCTCATTTACATCATCATATAAACACGACCATTACATTCACATTGCATTATATCGTCCACTAATCATCCATATCATCTTATAAATAACATCACAATCATTTTTGCATTTCATTGCATAAATCATTCCACATCATTACTTCTTTTCTCTGACTGGGCAGTAGTGGGGCAAGATTTTAAAAGCAAAATATTTTGGCTTTGATCAAGATCGTTTATTCTTTGAACTAATGCAACAAGTGCATTGCTTCAAAGAGGGGTAAAATGTAGACACGTAAAATGTACTGATTGACATTGTGCATTTGATCCCGACTACTAACATCATTTCATCCTGAATCATCCTTCGGTCTAACCATTTAATCAAATCCCCTTATCTGATTAAATTCATCAATATTCCTTTCTTAATTAAATAAACCAGTTATCTAATTAAGTCACCTCTTCTTGATAATTAAATTAATCATCTTGATTTAATTATCCTATTTAATTAAATAATTGATTTTATTTGATTAAATCTCTAAAGTCTATCTATTAAATTAAATAAATTAAAACCTTATTTAGTTTAATCTAACATCATCTCTTTTAATTAAATAAATCAAAAATCTTTATTTAATTAATCTCTTATCACCTTCCTCTCATATTTGATTTAAATAAATCCACAAATTTAAGTCAAACAGGTCACATCATTTAACCCCCTTCATTAAATTAATTAGCTTTGATTAATTTAATCTCCTATCATGTCCCATCCTCCAGCATTTACCACTTGCACATGAAAATGGATTTAATTGATTTATTAAATCTCTATTTTCCGCAACAAAGCATCTTTTGGAATATTCTCCAAGTTTCAATTCAAAAATCCAAGTTGACATGTACATCCAACAAGGAATTTACTCCATCTTACATGTCCTTTGCCTTGAGCCAAGTGGCATTCAATGCATTCTTTCTTCCCTCTTGCAAGCCATTTCAACAATTTAAAAATTTAAAAATATGCATTTATTGGCACAATCCTCAAAACTTGCACATCCTCCATCCACTCATAGGTTGACAAGTGGCCTCTTTCCATTGGATGAATGTTAGTCCCACATTGCTCTATTTTGGAAATTCATGCTTCAATCTCATCTATAAATAAGAGGCTCCATTCCTCATTTGATCATCCACAAATTATGCAAAGTTACTATACTCAAATCTCTAGCCATTTTCACCAATACCATTGAGTTCTTAGCTAGGTTATGCAGGTTTTTAGCTTGGAGCATTCACCATCCTTCATCAAAGTTGATCATTCATCAACAATACATCAATCTTGCATCATAGGAATTGGGAAATGGCCAATTTTTACATCAAATTCGCATCAATTCTCCCACGGGATCATGAGTTTGCTAGTTTAATTAGGATTCAATCTCTACTTTGTTGTTTTCATTTGTGTTCTCCATTGGTTTTTTCCTAATTTGAACTTTGTGAATGGATTTCATGGGGAATCCTTGTTCTTGCTTGCATTTCACAATCTAATGTGTTTGTTTTTATTGTTTTGCAGGTATTTGGATTGGGGTTCTCACAAGTACCATAGTCTCATAGCATGCACATTATTGTAGGTGTGGGATTTCACCCACATCATGTGCACGAGGCCAATCGGGTTCCCATAGAGGCGACCATACACTATCCCCATGGACCATTGGTATGAGGTGATAAGGTAGTGGAGACACGATGACTTGTTGTTTTGTCATTTACAATTTGATACCCTTTTTCCTGATTGGGATAGATGGAGACCCTATCATTTTTTTAGGTGGGTGGATGACAACAAGTACCTTTGAAACCTGCAATGGGACCATTTTATCATAGGTTTCCACGATCATTTCATTATGCCTTATTATTAGAGTTGGGTCATGTGGTAGCATGGATGTGTACAAACCATCCTTCCTATAGTCCCCATGTATACACAGGTGATGAGGAGTGTTGCGAGACCTAGGGATATTCCTCATCCCTTTATCACTGAAATCGTTCCATTAGATGATGATGATCCCAACCGAGATCTACCATCAATATCCATGGTAGATAACATCAGTATAGTTGCAGATTTTAGAGGATGGTGGGACAAGCATTGTCCTCATCTAGTGTTTGAAAAGGATTCCCCTAGACGGGATCCTATCCCATAGGGGAATGTGCTAGCATAGGCACCACAAGACATGAGGAGAGGCCAAGGAGGTGGGCTAGAGTAGGGTGAGGAGGAGGAGAGGCTACATGAGGAGGAGCAACGGCCAACATCACTGAGGCCAAGGTAGCGGAGGAGGAGATCATCACCTCCACCAGCTACCCCCATCTCATCAACACCACTGACAACACCTACTGTCACAACATCAATGGATCTAGTACTACTAAGAGTGGTTGTAGATACCAGCAGTGTAGGTCCTAGCATCACTCCTCACCCTAACCCTGCTTGGCAGCCATAGGACCTAGGTATATTGAGCATGTTATTTATACTTTAGCACCTTTAGTTTTCTTTGTTGATGATTACATGTTATATTGATCATATTCTTTTTTTCTATGGTTGTAGAGGATGTACAAGGATGACTAGGTTGATAGCCCAATTTATATTAGAGGTGGCCCTTGACGTGCCCATGTAGGGGATGGTCCTCGATGCATATTGGCCAATTTTTGTGAGGTGACATGCCTATTTATTCGAGTTGGTAGTGTGTCTAAGGATAGCTTTTGAGGAGTAGGGGAAAAGGATCATGCAGAGGGTTGTAGACATTACCACACACTAGAGGTAGCATGACCAATTGTTAAGGGAGCTACAGACAATGCTCGCAAAGCAGGATGTAGTTGTGATGAGGGCTAATGCCATTGAGTAGGTGTGTGACACCCTATAGATCCATCTTAATGACCTCATAGGACAACTGGTAGCCATGATCTTGGTAGGTTATCAATAGCTACAATAGGAGTTGATGCAGACCCATATGTAGATATGCTCCTTTCAAGGAGAGATTAGGAGGATGCATTGGTGCAAGGGCACAAGTTTCATGCATCCAAGAGGAAATAGTGTCATTTTGTTTTGTTTTTATGGTTTTCTCATGTAATAAGGTTCACATGGATCATTTCATGCTTGTTTTGGTCTAGTTTGAGTGTTTAAGGGTGAATTAGAGTTTAGTTACAAAATATTGTAAAGTTGCATAATGTTGCAAAAGAAACTTTTAAACTTTTGTTGTCAAATAGGAATATGAATGGTTGGAAGTTGAAATGTAGTTTGTAACTATTGGGAATCTATTGGAAATTCCTTAAAATGGCTTGTACCATCAACCATGAGGTTGGGTTTTTGGAGATTTGAAGTTTGAGTAATAAAAACCATGTTTTCTACAATTTTTTGAACGTATTATTTCTTCATCTAGTGAATAGTATGGTTTGTATGGATCAGTAATGACTCTAAACCTATTGGATAGTGTTGACACATGAATCCTCTAAATTTTGGTTTTTGTTTCATTGATTTTCATTAAGTTTTGTAGAATTTACAAGCATTTTTCTAAAAATAGTCTAGAATCCTAAGTTCTAGGGTCTTGGTTGGCACGCATTTTGGTGATGCCCTAGGTCAAATTTCTTTATGTTTTAAGTTTAATTAGAAAAGTACAATCAATTTTTGAAGGTTTCCATCCAAAGTAACCTACCTTGATTCTAAGATATTTAATATAAGGTCCAAATGGGTATCTAGAACTGTGTTTACATTTTTTATATCATGTCTGGAATGAAAGTTATAACCAAAAAACTCAATTTGTTTCCCCCATGTTTTAAGTTTTAAGAGAAAGTTGTCAAATTTTTATGGTTTCCATACAAATCACTCTGCCCTAATTTTGAGATATGTTTTCAAATGGTGAAAATGGTATCTGAAAGTGCCTTTACATTTTGAATTTCATGCTTCCTCTAAAAATTATGAAAGAAAAACCAGTTTTGAAAGGCTACAAAGAGAATGAGGCCTAATGAAGGAAAAACCATCATTTGAATGCTTAGAGCTTGAAAGTTTTCTTGTTTGAAGATAGTTTGGAGTTGTCTACCTCAGCTCTGCCTTAAATTGGTAATAGAACCCAAAGATTTGGGTAATAATTTTTTTGGAGTTTATGAGTTATCTTTCTACACGTTGAAGGAAGATTTGGATGCCAAAAGACTAGGCCAAGGGAAAAAAAAGAGGCATGAGGTGAAGGATGATTTGGATGCTAAAAGACTAAGCTAAGGGAAAAGAAAGAGGTCTAAGGTGAAGTATCACAAAGACAAGAAGAAGCAAGGTGAAAAAGACTTGCTTGAGAAATAAGAATAGAAGAGTTGAGGAGAAAAGTCCATGGAGACTTGCAGAGTAAGGAGGTACCAAGCAAGAAACTAGTGATGAGAAAAGAGATAAGTGAGATGAAGAAAAATGATAAAGAAGAACAAATAAAAGTGCAACAAGAGATAATGGAGTTGAGATAAACCTTGGAAGAAATGGAAAAAAAATGGAACTTGAGATGCAGAAGTTGCTTGAGAGAGTAAACCAAGAAAAAGGTTGGCATTGGCTAATAAAGAAGAAGGTTAAATGGCCTATCAAGAAGATTATTATGAAGAGAAGAAGGCAAGAGAGGACAACAAGACTAGACATTAAGGATTTTTTGTTGATGAACGGAGAGAAAAATCCATCTGAGAAAGAGGAAGAAGTAGGTAATGCAATGTTAAGCAAACCTAGAACTGTTTTAACATCAATGAGCATTGAAGAGTTTCCTTGGGAAGTTCGGGATGTCTTGAAGGATCATGTAGACATAGTGGTTGGTAAATTTTATAAATTTTTATTTCCAAGGAAAGGTGTTAGTAAATATTTAGCTTTTGTTCTAGGGGTTGGTCTATCATATATAGCAACCTATGACAAGAAAAATGAAGAATGTGATGCGTTTAAAGAAGGAGATGGTGCTAATACAAATGATCCACTTGTTTGGAAGGTTGTAAATGAAAGAAATTTTGATGATAAAGGCAAGAGGATTGCTAGGTAATAGATTGTAGAGTTGAGCAAGCAATGTTTAAAGGGAAAAGACGGTATGAAGTAGCATAATGACCAAACTGAGTTGCAGATGGAAGATGGATAGGGGTATGTGCAGGATCATGATGGGCCAAAAAGTGGCGATATGATGGGTATGTGTAGGGTATGTGGCTAACGACTATTTTTTTACCCAAAATTGATGAAACGAAAAAGGATTTTAAAGGAGATTCTCAACTTTCCACCAATATAAATTATGTTTTACTTTGAATTTAATAAATAATTATTATTCATTTTCTATTTCAATTACAACTAAAGTCTTAATTGATAGGCTGATCGAAAAAAATCTATAGCTTTCAAATGGTATCACATTTTTTGAATCCAAAAAATTTGTCACATTTTATACTTCACATACTATAGGATGAAAAAAAATGAATTTCATGAAGTTTTGACCAAGTTAAGGTGGTCAGATAGACAAATTTTTATATTTTTTAAAAGTTGTAATAAAAAATTCATAATTAATTATTTACTTGGAAAAAAATACAAAAAAATATGCATCACATTGGGATATGATTCTTCTACTTATATCTAAAATCTTATAAAAAAATATTATCATTTTATTGTGGTTAGGGTGGTCGACATACACCTACTTATTTTTTCCCTAAAATTTATGTACTACTGCATTGAAATTTCAAATTTTGACCAAATAGATTTAAAAAAAAAAAAACCTAGTAGTTTAGAAACTACATTCAATTTGCTACAGATTCTATTCTTACATATTTTTGAAATAATATAAATAACTTATTCAAATTTTTACATCAAGTTGCCTAACTCTGATTTTTTTGAATTTTTTGCCACTTAAGGGCTTGTTTTTTCCATGATGATCCTGCACATACCCATAGTTAGGCAAGCATCCACTACAAGTGGAGCAACAAAAGAGAGTTGCAGATGTCAGTGAGTGTAATTTTGAAGGTAATAAAGTTAGTTGTGATTCATTTCTTTTAGAAGAGCCTGGTAGTAACACTAATCAAGAATCCATACTTGATGACATGATGGTTAGAGACAAAGAGAGAAGACAAAGTTTTCTTGATGAGATTGTATACTTGAGAGGTGAGAAACCTAAGGTGAAAATAAAACAATCGATTGGAGGAGAGCAAGGTATTATTGGCATACATGACATCCATTGGGACCAAAGGATCAATTACAAGGTAGAGGTGCAAATGGGGGACATGCTTATTTTTCTATGTTCAAATACCTTTTCCAAATGTTCATGAAACCTAAAGTGAAGATGTAGCAAGCATGGGTTTGTTTCCAAGAATCCAATGTGCAGGGTGTTAGTGTTCCAAATTGACCAGTTCACTAAATCCTAGAAGTAAGCTGCACTTCATGCCAAACCTAGTGTACGATTTGGCCAATTGACAGGAAATGAGATTGTAACACATTTCCCCTACACTTTAGGTTCTATAGGACCTAAGGGGTGACCATTTAGCAACACCTAAAGATTCAGACACACACTTAATAGGATGTTGCTTAACAGATGATTCTCTCACAAGAATATGTTAAGAAACATAAAATATTACTCAACATTAGTTAAGACATTGAGTGAATTTCATTAACCAGCATGGAGAACATGGCAGATATAAATGACTCAAAAAACAAAATTGAATTGGTTTTTTATTTTAATTAGGACCAAATTAAAAAAAAAAAAAAAAAGATGCACAAGGCTTGACCAGTGCCAAGAGAAAGGGCCATATATTCATATAACCAATATTCCATCCTACAATGTTAAACATGTTTTGAAGATCTTTGAAAATGTTATCACATTATGATAACAAGACTACTAAAGATTTATCAAATGACCGTTCTTATAAATCCATCTAGAAACACAATACTCATGTTACATTTGTTAAAGCAATTACACTCTCCTTTGAATAATATGTAATAACAAATGCAGTTAAAATTTATTAAAGAAATTAAACCATTATCTAAACATAAAGCAATAATAACTACAACTCAAATGCAACAAATGTGCATGAAAAAATTCATATAATCTTTAATTATTGAATTCAAAAGAGTATTACATCTCAACCATGGAGATAATCATCAAATAAAATGTATTCATGAAGCTTAGTTCATAACACATAAACACTTCAAATTAATGACTAACAATTATACTTGATCCTAGCTTTATAATTATTATAGAGCTTGTGTCTTCCTTGCAAAACTTTCAAAAAATGGAACCCCTTACAATTGTTGGCAATATGTGCCTCAAACAATACAGGCTGAAACCTCCATTAGAGACAAGTCGATGTGACATCTTCATTGTCTAGCTGACTAGCAGCTTGATTCATTCTAGTTTGTACAGGTTGCTGTGACCTTGCAAATGTCTTGTTGAAAGGTTGCACTGAGGAGTCTATCGCTATGACAGAGTGTATTCGTTATGACCTCATAGCGCTTGGGAGACCTTCGGCTGACATGCCATTCAATCGTGTATTGGGGAGACTCTTGGCGACCATGATCTTTGGCGTAACATGGCAAGTCGGTGAAGCGTGTTAGCAAAAGCTAATGTCTCATTGATAGGAATACTGTTGGTGTCTTCGCCGTAACATATGGCTCGGTGAGAAGTCCCAGTGAATGGAGAAGGTCACGCCAATAGGGAAACATCCAAACGTTCTTCGGTGTAACTCAAAGTGATCGAAGAAACCTCTTAGTGATGGTGAATGTCTTGCCGATAGCCGATGGCTATCAGGGTAACTCAAAGGTCCCAGAAAGAAGTCTCCATGAACGTTGAAGTTCTCACCAATAGGAACATCTTTTGAAGTCTTTGATGTAGCTCTTGGTGAATGTTTGTCATTGGTGGAGCACGGTGGTCTCGATAAGAAGTCCCAGTGACTTTGATGAGTCTTGCTGATGATGAAGAGCCTTCAAGGTAAGTCTTGGATTTTGGTATGTTCTCTTAGCAAAGGGTGTATGTCTTGGCGACTATTGATAGCTTCAGGGTGACAATAGAGATCTCGAAGAAACCTCTTGATGATATCAGTATGTCTTGCCAACTATCCTTTGGAGCTCGATATGACTTGTGTCTTTGGCATACCTTTGGTGACTTGCTATGATCTCCTGGTGAATGCGATAGGTTTGGGCGACTGCTTGATGACTCAGTGTAACTCATGAAGCTCAATAGAATGTCTTAGCGATAATAGAGACTCTTGGAGACATCGGTATGAAGTCTATGTGGCATCAGCAAGACACTATTAGTGTCTCACCGAGATTCCAGTACATTGCAAATTCTATTGACCGAGTAAGACTATTTGATGTGGCATCTCGTGGCTGAATAGGAGGAGCCAAATGAGAACAGTTGGAAGATAGTTAGTTGTGACGGTTATGTGAGGAAGTTCTACAAATAGAGTTTGACATGGATATACTCTATGATTGCAGTTTGTAATCGGTTGGTTGGTTCAACAGATTGTTGCATGATTGAAATAGTGGAAGAATCCTATTCTGTGGACTGTAATTGTGAAGGTTCCTACGCAATTTTTGTAAATGGTGAATGCTGCTGTATAATGACACCAAAAAGATAAGTCTAGAATTTGTATGTAATTTCATTACTGCAATACAAAGTGATTTCTCTTGGTGTGGTGGGTTTTTCTCCTGTAAGGGTTTTCCCACGTATATCTGGTGTTCATGTGTGTTTGTCAAATACTCTGTTTCTATTGTCTGTTTCATAGTGCATCTTAATTGGACTATAATTGTAAATTTTAAAGTGTATCTACATTCTTTCCTGAGGTATCAACGTTAGGAGAATTGTTTTTTGCATCTAATTTTCCTTACAAGTGGTATCTGAGCCTGGCTAGTTTGTGTTATCCTTGTGGGTATGTTGGGTTCTTTGTGTCAATTATGTTTAGTGGAAGTCTTGTAGAAAATTGTTCTTTCTGATTACAGGTTGAGATGGCTAGTACATCAGGAAAGTTTGAAATAGAGAATTTCAATGGTAGTAACTTTGAGTTGTGGAAACTCAAGATGGGGGATCTTCTAGTTGATCATGATCTGTGGCTTGCAGTGTCTAGAACTAAACTTTCAGGCATGAAGCAAGAAGATTGGGACCTTGCAGATAGGAAGTCTAAGGGGCTGATAAGGCTCTGTTTGGTAGACTTAGTTCTTCTGAATGTGCATGAGGAGAAGACTGCCTCTTCTTTTTGGAACAGACTGACGTCTATTTATCAAGGAAAGTATTTGGTGAATAAATTATTCTTGAGGAAGAAGCTATACTCGTTGAGAATGCAGGAAGGAGGGTTTGTGGTTGATCATCTGAATGCATTTAATATGTTGCTTGCTCAATTGACATTTGTTGGTGCGAAGACTGAAGAAGAGGATCGTTGTATGGTTCTATTGTGTTATTTTCCAGACTCATGGGATAATCTGGTGATGGCGATTGGGAGTACAACATCGAGTTTCAAAATGGAAGATGTTGCATCTTTGTTGTCAGAAGAGATGAGAAGGAAATCTTCTGAGATGGTGAAGGAAGCTCTTGCTGTCAGAGGAAGACCGAAAGAGAAAGGCAAGAAGAAGGATAAGAAGTCTAAATCAAAATCAGAGGGGAGATCAAAGTCTCCTAGCAAGACGTCCAAGGTGAAATGTTGGAACTATGGGAAACCTAGTCATGTCTGAAAGGATTATAAAGAGGAGAAAAAGAAGAAGAAGGGCTCTTCTGATTATGGTTCTTCTCATAGTGATGGTGACACCTTCATTGCAGCCTTGACAACTCAGGCATCAGGTGATGTCTAGCTGATTGATTCTAGAGCATTGTTCCACATGACATCTCATAGAGAGTGGTTCACAAAGTATGAAGAATATGATGGTGGAGAGGTGTACTTGGTGAGTGATTCAACTTTGGAGATTTTTGGCCATGGAAGAGTCAAGATACAATTCCCTGATGGTAGAGTAAAGGGAATCAATAATGTTATGCACATACTAGGTCTGGCTTGAAATCTATTATCTGTAAGTATGCTGAATGATATTGGAGTTCAAGTTACGTTCTCAGGAAATGGCTACAAGATGACTAGAGGTGCTCGAATTGGTACCCTGTACAAGCTGGATGCATAGGCTGTTCAATGTAACAGTGTCTCTCGAAAGTCACTAAAAGTTGCTCATGGAGGTAATGAGGGAAATATCCCTAATTACGTAAACTCTATGGAAGTAAAACTTCTTGCAGAGAAGACTATGCTTTGGCATCATAGGTTAGGCCACATAGGAGAAAAAGGTTTAAAAACCTTGAAGAATAAAAACCTGGTAGAGGGGCTTGAAGACAGTAATCTTGAATTTGAATTTTATGAAAATTGTATATATGGAAAGCAGCACCATGTTTCGTTTTATTCTAGTCCTCATAAATCTTTTGGTTTGCTAGATTATATTCATTCAGATGTGTTTGGTCTAGTAGATGTTCCTTTTTTGTCTAAATCAAGATACTATGTGTCATTCATTGATGATTATTCAAGAAGAGCATTTGTATATTTTCTGAAAAGTAAGTTAAAATTATTTAGTCGGTTTAAAGAATTTAAAAATCTTGTTGAAAATCTGACTAGTAGAAAAATAAAATACTTAAGGACTAATAATGGTGGTGAATTCTGTTCTGATGAATTTGAAAGATACTGTAAAGACCATGGAATTAAAAGACACAAGACTACACCTTATACTCCACAACATAATGGAGTTGCAGAAAGGTTCAATAGGACAGTGATGGAGAGAGCACGAAGTATGCTCAGTAGTGCTGGCTTGGAGGAGAAGTTTTGGGCTGAGGTTGTGTCTACTACATGTTATTTAATTAATCATTCTCCAAATTCTATTCTTGTTGAGAAAACACCTTTGGAAGCTTGGTCTGGTAAGAAGCCCTCACTTAGACATGTTCGTGTTTTTGGCTGTGAGGCATATTCTCATGTGCTAGATGTGAAAAGATCTAAACTGGGGAATAAGGCTATCAAATGTATTTTTATTAGCTATAGTGCTATCATAAAGGGATACAAGCTTTGGAATCATGATATAAAGAAGGTTGTATATAGCAGAAGTATAATCTTTTGTGAGCTAAAACCTTCCACTTTGGATCTGCAGTCAGAGACAAAGTCATATAACAATAAGGATGTAACATTAATTCCTCCTACACCAGAGAAAGAGGAATTGGAAATTCAAAATGTACCTAAAACTGAGGAGAGCTTGAGCAGTTCTAAAAGTTTTGAAGAAGAAGAACCCCAGCCTCAGCAAGTGAGGAGGTCAACCCGAGAAAGAAAACAACCAGATAGGTATGGGTTCTCATTGATTGATTCTACTTGTTCCTATGATTTGATTTCTAGTACTAATGAACCTAGGACTATGAAAGAGGCATTTAAAATGTCTAATTTAGATTCTTGGTTGGAAGCCATGGAAGAAGAGATGGCATCATTAGATAAGAATGAACCTTGGAGTCTGATGCCCTTGCCTAAAGGCAGAAAGGTAGTTGGCTGCAAATGGGTATTTAAGAAAAAGATTGGTCTAGATGGCAGTGTAGAAAAGTACAAGGCAAGACTAGTTGCAAAGGGTTATTCCCAGGTAGAGGGAATCGATTATGGGGAAATATTTGTTCTTGTAACAAAGCTGACATCTATTAGATTTATTTTGTCACTTGCAGTAGCATATGACTTAGAGGTCGAATAGATGGATGTGAAGACAACATTTCTTCATGGTGATCTTGAAGAAGAAATCTATATGTCCCAGCCTGAGCACTTTGTTGAGAAAGGTAAATAAAAACTAGTATGCAAATTAAAGAAGTATATGTATGGGTTAAAGTAGTCACCTAGAATGTGGTATTAGAAATTTGATACTTTTGTATTGTCTTTGGGATTTGTGAGATCAAAATTTGATCACTGCATATATTATAAAGCTGAAAGTGATCAAATACTTGTTATTGCTCTTTATGTTGATGATATATTGTTCGTAGGAAATAACAAGCTAATGATTTTTGATCTTAAGTCTTAGTTGTCTGCTAAGTTTGAAATGAAGGATCTTGGGGCAACAAGGTATATTCTGGGGATGTAGATAACTAGGGACAAGAAGAATAGAAAACTATGGCTCAGTCAGAGTAAGTATATCAGAACTTTTCTTGAGAGATTTTGTATGAATGATTGCAAATAGCTAGTGGTTCTAGTCATGCAAGGAAAAAGGCTATCTGTTGAGGACTATCCAAAATCTCCTACTGAGATGGAGGACATGACCAGTGTACCCTATGCTAGTGCAGTATGCAGTCTTATGTATGCAATGGTCTGTACAAGGCCAGACATTGCCCAAGCAGTGGGAGTTCTTAGACGATTTATGGCTAATCTAGGAAGAATGCATTGGGATGCTATGAAGAGAGTGTTTAGATATTTGAAGGGTACTTCAAATTTCACTTTGTGTTACCATGGGAATTCGGTTGAATCATAGAGGACTCTCAACATTCATGGTTATGTAGATTCTAATTGGGCAGGGGACATTGATAGCAGGAGGTCCACGAGTGGATACATCTTGATGTTAAATGGTGGTGCAGTGAGTTGGATGAGCAAGTGGTAGGTTGTAGTTGCTTTGTCCACTACGGAGGCTAAATACATGGCAGCTACTCATGCTTGTAAAGAAGTTGTATGGTTGAAACATTTTTGTTATAACATTAGTTTTGATGCAGGGGAAATAACTATTTTCTGTGACAGTCAGAGTGCAATTTGTCTGACAAAGAACCCTACTTTCCATGCCAGGACAAAACATATTGATGTACAGTACCACTTTGTACGAGATATGGTGGAGGATGGAAAGGTCAGTTTGGAAAAGGTTGATACTCTAGAGAATTTTGCAGATTCATTAACAAAGCCAGTGAGCACACACAAGTTCAGGTGGTATGCCAGTTCGATGGGCCTTAGTGCCGATGATTTTTAGTAAGTTATGTTGTGCTCTGGAGGTGCTTGTATGATCTTCGTCAAGTGGGAGATTGTTGGAAATATGTGCCTCAAACAATACAGGCTGAAACCTCCATTAGAGATAAGTCAGTGTGACATCTTCATTGTCTGGCCGACTAGCAGCTTGATTCATTCTGGTTTGTATAGGTTGTTGTGACCTTGCAAATGTCTTGCCAAAAGGTTGCAATGAGGATTATATTGCTGTGACAGAGTGTATTCGTTATGACCTCATAGTGCTTGGGATACCTTTGGCCAACATGCCATTCAATCATGTATCAGGGAGACTCTTGGTGACCATGATCTTCGGTGTAACACGGTGGCTCAGTGAAGCATCTTAGCAAAAGCTAATGTCTCGCTGACAAGAATACTGTTGGTGTCTTCACTGTAACATATGGCTCGATGAGAAGTCCCAGCGAACGAAGAGGGTCACGCCGATGGGGAAACATCCAAACGTTCTTCAGTGTAACTCAAAGTGATCAGAGAAACCTCTTAGCGATGGTGAATGTTTTGCTGATAGTCGATGGCTATCAAGGTAACTCAAAGGTCCCGGGAAGACATCTCCATGAATGTTGAAGGTCTCACTGACAGGAACATCTTTTGAAGTCTTCAGTGTAGCTCTTGGCAAATATTTGTCATCTGTGGAACACGGTGGTCTCGGTAAGAATTCCCAGTGACTTTGATGAGTCTTGCCAATGATGAAGAGCCTTCAGGGTAAGTCTTGGAGTTCGGTATGTCCTCTTAGTGAAGGGTGTATGTCTTGGCAACTGTTGATAGCTTCAAGGTGACAATAGAGATCTTGGAAAAACCTCTTGACGATATCGGTATGTCTTGCCAACTATCCTTTGGAGCTCGATATGACTTGTCTTCGACATACCTTTGGTGACTCGCTATGATCTCCTAGCAAATGCGATAGGTTTGGGAAATTGCTTGATGACTCGATGTAACTCATGAAGCTTGATATAATTTCTTAGTGATAACAGAGACTCTTGGCAATATCGGTATGAAGTCTATGTGGCATCGGCTAGACACTGTTAGTGTCTCACTGAGATTCTAGTACATTGCAAATTTTGTTGACCGAGTAAGACTATCTGATGTGGCATCTTGTGGACGAATAGGAGGAGCTGAATGGGAATAGTTGGAAGACAGTCAATTGTGACAGTTCTGTGAGGAATTTCTATAGATAGAGTTCGAGATGGATATACTCTGTGATTGCAGTTTGTAATCGGTTGGTTAGTTCAACAGATTGTTGCATGATTGAAGCAGTGGAAGAATCTTATTCCGTGGACTGTAATTGTGAAGGTTCCTATGCAATTTTTGTAAATGGTGAATGGTGATGTACAATGACACCAGAAAGATAAGTCTGGAATTTGTATGTAATTTCATTACTGTAATACAAAGTGATTTCTCCTGGTGTGGTGGGTTTTTCTCCCGTAAGGGTTTTCCCGCGTATATCTGGTGTTCATGTGTGTTTGTCAAATACTCTGTTTCTATTGTCTATTTCATAGTGCATCTTAATTGGACTCTAATTGTAAATTTTAAAGTGTATCTACATTCTTTCTTGAGGTATTGACGTTAGGAGAATTATTTTTTGCATCTGATTTTCCTTACAACAATGAGAAAATAAAGAGAATAAGAAGGAACAAAAGAATCCTTAAAATTATTCTATTGAAGACACCTGGAAGCTTCATCCTCCATTAATCAACAACTAAAAAAAATCCTCTAATCTCCCCCCATTTTACCACTATAGTTGAGAAAAAATATGCTCTCCTATGAAAGCCCCTTTTTTGTCTTCATTTGCAAATCTCGTGCATCTTTTACCCTACAAGTAAAAAGAATTTTCCACCTCCATTTTCACTTTGCAAGTGAAAAATATTTACTCTTGGGTAAAAACCCACTTACCCAACTATTAAAAATGCTTTTCAATGCTACAGTTTAACCTTTTTCACCTTATCTGGGTCGTTTTGTCACTACAAGCACTCAAAAACATCAAAACTTCTATAAAAATGCTTCTTAGGTAATGGAAATGGTTAAGGCATCTTTCTGGAGCATGAACGAGCATTTTATAGGCTGTACATGTGTTTAAAATTCAACTTAAAGCCAAAACACGTGATTACAATTTAATTTCAGCTCCCTCTATTATTCATGGCACCCAAAAATTGTGCCCAGATATAAGGAAATGGCTACAATAAATCATATTTTTCCTCTTTCCTTCCCAGAGAAATTCCATCGTTTAATACCTATCCACCATTGATTAGAACATATTTTCCATAAAAATGCTTTTCCTGCAACCATCGTTGTTTGCTTCCTCCATTTCCATTTCATTTTGGCGATGCACAATTTGTCATGAAGATTCAAAGGTTTTTCATGGACTCAATAGCTAATAAGAAATGGGAATTAAATTCCCTTAATAGTAAACCTTTGAAAAAAATATTATTAAAATTACCCCAAATGCCATTCATGTGCCTGAATGAACCGTCATTGAAATAATTTCAACCAAGAAAACATTACAGCGATGAGTGATGAAAATAAAATCATTTGCTTCATCGTTGAAGACCAATTGGAATGAGGAAGCATTTCGACGATGGGCAATGGAAAGCAAATCCATTGCTCATTGTTGAAGTTTAGTTGGAATGGAAAAGCTTTACTATAATAGGTGATGAAGAAACATTAAAGAAACATTCCATATCATGGATTTATAGCTAGAAACATTGCATCACTGAAATCAAATGGGAAAGACAGCTTTTTCACGACTAGTGATGAGTTTTTCTATGCAACCATGAAAGCCATGTCTGGACTAATTAGAGACAAGAATTAAACTTGCTCTCCCCAAAAAAAATTGAAATGCATTTTATATTTTCTCTAAATGCTCCTTTTACATTTGCACAATATTTAAAATAGTCACAATATTTTAAATATTAACATTTGAAACATTAGCAAAATTGTGACTTCTAATTATGCCTGCAGGCCAAATGGAGAAATTTATTGCAAGAAAACCAAGAAACCTTGAGCCATGAAAATTTTTGCAGGGACATTATCAATTATTTAGAGAAAACCCATTTCCTCAAAAATTTCATCGCCGAAAGATTTCTAGGATCTCCTTTATAAATTGTCCCCTAGGACATGTTTGCCACACCCGAAATGCATTAACATAACACATCAGATGACCTCCATTTTTGATGAAAATGTAGTTGTAGACATTTCAAACAAAAAAATTAATGGGTTTTTCTTAGATTTTCAAAATTTGAAACTTTTCATAACACCAATTTTGGCCATGTTGTAGTAAAAAAAAGATTAGTTAACCCATCAAAACTCATGTAGGAGGTGAGGAATTGAGCATGCATGTTACCATTTGAACCAAAAATACAATGCAATAAATGACATGACAAAATTCATCCTAAGGTACAAGATATTAACATCCAAAGTGGCTTAGTCAGACTTTTTTGCAACTACAGCTATCCAAAACCAACTCGAGCACACTAAGTCATCTCCTTGAAAAATTATCAAATCTTCTCCTAGGAAACTGGCACTAGACACACTAAATCATTTAGGTGCATTGAAAATTCATGCAAGAGGTTTTTTCCTCAATCATCATTCTATGCGAGATATTAGGGGTCAAAGTTGACCACATTGAAACATGTCAAAAATGTAGATGTAAAAGCAGAACAAACTACATTTGCTTTTGATCTCGAAAAAATATCAAATCAGATCATAAGGCTCTGAAACCATACCAGAGATCATATGAATGTGGGGATAATGCAAAGAAACAATCCATTAGTCTTGACAATCATCCAACCAAGAAATATTAGCTCAGATGGGAGGCCACTTCGAAGGGTAGAGAGTTTGCAAACAATAAAATAGTCCCAGAACCCTCCAGCTTTTCTTTTCAAAACCTTGTTAAAACTCATCATGGGAGGATGAAATGTGACATAAATATTCACATATGTCAAATGAGTATTCTCACCAAGGATTTTGGCATGAAAATCAACTAGCTCCAAATTGTGACCCTCCAAATTAGGTCATTTAGGTAGATTTTTCAGGTTCACTTTTGATTGTGCAAAGGAAAAAATTTCCATATGGGCACTTCAAATTTGAAAAATTTGACAGTCCCTACACATGCATTTAAATACATTAGATAAGAGATTTAAAGCATGGTTCTTATGATGATACCTTCTATTCAAGAGGAACTTGAATCTTTTCTTCCCTGGGAGTATGGTGTAGGGGCACCCACAAGTTTCATGCCTCCAAGAGGAAAAAATGTCATTTTGTTCTGTTTTTGTGGTTTTCTTATGTAATAAGGTCCTCATGGATCATTTCATGCTTGTTTAGGTCTATTTTGAGTGCTTAAAGGTGAATTAGAGTTTAGTTGCAAAATATTGTAAAGTTGCATAATGTTGCAAAAACAACTTTTACACTTTTATTGTCAAATGAGAATATGAATGGTTGGAAGTTGAAATGTGGTTTGTAACTATTGGGAATCTATTTGAAATACCTTAAAAGGCCTTGTACCATTGACCAGGAGGTTGTGTTTTTGGATATTTGAAGTTTGAGTAATGAAAACCCTATTTTATATAATTTTTGAACATGTTCTTTTCTTATCTGGTGAATAGTATTGTCAGCATGGATTAATAATGACTCTAAAACCTGTTGGATAGTGTTGGCACATGAATCCTCTAAATTTTGGCTTTTGTTTCATTGATTTTCATTAAGTTTTGTAGAGTTTACAAGCGTTTTTCTAAAAATAGTCCATAATCTTAGGTTCTAGGGTTTTGGTTGGCACATGTTTTGGTGATGCCCTAAGTCAGATTTCTTTATGTTTTAAGTCTAATTGGAAAAGGATAGTCAACTTTTAAAGGTTTCCATCCAAAGTAACCTACCTTGATTTTGAGATATATTGTATAAAGTACAAATGGGTATCTAGAAATATGTTTACATTTTTATATCATGTATGCAATGAAATTTATGGCCAAAAAACCCAATTTGCTACCTCCATGTTTTAATTTTTAAGAGCAAGTTGTCAATTTTTGATGGTTTCCATACAAAGGAATATGCCCTAGTTTTGAGATATGTTGGTAAATGGTGAAAAGGGTATCTGAAAGTTCCTTTACATTTTAAATTTCATGGTTCCTCTGAAAGTTATGAAGCAAAAACCAATTTTGAAAGGCTACAAGGAGCATGAGGCCTAATGAAGGAAAACCCATCATTTGAATGATTAGAGATTGAAAGTTTTCTTGTTTGTGGATTGATTGGAGTTATCCACCCCTACTCTACATCATGTGCATATCCATGTATGTGTCACACTCACATTGTTCTAGGTCCATCTCCACTATGAGCCCCTTCCTAGACCATGATCACAACCAAAGCTTGAGGGCTTAAGGAGCCATATGCCCCAACCATAGAGAGATCCCATTTTGTACATCATTTTTGTAGCTACGAGATATATATATGATTTTTAGATTTTTTTTATAGACATTGACACACATATTCAATAGCCACTCATTTTTTACGATAGCGGCTCAATATATGTACGGGATATTGGTTTCAACATTATCGCATTATGTATTTTGATGTGTATGCTTCTTTATTTTTATGTATGTTGATTTTATGGATGTTATGTATGTATATATGGATGTATATTAATTAAATACAATGATTATCTAATTGCCTTAAAATTTATAATGTAATGCATGGATACATAACATAGTAATATACATGTATGTATACCTCTTCACACACACATGGTCACATCATAACACAATTTTTTTTTATAATGTCTTAATGAATAAATCCAACACATGTAGTTCTACTACCCCTAAAGAGTGAACACCACACACATGACACATTAGAGACTACACATAGTATCGACAAAGATGCATTGCATTAATGGGTTCTTTTAGAGGAATTCCATCCATAGATGATAATCCATAGGCACCAAAACTATACACAAAGATAAAAATGTAAGGGCCTAACTAGTTAGGACTAAATTTCCCCATTTGATTTGGCAGCACATTTACATTTCTCTGATTGTCAAAGAGGTCTAGACCACCCACTTTAAAAGTTCTAGGAAGCACACTTTGATCATACTATCTAGATAATGATCATTGATAAGCTTTAAGATGAATGAGGGCCTATAATTAGTGTTCATCGAGAGTCTATAGCTAATGCAAATGATTAGCTTGGTAAGTATCATTATCAATTAACCCTTTAAGGGAAACCCAGAAAGATAGAATCTATAACTCTAAAGGAATGATAGCTTCGACACCATATGCAAGGTTATAAGATGTCATTCCGATCACCGTATGAATGCTCGTGTGATAAGCCCATAAAGTGTATGTTAATTGAATATTCTAATCCTTACCATGTTTATTAACTATTTTATGAAGGATGAGCTCAAGAGTCTTATTAGACTCTTTCACTTGAGCATTAGATTGAAGATAATAAAGTGTAGAAAATCTATATTGAATGTGAAATTTCTCCATGAATTGTTTTACTTCCTTATTCATGAATGGCATACCATTGTCAGAAACAAGTGTAGAAGGAAACCCAAAATGAGAAATAATGTTATTAATAAGATAGCTACAAATAGCTTCAACATTTGTAGAGTGAAACAGGATAGATTTGACCCATTCCATGAAGTAATTTGTGGCAGTAATGATAAAGGTATGTCCCTTAGAAGGAGATGATGTTTTTCCAATAATATTCAACCCCCATTTTACAATTGGCCAAGGAGAGGTCTGGTTTTGTAATTCTTGTGCAAGTGCATGAATAAGATGACTATGTTGCTGACATTGTGGGTAGTTCTTGATAAAATCAAAGGAATCTTGTTCTATCATTTGCCAAAAGTACCCCATCTGTATCAATTTCCTCACCAGGGATTTACCACTAAAGTGTCAACCCCTAGAGCTTGAATGGGATTCTTTAAGAGCAAGGGGTATTTCCACTTTAGTGAGACATTGGAGAAGCAAGCCATTATAATATTTTTGATAAAGAACATCAAATAAGATAACATAATGGACTGAAAGCTTTCATATACGAGTGTGATTATTCTTTGTCTCATAATCGAGAAAGCTCCCAGTCTTAAGGTAGTTGTAAATATAAGAAAACCATTCTCTCGAGTCTACATGAGAACACACAAAAGTATTAGATTTAGGTTGATCGGCAACAACCAAGGTTTGAAGGACCTAAACCAGGAAGTGGTATTCTTTTGCATCCTCATCTGAAGGTACTAGGGAAGCAACACTTGTCATGGCATATACATGTTTATTCTCCCTCCTAGGGACACTGTCTATTGTGAAAGAGGAGAACTGTTTAAGCAAGGACAAAGCAAGGTTTCAATAAAAAGATAAATTACTTTTCTTAACTTGATAGGCTACCATAATCTAATTCACAATAAGCTCATAATCACCCAGTATGCAGAGATGTCTTATTTTTAGTTCAATCATAGCACACAAGCTGGAAATGAGGGCTTCATACTCAACAATGTTATTAGTGCAAGGAAAGTCCAATCAAAAGGATAAAGGGACTTAATTACCTTTGGATGATATTAGGACTACACCCGTTCTAGAGCCAATTTGACATCTCGACCCATCAAAGTACATTTTCCATTCAAGGGCATAATTGATCACAAGAATGTTCTCATCAGGAAACAAATCTAAATTCAGGAAGGAGTGAGATGAGGGAGCATCTTCCAATTGATTGGCAAGTGTTTAACCCTTTATTGAATTTCAGTTAATGAACTTGTTGACGTGTGTTTTGGCACAACAACATGCAAACAGAATATTGCTACTCTGTTTCTCCTCAAAGAGAAAGATGATCACATGGATATCTCAACTCCCAAGCTCTTTGTAGTTGGTTCTCAACTGTGATGATGTTGCTCAATTGGTCAATGTAACAGTAATATTCAAGGGGCCTGCTAGTGTTGGGCTTCTGGATTGTTCTAAGATCAAGCATGAAATAAAACCTAATTTAACTAGGGTTTTTAAAGAAACAACAAAAGATAGGTTAGATCTTTGGAACAAAAAAGAATGACAATCCTTCTAACTTAACCAGACTTGCTACCTTTCAAGGAGTTTGTTAACTAAAACTACAAAACAAAGTAAACTTGTGATTGACACACATCCTCTTTCATTCACAGTGCTAATTCAAATAACAAGTTTTAAGTTACCATTTAAACAAAACATAAAATAAGACTTCAATCCTTGAAAGATTCTCAAATCAAATGATTAACTTAAAACAAATATCAATCAGGAACACAATATGAAGTAGATTAAACTCTGATTGCTTCTACTATTAGTGAAATAGATAAGCAATATTTACAAGGCTGACACAATCACCAGTGTACAAAGAATCTGCGATTCCAGATTGTTTCCAACTACACTAAGTGAACTTGGAAAATACATTACAGCCAATACTGAACTTTACTACTAGACAAGAAGACAAAAGAAGCTCTCATTACTAAGAATCAAGATGCAACTCTATCTCCTACTTTTGAAAATTCCTAATCTATCACTGCTCTTAACTTTTAATCCTTCCTTTTTAATTCTAATCCTAACTATTTCTTAAAGTTTCTAACCTCTTACCAAGAGGCTAGAATGCCTTATATATAGAATATACCAAAACAGATGCATTGGCTACTATTTTAGGGTTTACAAAATATATGCTTCCAGGAGATTCAGCTCTCAGATCTTTTTGAAGAGAGTCAATCCTATATTCAATGTGTAGCCCCACTGTCCATATTGATAAAAGGTTATTCTGGGGGTGATTTATAGATCTTTTGTGACAATAGCATTAAATTCAGGCCTTCGTGTCCATCTTGAACTTTGTTAGGGTTGCCTTGAATTCCCTAGGGCACTTTACCATTAATACTAATCAACCTCTGCCGGTGGTTACTACAGCTATCCTTGCGAGTCACAAATCCTTCCTTCCCTTGGCTTCCTTCATGTTCTAGACTTCTATTGTAGTTTGACCATCCTCTGGAACATCATCGGGCCTCCTTGTAGATTTGAACATTACAATCAAGCCAATCCATCGCACCCCTGATCTCAGAATGGATCCATCTCGCTTGCACTCTATTGGTCTTCTTACAAACAGATGGTCAATCGGTCAATAGGTCATCTTCTTATGATTGGAGGAAGAGAGGCCACATAGGATTCCTTGGCAGTCAAAAGTGGTCCGTATTGAATCACATGTCGGTGAGACACTCATCGTCTTGCAGAGACCTTACCCCGAATTCCTCTTCCCTTACCGAGCCCCTCCTTCTTATCGACAAGACTCCTCAATGTCGGTTAGAGGCTATGGCGAGTTCCCCTTATAGCATCTCCCATCGCTGAGAGACCATTGGGTCAGCAAGACATCTTAGCGAACCCATTCCATTCGCTCAGAGTCTCCCCGAGTTCCTTTTATTCCCCCGAGCTCAGGTCCTTTTGCTTCGATGTAATTTTCTTTCTTTGCCAAGACCTTTTGGCAAAGGCATGATCCTCTGCCAAACTCCATTTTTTTAGTGGGACATTCCATGGATAGGGAGACATCATAGTGACATAGTCATCCCTTGCCATGACCATTCCCCCATCACTGAGACTAGGGGTCATCGGTGAGACCTTTGACCAAACTCGTTTCCTTTTGCCAAGACATCTCTATCGGCGAGACTTCTCGCCGAAGCCACTCTGTTTTTCCAATACCACTTTACTTCGGCAAGAGTTCACCCCATCAGTGAAACTTCTTACGGAAGCCACCTTTCTCTTGGCAAGATTCCTTTGTGTCGCTGAGACTTCTTTCGGTCAGTGAGACTTTACACCGACCGAGGCTTGCTTCGCCGAGTGCTAACTTTCTCTGGGCTCCTCCTACCTTTTCGACAAGACATCTGCTAATTGACCAGACCTTCTGCCAAAGGCAAAAATTATCACTGAGACTTCCTCCTTCACTGGGACCCTATATTGAAGTCCCCAGCTTTGACAAGAGTTCATTTGAGTTTGGGGAGAGCTTGATTGATCGGAAAGACTTCCTACCGACACCACACCCTTGTCAGTGAGACACTTCTTTTCAGTAAGATGTTACGCCGACCTCAGAATACTTTGGCAAGGGCTTTATCTTTATGGTAGTTCTATTTTATTTCAGTGAGACAAAATCCCTTCACCGAGACCTTTTTCAGAAGAAATCCTATTTTTCCCCATCGGCGAGACCCGATGCATTCACCGAGACTTCATGGCAAAGAGAAAATATCCCACCGACGTATGGATCCCACTTCTGCCAATCAGTAAGACACAAAGATCTCGCCAAGACCTTTCTTCGAAGGAGATTCTCATGCCGATGGGAAACTCCATGTGAACTCAGATCGTCGTGACCTCCCTGAGGTCTTGTTGATAGGAAACACAAACGCTTATCGACAGAATGCACTGGTAGTCAGCAAGACATCTGCAAGGTCTTGCCGACTTTCTTCTTAGAGGAAAATTAGGACCAACTGGAATGAGGAATGTATTCCAACTGAGCTCCCTTGACAAATATCATCATGTGCGTGATTTAATCCCGCAAAACAGAGTCCCCATTAGCCATCAGAAGGACATAAGATATATTATAATAAATCTTCTATTGTCCATGATTATTTCACTGAATTCTTAGCAAGAAGAAAACCAACTTAAGTTGAGACAACCAAAATTTGACAAAACTAGAAGACAAATTCAGGTAGAAGATAGAAGAAACCCCAAGAGCAAAGAAAATAAACAAAAGCAACAAAAGAAAAAGAAAGGGGGACCCATTTTATTCCAAAATAAAATGGGGTGGTTATGCAAGGCATAACAAATGGCGACTCGGTTGGGAAAATGGTTTAACCATTTTGAAGAAGTTGAAGGATTTAGCTACCCAGAACTCCTGGTTCATGAATATCACAACTCCATATGGGTCAGTTATAACAACCAAGGTTGAGCTACAATATCAAATGTAAATCAACACTAGCTACCCCCTAAATCTATGTGTGTGCTTGATAGTGCATCATCCTCTCATAAAGTTTTTTTCTTCTTTGAGACAACAATGTGCAAGATTTGAGCTACATAGGTTGATTCCCTTCCGTGCAATGATATCTCGGGCATTGCTCTGCTGCCAGTCAGGCATCCATAGCCCCGACGAAGATACCTCTAGTTTCCTCATAGCATTGTTCTACTGCCAATCAGGTGTCCATAGCCCCGGTAGAGATACTGGAATCATCCATTCATATTGAGTCCTCTCTTTAGATAATTATTTTCTTTTCTCTCTCCTTTTTTTTTTAAGAGTTTCAGACATTTCATTTAGTTCTTTTTCAATATGTTAGATGTTTAACATCTGATCTGGGTTGAAAACTACCATGGACCTCATAACAACACTTGGGAGATCAGATTTTTCACTCAAATCTTACAACACTATCACCCTAGGAAAAATATACTGATAGAAAGGAGATGATCTTAATGATTTGTGGCAGATTCAGAGGAGCTAACGAAAGTTGTTTACTTGGCACCTTGTTTTCAAGACCTTCCACAACCTTTATTGACAATATACATGAAATAACAAGTTTAGGACAAAATCATCCAATCAAAAAGCCTGAAAATACCTAAGCCATTTTTCTCTTTGTGACCATAGCATACTTTAGATAACAACCCACAGTTTCAGATGGAAAGGACATATCAACCCCAAAGAACAAAACAAAACATAAACCACAGAACAAGGGAAACAAAAAGACAAAAAGGAAAGACAAACAAACAATTGGCAAATTATTTACAAACAAGAGCAAATTAATTACACGAAGAGCAACAAGTTATTCACAAGAAAAAACACCAAAGTATTTACAAAAAAAAAAAATTATTTACAAATAGGAGACAAATAATTTATTTACATAAAGGACAATGAATTACTTACATGCAAAATAGAAATTAACAAGCTTTATGACTCAAAATAGTGCTTAAAAAACTATCCATTGACAGGGAAGGGAACATGTTCTCCAGTTAAGCTACTAAATCGGAAAGCATTTTCCCCTAGGATTTCAAAAATTTGATAAGGACCTAGCCAGAGTTTGTCAAATTTCTGGTGATTGTCCTTCTTTTCACTAGCTTTATCCTATAACAATACAAGGTCAAATATCCTAAAAGCTTTGATTTTGGCTCTTTTGTCAAACCAACGTTTGACAATAGCCTGGTGCCTAAAGAATTGTTGCAATGAGGCATCTCTCTGTTCTTTTAATTTCAACAAAGCAACTAATCTTACTTCTATCCTATTGTCACTAGAGTAGAATTTTTCCATGAACTCAAGGATAGGTATTTGCAGATGGATAGGAAAGACAGGCTCTTGGCCATATACCAGCTTGAATGGTGAGGTGTTTAAAGTAGCCTTAATCCTAGTCTTGTCTTCCCATAATGGAAATCTCAGTTGGGTATGCCAGTCTCTAGGGTTATGTTCTAATAGTTTCTTAATTACCCCTAAGAGATTCTTATTGGTTGACTCTACAACTTCATTTCCTTGTGGGTAATAATTTGAAGAATATTTCAAAACAATTTTGTGATCATATGCCCACGAAATAAACTCAGCAGAGGAAAAGGTAGAGCCATTGTCACATACTAGAGCGAAGGGTACCCCAAACCTTGTAGTGATGCACTCAGTGAGGAACTTGATCACTACCTCTGTAGTGTTGTTCTTGTAGGGTATAGCCTCTGTCCACCTCATGTAGTAGTTAGTAGTAGTCAAGATAAACTTGTGTCCTGTAGAAGAATTCAGGTTAATTACCCTAATAAAATCCAATGCCCACTGGGCAAATGGCCTTACCTCATAGACGGGCTACAAAGGCATGGTTGAATGGTGTTCCCTTGGTGCAGAAATCTAATAGATGTGACATGTCCTCACATGCTAATGGAAATATTTGAATACACAAGTCTAGTAATAACCAGATCCGAGGATCTGATGTACCAAAGAATCTGTAGACCCATGACATGTGCCATGTTTCCCATGAAACTCAGAGATCACATGTTTAGCCTCTTGATGATCAAGGCATCTCAGGTATACTCCTTCGAAATTCTTCCTATATAGCAACCCTCCTCTAAGCATGTAGTGAGAGCTCATCATTCTCAGGGCTCTCTTTTGAGTTGAGTTCATCCCCTCTAGACACCGATTATAGAGCATCAAGCAAATGGTATCAACATACCAAGGGTCGTTAGAGAAAGACTGGGTCATGTATTGCTAATAGATGATTGTTGCCAGCATTCACCATGGACTTGGACAAACCCATGCCCCTGACTAGTCTCATAGGGTGTATCTCCAAATTGAATTCTTGAAGGATGGCCATCCATATGCCTCTCCTTTCTCCTAGCTCGCTTTGCATGAGTAGGGACTTCATAGCTACATCATGAACTACAACAACAATTTGGCTTCCGAGAATGTAATGTTGGAACTTCTTGATAGCCCGAACCAGTGCAAAAGCTTGCTTCTCCAAAGGTGGGTATTTGATTTTCATGTTTTTGAATGGGGAGCTCATGAAAGAAATCGGTCTCTTCTCTGCCTCTTCTTTTCGTTGAGTTAAAACAGCCGCGCATGAATGCTTAGAGGCAAAAGAGTAAATGTAGAATGGCCTGATGTGATCGGGGCTGGTAAGGACCGGTGCTTCTAAGATGGATCGTTTGACTTGTGAAAACATGACCTTTGCTTCATCAATCCACTCTACCTTGGCGTCCTTTTTCATAATTTCGTTGAGGGGTTTCATGATTTCAACAAAGCCCGTGATGAAATTTCTCACAAAGTTGATTTTCCCAAAGAAAGACCTCATTTCTTTCTTGCTTCCAAGCTGGGTGATCTTCAGGATGGACTCGACTCAATCTGGGTCAATTGAAATCCCTCTTTCAAAAATTATGTGTCCCAATTGCTTCCCTTCAAAAACCCCGAACACACATTTTTTTGGATTCAATGAGACTCCATACCGGATGCATCTCTCAAGAACTTTGGCTAAGTCCACAACATGATTCAATCGATCCTTGGAGAACATTGTCAAGTTGTCCATATAAACAATGATGCACTTACCAATCAGGTCCTTGAATGCTATGTCCATGGCGCACTAGAAAGTTGCTCCATCATTTATCAGACTGAATGGCATCCTCCTATACGCGAATGTTCCCCACTTTGTAGTGAAGGTTGTCTTCATTTTGTCTCCAGAGTTGACCATTACCTAATTATATCTAGAATAACTGTCTAGGAATGATATCATTTGAGATCCATTGACAGTCTGCAGGACTTCATCGAGAGAAGGAAGTGGGTAGTTATCCTTTTCTGAGGCTCTATTCAAATTTCTAAAGTTGACACACAGCCTAATCTCCCTATTTTTCTTGTGAACTGGGACTAAGTTAGCCACCCACGTTGAATGGCGTACAAGGAAAATTATCCTTTCTGAGAGTAATTTTTGAACATCTTTATAGACCAATGGTTCAATCAGGGCATTGATAGGGCGCTACTTCTGTCGGAAGGGTTTAGCTTCGGGCTTCAAGGGAATAGTGTGAGTCATAACAGAGGCATCAAATATCTTTAAGTCTTCATAGCCCCAAGCAATTGTAGAAATATATTTCTTAAGTGTCATCAATATGTCTTTTCTGATTGCTTCAGGGTAGGCTTTCCCTATGTAGACATTCCTTTCAGGACTAGAATTAGCTAAGTTAATTATTTTGTATTCACCTCCTTTATCTTCAACTGATATCTTCTCTCAAGCCCTTGGATCTGAGTCAAAAATTCTCTCCAAGGCCACCATTCCCTTGGGAATGTTGTTATACTTTAAGTTAAAAAGTCCTTCTATATCACATTCCTCAGGGTTCCAATCCCCTTGATCTCTATTGAACTCATCAATAATTTTCCCCTCAAAAACATCTGAGTTTGCCAAGAAAGCCAGAATATGCCAATCATCATCAAAGACTTGAAAGTTCGTGATGTTGTCAAGAACAGCAGGGGTAGAAATTAGTTCCACTAAGAATTTCTTGAGCTTGGAGCCTTGCATGGGTTCCAGGGTACTTGCAGCAATAGCCAATGAATCAACTATATGATTTTCTTCTCTAGGGATTAAGCTAATCCCAAAGGCATCAAAGTCTTCGATTAGATTCCATACCCTATTTCTATATACTTCCAGCCTTTTATTGTGACAAGTGTACTAGTTGCGTACCTGCTTGATAACAATTTCTAAATCTCCCTTGACCATCAAGGCTATGACATTCTTCTTATGTGCAAACATCAGTCCCCGTGGTAGATCTTCATATTCTGCTACATACTTATTGCATCCAAATTGTAGCCTATAAGAAGCAAAGAAGGTTTTCTCTTTCGGGCTGGTTAGTTCAATCCCAACACCACAGCCTGTCTTATATTTGGATCCATCAAATGTGAGGTTCCATAGTTGATCATGAGCTAGAGTTGGTCCTTCGGGAGTTATTGTGGGAGTTTCGGTAGAATGAGCCATAGGCAGGGTTGATTGGTCTTTTGCATCAAATGTGAAGGGGAGGTGTTGAACAAGTTCCTCAGGTGTAATTTCTAATCCTTGCTTAGTTATATCATCTGACCTATGACTATCCTTTAGACAGTCCCTTGTGCTTTTGGTTAACCTCTCAAGTTCTGGCATACTTGTGAGTGGAGGAATGTCGAGCAAGCCTTGGGGTTGTTCCACATGAGTATGCTAGTTAAGACATCTGACTAAAGCCAGTTCAATTTGGGAAACATGATTTAAAATGTCAATGCAAGGTGGACAAGTCAATTCAGAATGACTTTGGTAGTGTACCTTGCACCAATTAGGGAGTAGGAGACTTTGCAGATCTACACCTTCTCCCAAGACCAGCTGATCTTGTTGCAGCTTTCTAACTAATGCCTACTGATTTTCATCAATCATAAGATCAGGGAGCTTTAGTATGGGTAGTTCTTTAGGATCAAGAATAGAAAAGGTTAAAGCTTCTTCTCTTTTACAAACACCTATCCAAGTTTCGAAGTAGGCTACCTCATTGGGGAAATCATATTTTGTGATAATATGCTTAAGGCAGGGCTCACTTTCAATCCTAATCTGAGTTGAGACTCCTCTCCATGGTAGCCACATATGTGAAAAGTCAAGGGAAAGATATCCCCCTAGACTTTTCATCAAATCTCTGCTTAGTAACATGCTATAAGTCTCTGGGATGTCTGCCACTTGGACATCTATATTGGTTTGAATCCTAGGGTCTGATCCAACTTGGACATGTACATTTTTCAACTCCCCAACTATGCTAACTTCTGTTTTGTCAAGCTGGATGACCTTCTTGTTAGTTTGGACAGGGTCCAACCCAACTTCTTACATATAGAATATTGCATGACATTGCCTGAAGCCCCTGAATCCAACAAACAGTTATGTATATTCTTCCCACAAATTCTTAAACTCAGGAGAAATAGTGGGGTACCTAACTTATTTCTGTACAAGGCTGCATTCATGTCTGCAGCAGGTGCAACCTTGCTTTTTCCTTTTGATTTATCAGCTAGTTCTAAAGCTTTCAGCACTATCTCCCTTTGAGCAGGGAACCACTTTAAGATGTCAAAGAATGACAAAAAAGTTTTATGTCTCTACATCTCAAAAACAACATCAAATTCTATATTATAACTTGAATTACTTTTGAAAATGGTAGAGGAATTACCCTTATTATGGAAGTCAGGCGGGCCTTTTGGTGGAGGAGGATTATTATCAACACCTTGATTTGGAGGCACCATGTGATTAGGGGGTGCTAATGTAGTGAATGGCCCCTTACTTTTATTTCTCAGAAAGTGTCCTCATTTTGACTAAAAGGCTTGGGCATCATATGTGTCTTCCTCTAGTTCATTCTCACTTTGCATTGGGAATGAGGGCTCTTCTTCAAAGAGATCATAAGCCATTGCAGTATCTAGCGAGTCACCTCCTTTGTTTGAATTCCCCTAGAATGTGTGGGAATCTTCGTGCGCCATCTTGACAACTTTCTCCATTTGAGGGCAGTTTACTTTAGAATGGGTTGCAGTATCATGCAACCTGCACCAATTGGTCATGACGTTGAGGTCGGCCACATTCGCAGTATGTGTTCTTTCCTCATTTGCTTGATAGTTATGAGAAAATCCCCCATTATTGGGCCCTGTATTCCACTTCTTGTTGTTATTTTTCCTTTGGTTATACCCTCTATTTTGATTTTGATATCCTTGATTAGAGGAGTTTTGGCTATGACAACCTCTTTGGTTGTAATTGTTATTATTGTGATAGCTACCCTGATTGCTTTGGGGGGGTTCAATCGAAGTTGAGCCATGTCATTTGTAACTTGGGACAACATTTTCTTCAAGGTTTCTACCTCATTTGTAAGCTGAGTTGTCTTCTCACTCTCCACATTCCTATCAACAGGTGGCTGACCACCATGATTTGGTGTTCCAATTTGGTTTTGATGACCATGGGAACTTTGAGGAAGCTATGATTGTTGAAAGAGATCAAGAATTCCAGTAGCAAAGAATGGGACATGAGGTTGAGTTTTCAATTCAGATATAGGCCCATAGTGGGAAGGAGACATTCTTGGGATAGTATTGAATAGAGGAGTTGGGCTATGCATCTGATATCCTATTGAAGGGAAACCTCCTCCTAGGCCTCCTTGTTGAGAATTGATTTGTTGTTGCAGCTTGATAGCTAGATGATAGACTTTGGATAAAGAATCAATATCAACTGGTTGATAAGTCCTGTGCAAGAACAAGCCAAGAAAGGGGTCTATAACTCTAAAGTAAGCTTGGATGGAACTATTCTCAATGACTAGATAGGGATCTTGCAATCTCCTATACATTCATTGGAATCTGGTATTGAATAAAGGCAAGGATTCACCTGGTTCCTTCCTGATGGTAGAAAATTGATGATATAAAAGAGCTTGGTCCACATAAACTCTGAACTGGTTGATGAAAGCAATTTCCAAATGTGTCCTGGTTAGAATGGAACCTTGAGGAAGATTAAGGTACAAATTGCACACCATGTCCCCTAAGGAGTAAGGGAATAACCTATATACCAGATCATGGTGAGCTATCTGAGCTCTGGTACAAGCATCCTTGAAAGCTTGTATGTGCTCTTCAGCACTCCTTCACTTGCCATGAATATACTTGGGGTAGAATTTCTCAGCGTTCTTGGGAATATCATGAAAACCTCCAGAATAGTCCCTAATGGAGAGCGATTATTCTAAAAGAATGCCATTAGTGGGGTGGTGGTTGAGCCAACTATTGTATGGGTTGAACCAGCTATGATGACACTTGAGATGGACGTGATGGTGGATTGATAGGTATCCACTGGGGTATTGGTGAAAAGCCTAGTGGAGTGAGCAGAGCTGATAAGAGTGGTATGATGGTGGCCCCAGTTTTGTGACCTTGTGTCTTGTTGGGGTCTTGAGTTCTATCAATGGTGAGGGATTTTCAGCTAATCAAAGAACTCTGTGGAGCTTCTCTAATGAGAAAGACCAAGCTTTATCCAGTTTTCCCTTCAAGGCCCTCCTTCTAGCGCCAATTTCTATTGACGTGTGTTTTGGCACAGCAACATGCAAACAAAATATTGCTACTCTGTTTCTCCTGAAAGAGAAAGATGAGCACATGGATATCTCAACTCCCAAGGTCTTTGTAGTTGGTTCTCAACTGTGCTGATGTTGCTCAATTGGTCAATGTAACAGTAATATTCAAGGGGCTTGCTGGTGCTGGGCTTCTATATTGTTCTAAGATCAAGCATGAAATAAAACCTAATTTAACTAGGGTTTTTAAAGAAACAACAAAAGATAGCTCAGAGCTTTGGAACAGAAAAGAATTACAATCCTTCTAACTTAACCAGACTTGCTACCTTTCAAGGAGTTTGTTAACAAAAACTATAGAACAAATTAAACTTGTGATTTACATACAACCTCTTTCATTCACAGTGCTAATTCAAATAATAGATTTTAAGTTACCATTTAAACAAAACATAAAATAAGACTTCAATCCTTGAAAGATTCTCAAATCAAATGATTAACTTAAAACAAATATCATTCAGGAACACAATATGAAGTAGATTAAACTTTGATTGCTTCTACTATTAGTGAAACAAATAAGCAATATTTACAAGGCTGACACAATCACCAGTGTACAGAGAATCTACGATTCCATATTGTTTCCAACTACACTAAGTGAACTTTAATACTAGACAAGAAGACAAAAGAAGCTCTCATTACTAAGAATCAAGATGCAAATCTATCTCCTTTTTCTTTTAAAAAATCCTACTCTACCACTGCTCTGAACTTTTAATCCTTCCTTTTTAATTATAATCCTAACTATTTCTTAAAAGTTCTAACCTCTTACCAAGAGGCCAAAATGCCTTATATACAGAATATACCAAAAGGGTCGCACTGGCTACTATTTTAGGGTTTATAAAATATTTTCTTCTAGGATATTCGGCTCTTAGATCTTTTTGAAGAGAGTTAATCCTGCATTCAATGTGTAGCCCCGTTGTCCATATTGCTGAAAGGTTATTCTGGGGGTGATCTGTAGATCTTTTGCGGTAGCGGAATTAACTTCAGGCCTTTGTTTCCATCTTGAACTCTATTAGGGTCACCTTGAATGCCCTAGGGCACTTTACCATTAATACTAATCAGCCTCTATCAGTGGTTACTACAACTATCCCTGTGAGTCACAGATCCTTCCTTCCCTCGGCTTCCTTCATGTTCCAGACTTCTGTTGCAATTTGACCATCCTCTGGAACATCATCGGGCTTCCTGGTAGATTTGAACAATACACCTGAGCTGATCCATCACCCCCTTGATCTCAGAATGGATCCATCTCACTTACACTCTGTTGGTCTTCTTACACATGGATGGTCAATTAGTCAATAAGTCATCTTCTTCTGATTGGAGGAAGAGAGGCCACGCAGGATTCCTTGGTCATCAAAAGTGGTCCATATTGAATCGCATGTCAGTGAGACACTCATCATTTTAGGGAGAGCTTACCCTGAATTCCTCTTCCCTTATCAAGCCCCTCCTTGTTATCAGCAAGACTCCTCAATGTTAGCCAGAGGCTATGGCGAACTCCCCTTGTAGCATCTCCCATCACTGAGACACCATCGGGTCAGCAAGACATCTTACTGAACCTGTTCCATCCACTCAGAGTCTCCCTGAGTTCCTTTTATTGCCCCGAGCTTAGGTCCTTTTGCTTCGGTGTAATTTTCTTTCTTCGCCAAGACCTTTTAGTGAAGGCATGATCCTTTGCTGAGCTCCATTTTTTTAGTGGGACATTCCATGGTTGGGGAGACATCATAGTGATGTATTCATCCCTCGTCATGACCATTCCCCCATCGCTGAGACTAGGGGTCATCGATGAGACCTTTCGCCGAATATGTTTCCTTTCACCGAGACATCTCTATCAGCGAGACTTCTCACCGAAGCCACTCTATTTTTCTGATACCACTTTACTTCAGCAAGAGTAAACCCCATCAGTGAAACATCTTACCAAATCCACCTTTCTCTTATCAAACTTCCTTCATGTCACTAAGACTTCTTTCGGTCGGTGAGGCTTTACATCGACCAAGGCTTCTTTCGCCGAGCGCTATTTTTTTCCAGGCTCCTCCTACCTTTTCGACTCGAGACATCTGCTAATCGGCCAAACCTTCTGCCGAAGGTAAAAATTATTGCCGAGACTTCCTCCTTCACTAGGACCCTATACCGAAGTCCCCCCACTTTTCCAAGAGTTCATTTGAGTTCGAGGAGAGCTTGATTGATTGCCAAGACTTCTTGTCGACACCACACCCCTGTCGGTGAGACACTTCTTTTTTGCAAGATGTTACACTGACCTCAGAATCCTTTGGCGAGGGCTTTATCTTTTTGGTGGTTCTATTTTATTTCAGCGAGACAAAATCCCTTTGCCGAGACCTTTTTTCGAAGACATCCTATTTTTCCCTGTCAGTAAGACCCGATGCATTCATCGAGACTTCATGGCAAAGAGAAAATCCCCCGTTGACATATGGATCCCACTACCACTGGTTGGTGAGACACAAAGATCTTGCCAAGATCTTTCTCTGAAGGAGATTCTCATGCTGATGGGAAAATCCATGTGAATTGGGATCGCCATGACCTCCCCGAGGTCTTGCTGATAGGAAACACAGATGCTTATCGACAGAATGCACTAGTAGTTGGAAAGACATCTGCAAGGTCTTGTCGAATTTCTTCTTAGAGGAAAATTAGGACCAACTAGACTAAGGAATTCATTCCAACTGAGCTCCCTTGACAAATATCATCATGTGTGTGATTTAATCCTACAAAATAGAGTCCCCATTAGTCATCAGAAGGACATAAGATATATTATAATAAATCTTCTATTGTCCATGATTATTTCACTGAATTCTTAGCAAGAAGAAAACCAACTTAAGCTAAGACAGAAGCAAAATTTGACAAAACCAGAAGAAAAATTCATGCAAAACATAGAAGAACCCCCAAGAGAAAAGAAAATAAACAAAAGAAAAAGAAAGGGGGGCCCATTTTATTCCAGAATAAAATGGTGTGGTTATGCAAGGCATAACAAAACTTTATGTCAAACTTAGAGAGTAACATCACCTATTTCACTAACCTCCTAGCAAGGTCAGTACTAGAGAACAACTGCTTTAGAAGGTCGCTTTTTACGATTACATGCATTTCAGCATGGAGAAGATAGTGCCTTAGCTTCTTTGTAGCAAAGACAAGAGCAAGGAATTACCTCTCTATGGAGGAGTAATTAGTTTCATAATCAACCAAGTCACAATTGATGTAATAGACCACTCTCTCTTTCCTAGAATCATCATACTAAGCAAGCAAAGTTGCCAAAGCATATGGTGATGCTGCGAGGTAAAGAAAAAAGGATCTATCTTGCATAGTTGGCATTAATACATGAGGATTGGCAAAATAGGCTTTGATTGACTCAAAATATTTCTGGCACTCTTCATCCCATAGGAAGTGAACATCTTTCCTTAACAAGCGAGTGAAAGGAAGGGTGTGATCAACTAGTTGAGATGTGAATCTACGAATTTCCTGAATCTTTCCTTGTAAACTTTGCAACTTAGTGATATTCCTGGGTGGAGGCATGTTAACAATATCATCGATCTTATTTGTGTCAACCTCAATTCCATGATGAGAGACTATAAATCCCAAAACATTTCCTAAGTCTATGCCAAAGACACACTTAAGAGGATTAAGTCTCATCTTATAGAGTCAAATAATCTCAAAAATAAGACAGGTTCTTCACATGATCCTGACGCGTTATAGATTTCACCAAGATATCATCAACATAATCTTCCAAAATCTTATGAATGAAATCAAGAAATTTTAGGGTCATCGCTCGTTGGTAAGTAGCTTCCGCATTCTTTAAACCAAAGGACATAACCAAATAACAAAAATACCCCAAGGGGTAGTGAAGGGTATCTTGTATTGATCCTCTAGATTAATGTGGATCTAGTAACCTAAGAAACCATCCATGAAAGGCAAGGCATGGCTTGTAGTCAAATCCACAATCATATCTATATTAGGTAACAAAAAAATCCTTAAGAGAAGCCTTATTAAGATCATGAAATTCAATGCATATATGAATACAACCATTAGGTTTACCAATAGTGACAATATTCGAGATCCAAGGGGAGTAGTCGATCAGACAAATAAAGTCTTCTTTTAACAACTTCTCTATCTCAGTCATAACCATTAATGCTACCCTATGATTGATCTTTCGAATATTCTATTTAACTACCTTGGCATCGGGACATAGGATGATATTATGAACCACTATAGACTCATAAATGATAGGGATGTCCTCATATGTCCAAGCAAAGATATCAAGATGAGAATGTAGGAGATCAGAATGTTCATGGTGCATGTGCACCTTTGACAGAATTTTTCCCTATCAAGTGAAACTCTTTTTATTTTTTTTTTGGCTTGATTAATGTAAATAAGGTCATTTGAGACCATCCTAAGTGGTTTAGGACTATTTTTGGGTCATTAGGTGAAGTTTAGGCAAATATGGTAAAAGTTGTTAAAAGTTGTCAATGTTCTAATGAAAACTTTGCAAATTTATTAACCAATCAATTATGGGTCAGTTGGAGGATTGGAAAGGATTTTAGAAGCACAAATATTCCTTGAAAACAAAAAATCTAGGGTTGGAGAAGGCTGGAACACAAAGAACTTCTTTTTTGCCATGTTTTACTTGCATTTTCTATGGACAGTTATCTGTATTCACATTGCATGACCTATTACAAATTGGTACAGCCATGAAATTGGTTGAATAATTTGAATAATACCTTACTCTTCCAAATTATTTTTATTTGGTGAATTCTTGTTACGTTTTATAAAAGTTATAGCATTTTTAGTGTCAATAGTTTTAGATTTTTACTATTTTGTAGAAAGAAAATATGCTTGTACAAATTTGTATGACCTGCAATGGCTAGGGAAGTCATTGGAAAAGTTATGGATATGTTTTATGATTCAAATTATTTTTCTTTGGTCTCATTTGGAGTTAATTTGATAAAGTTATGGCAACAATGCTCTAGATGGTCATGTTAAAAAATTAGGGTTTCCAGTTTGATAAAAAGATTCACTTCTCTCAATTGGCATGGTGGAAAATGCCAATTCTTTTAGAAAAGTTATGTTTTTACATGTTCTAATGGTTTCCAAGATCTTAGTATGATATATTTTGTCCACAAATATTTATTAATGTTTGTGTGTTCTAATTTGCATGAAAATTGTCTTGAAACCCTAGCTACTTGAGGGTTCAATACAATCTATGCTTTGTTGGATTGCGATTGGTTGGGAAATCATTTATATGTGTTGTAAGAGGATTGAATAGCCTAATAAATCCTTCATCATGTTATTTTTTCTTGTTGAATACCATACATTATTTGAACAATCCAAGAGCAATGTGCCTAAAATGAACTAGAGTGCAACTAGTCCTTGTTTGTGATGAATCATTGGATCAAATGAATCAAGTGATTTGTGTTTGAGTCCTTCCTCTACATCAGTTCATCTACTTATTCTGAGGAAAGGAACTTCCCAATCTTAATTACCCTTTCAGAAGACTTAGGATTCATAGAGATTTTAGTTGTATCTCCCTTAAGAAGAGAACTATGATCTCTAGGATGTGATATTGGAACATCATCACTAACATGAGATAGAGGGTCCTCCTCATCAACACTTAAGACAAAATCTCCAAAATATTCTCATTTATGCAAGCGATATGGGAATCATATTTTGTGACAAAAGGGAGGAAAAGGGGAGTAGGATCCTAAGAATTCTTCAAGTTCTTCATCTGAAGAGAAGACATCTAAGGGGACTTTCTCAGCCTATACCCCATCCTCTATTAGTTCACAGTGTACCAAACTATGTGGCTCAACTGAAATCATATGAGCACTCCACTAGGGTTTTTGCTTAGACTGTTCAACAGAAAACCCCAAACCCAGATAGCACTTTCACAGCTTAAACTAAATGGGGACTTATACTCCTTGCTTAATACACCCTAGGAATTTTTTCCAATAGCCATACTAAGAAGTGAGTTGGTATCCAAAACCATAGAGAGTTTGTTAAACCTTGGGAGGTGGTGGATTTACATAAAGGGATTCATTCCATTAATGAACATCAAACACATCTACAAGAGCACAACTGTCTCCTTTATTCGATTCACAAATGTTAACCCCTTTTGCGAGAGTGGGGCTACTCTCCTCAGTAGGGGAAGGACTAGTCTCCTAGATAGGATCATAGTTCTCTTCCTCAATGGGAGCATTGCCCATTTTTTCATTAGAGGCATTCAAGAGCTTTAGGTGAGTGGGACTCACCTTTTACTCTCCAAAAAAGAACTCAGAGAATTCTAAGGATACCCAATCATCACCTAGGAAAGAATTTGATTTAGAAGAAGTAGTCAGGGAGGACTTAGGGCTTTCTTCTTTAGGCAGTTCATCTTTAACGACATTCATTTTAGGGACAACCTTCATAGAGGGTATCATTGAGGAACATGTCATACAATCAATAGTTAAAGATGGAATACAATTTTTAAGAGTGGAGACAACTGAAGCCCAACCAGAAGCTGCTAACTCAAAAAGGTGAACAACTTTTGAGTCACCTTTAACTATGACCACTTGATTATTATCAACAAACTTTAGAGAATGATGTAAAGTATAAGTTATGACACCCATAGCATGAATCCAGGGTCTCCCCTAAAGAATATTGTAGGGTGAAGGGCCAAGCATCACATAAACTAAGGTAGGTAAGGTAATGGGGCCCAACTACAAAGGTAGTATTATCATGCCTAGAGCTTAATAGTCGACATTATTGAACCCATGAATTTACAAAGAAGAAGCAGCTAAGGAGATGAATCAACTTTAATCTTAGGTAGTAGGTCAATATTGCAAAAATTGAGAGTTGAACTTGTGTCAATGAGGGTATGCCTAATGCCAATGTTATTAACATTAATTATAATCATCAAGGGGTCCACTTGCTTCTACACATCCAAAGGTAAAAGTTCTTGTAGATGGAACATAATATTTGAAGAATCGGTATGAATATGATCCAGTAATGCATTAACATCTGTAGGCCTAGTGGAGGCAAGAAAAAGGATCTTCTACAAGGCTTACTGAAGAATTTCCTAATAAACCAGAGTAGTCTAAAGAAAATTCCAAAGTGAGATCTTAGTCAGAGTAACACAGAGTTGTTCATCAAGATGATAATCACTCAGTGCTTTAGTCACAGGTTTAGGTGTTGAAGGAAGAATTGGTTGAGAAGAAAGTAAAGAAGTAGGAACTTGAGTAGATTGAGATGTAGGAACAAAAGGTTGTTAATCCAAGTTTTATTTGTTTCTTCATATATTATATGTGCGCCCAACAATATTATAAGAGTAGAGTCTGTAGCTTTTACGAACCTTGAGTACAAAGCTAGTGAATCATCTTGATATGAAATTCCATAGAAAGAATGATCCTCCCTTGGAGAAGGGCTAGATAGGGTCAATTAAATGGCAGGTTTCTTGGGGATTGGAGGAGGCATAGATACCACCACAACATTTATCGAATCCTTAGCTTATAGAGAAGAAGTTTGCTTGGAAGATTTATAGATAGGGAAAGATGCTTCTAAGAAATTACCTAGAGCATCATCCAACATGTCAAAATCTTCCTTAGATAAATCATTATCATAGGCATGAAAGCATTGTAAAAATAGATTTGACATGTTTCACATTAGGTTCAGCAAAATGCGAGATAAGAGGGATTCACTGCATGCAGGTCTCTTTGTTCTCAAGAGATCACCAAGGAATGAACTGCCCTTATCCACCTCAACATAAATTGAATGAAGAAATTCCAAAGGAAATGTATACAAGCTAACTTTCAAAGAAAACTACTTTAGATCTTGAGGGAGTGAAACCTCCATGTTTCTACCACTGACAGAGGAGCTTTTAGCCAAAGGACATTAGTGTAGATTCAGGACACCAACATGACACACTGTCATCCAAGTGGCACACTAGAATCTTGAACAAGAGAAAGTTCAGGAGCTCAGGTGGGAAGAATAGATTCTCACTTCCTAACTTAGATTTGAGGTCTACTAAATAGAACAATAAAGTAGAGAACATAAATTATGAGAAAATCACAAGAACTTGGAGAAAACTTACCCTCAACCGATGTTTGAGTCTTCACTCCAAGCTTCGCTTTGCAACCTACACACAAAAAGAATGAGGGGAAGATATTGGGGTTGTATAGGGGATTTCCTTAGTCAAAGCCTTTCTTTGGTGTTCCCACCTCCATGGACAACCAGATAGAAAGAGAGTGTAACTAAAATGGACAAAGGGGGTGGTGAAAGGAAAACCTGCTTCAGGAGTAGAACCTGCACCACCAAGTAGTAAATGAACAAGAGATGTAAATAGAGAAAGAGTGAGGGAGAGCATTACTCATGAGCCTTAGACCCCTCTAGAACATACAAATGCACCATTGAATTCCTACTAGAGAGTTGTAGCCATTGGAGGGACCTCAATCAAACAAAGCTTCACTTGTAGAAGTGTTTCTTGTCAAGGATGAAATAAATTTGAGAGTGAAGTTGAAGGGACAGCTTGAGTAAATGAATTGAACCCCCAAAATGAGAGAAAATGAGGGGTTCTTTTGCATGCAATGTAAACAACAAGCTATTACACCCAAAAAATTGACTGCTAGGACACATGTCAAGAGTCAATATTAAGGATTCTTTGTTTTAAACTCAAAAAATGATAGGAAACTAGTGCATCACACAAACGTCCACGCACCATGCAGGCATCCAAAGCATCAATTTTTGGGAAACATTTCATTAGACAACTTTCTCTTTGCCACGGATCCACATGGAGCTCGAATTTTGAAATTCTAACCCATGGGTTTTTTTCCATTAATGCATTTAGGTGTCATTAATAGTAGGAAAAGTGCTAAAATGTGGAATTTCCCCTAGGTGCAATTTTGCGACATTACAAGATCATATGGTGGAAAAACTAAAAAAGAAAGTTCACTCCTATGGATTATGAGCTAGATTTGTTGAAGAAGATGCAAGGGTCAAAGCAAGCAGGAAATTTTTTCAAGGAGTATACAGAAGAATTCTACTGTGTCTTGATCAAAACAAGCCATTCTAACGCTAATAAGGAGATATTTTCCTAGTACATAAATAGGTTGAAGCTAGGTATTCAAGAAGAGTTAGGTTTGGTAATAATTATACCATTGAAGATGCATATTAGTTTGCTTTGAAGGTAGAAGAAAATTTGAATAGAAGATTTGAAAGCAAGCAAAGAGGTGGGGGTCATGGTGGAAAGATTGATGGACAATCATATGGAGGTCAAAATGAAGATCAAAAAAAAGGTGAAGGATCGAGTAATAGCTAGAACCAAAAGGGAGATAATTTATTTCATCCTCATGATTAGAATAATGGAGACCAAAGAGGAAGAGGAAGATTTGGATGATGACCGAGAAGAGGAGGCTTTTTTGGAACCTAATTCCACTATAGAGAAGAAGTATATAGAGCCTATGAGTGTCCTCAACATCAAGAAAGGACAAATAGAAGACCTGAGGGTAATGCACAAGTCACACATGTAGATGAAGATGTTTAGTCTTCACATTCTGAGGATGTAGAAAGAGGATAGGTTCTTGTTATTAGAAGAGCCTTATTGAATGAGGAGAAAGAACCAACTCAAATTAAGAATTTGTTTCATATTAGATGTAAGTTTTAAGGTAAAGTTTGCAATGTTATTATTGATGGAGGTAGTACTGCTAATTTTTTTCAAAAGAGATGGTTAGTAAGTGATGGATGGAGAGAAGGATTCTGAATCTATACTAGATTGCTTGGTTGCAAAAGGACCATAAAGCTTTGGTAAATGAACAATTCCTGGTAAAGTTCAAGATTGGAAATTACCATGATGTGGTATTGTGTGATTTTTTTTTTGGTAATCCATGGGTGTCCCCATGACTCAGCCCAACATGTTCCCTTTATGAGGCAAGTTGAGGTGAGACTAGTCCCTTAGAGATGCATGCAATAGCCCACAAATCACATGCATCAGGTAAGCCTAGGCCTTGAAGTCAAACTTGGAACCAGTGGGGAGAAAAACCATGGCCCAAACTAACTTTGCTACTCGTGCAAGCTGACGTATTATGTGATATTATTCCTATGGATGTTTGTCATATTTTTTCAGGTAGATCATGGCAGTTTGATCGATGAGTGGTACATGATGAACATACTAACACCTATTCCTTAACAAAGGATGGTGTTTGGCATAACTTGAAACCCCTAAGGGAGGAAAAATAAATGGTATGTAGTAATGCAATAATTTGTTTGGTTGATGGAAGAAAGTTCCTAGAAGGTATGAGACATGAGCATATATGTTTGCATTGATCCCTATAGTTGATAAAGAAGATACTAATGAGGTACTTATGGAGATTTTAGATATGTTGAATGAGTTTCAAGATATTGTTTCTGATAACGTACCTGAAGGTTTTCCTCCACTAAGAAAGATTAGTCATCAAATAGACCTAATTCCTAGAGACATTTTTCTGAATAAGGAAGCTCATCATATGAATCTAGTAGAGAGTGAAGAGTTGAAAAAATAAGTGAAAGAGTTGTTGCAGAAGGGATTGATCAAAGAGAATTTGAGTCCATGTGCAGTACCTACAGTAATAGCACCAAAGAAGTATGGGGAAAGGAAGATGTGTACAGATTCTAGAGCCACCAACAAGATCACCATCAAGTATAGATTTCCCTTGTCAAGAATGGATGACATTATGGATTGCTTGAGTGGAGCTGAGTACTTCAAAAAGAGTGTTTATCACCATATATAGATTAGGGAAGGAGATGAATGGAAGACAACCTTCAAGATCAAAGAGGGCTTGTACGAGTGGTTAGTCATGACTTTTTGGCTAACCAATGCATCGAGCACATTCATTCGGCTCATGAATGAGGTATTGAAAGAGTTTCTGGGTAAATTTTTCATTGTTTATTTGGATGAAATTTTAATTTTTAGAAAGACATTAGAGGAGCATTTGATGCATATTAAATTTTTTTTGAGAAGCTAAGAGAGGAGAAATTGTTGATCAATTTGAAGAAGTGTAGTTTTGTGAAGAGAGAGTATATGTACCTAGGATTTTTTATCTCAATAGAGGGTGTTAAGATGGATCTAGAGAAGGAAAAATATATTTTAAAATGTCCTACACCAAGGAGTGCTATAGAGGTGAGATATTTTGATGGTTTGGAAAGTTTTTATAGAAAGTTCATCAAAGGTTTTAGTAGTATTTGTGCACCTCTAACTGAAACAATGAGAGGGGATAGAAAAGAGTTTAAGTGAACTATAGGAGTAGTAAATTTTTTTGATATATTAAAGAAGCAAGTTATAGAGAAACCTATTTTGGAACTTCTAGATTTCAATAAGGTCTTTCAAGTAGATTGTGATACTAGTGGCATTGCCATAGGAGCTATTTTGAATCAATAAGGTAAGCTCGTTGCCTATTTTAGTGAGAAGTCGAATGATGCTAAGAAATATTATGTCTATGATCAGGAGTTTTATGCTATAGATTAGGCTTTGAAGAAATGGAGACACTATTTTTTTCCAAAAGAATTTGTTTTATATACTGATCACCATGCTTTGCAGTAACTCAATACAAGGAAAGTTAAATCAAAGGCACTTAAAATGGGTTGAGTTTTTGTATAGTTATACTTTTTTTTTGAAGCATAGGAGTGGAAGGTCAGACAAAGTTGTAGATTCCTTAAGTAGAAGGAAAAATTTGTTGATAGAGATGAATATAAGGGTTTTTGGGTTCAATGAACTCAATACTTTGTATCCTAAAGATCCAAAATTTGTAGAATCTTGGAAGGCTTGTTCAGAACTTGTTACATTGGATAGGAAAAGATGGTTGTATTTCCTAATCCAAAATGGGATGTTGCTTAGAGAAAGCCAATTGTGCATTCCAAGGAGTTCTATGAGAGATATTTTAATCAAGGAGAAGCATAGTGGAGGATTGGCTGGACATTTCAATCAAGATAAGAACATTTCTCTTGTTAGTGAGAATTATTACTGGCCATAGTTACAACAAGATGTGAAGAATTTTGTACAAAGTTGTAGAGTATGTCAAATGGAAAAAAGGAACAAGTAAGAATATTGGATTGTATCAGCCATTACTTGTACTTGAGAGGCCATGAAAGGTTATTAGCATGGATTTTTTTCTTGGCTTTCCAAGGACACAAAGAGGGCATGATTCCATATTTGTGGTGGTGGATAGATTTTCAAAGATGGAACATTTCATTTTGTGTCATAAGACCAGTGATGTTGTTCATATTGTGAAGTTATTTTTTAAAGAGGTGGTGAGACTACATGGTCTACCAAAGAGTATAGTTTCAGAAAAAGATACCAAATTTGTTGGTTATTTCTAGAGTCCACATTATGGAAGAAGTTGAAGATATATTTGAATTTCAATTCTATGCACCATCCACATAATGATGGACAAACAAAGGTGGTGATGTAATGATGGAAAATACTCCCCCTTGGAAATGGTACAATTTCACCTAATTTAGGAATAAGAAATGATAAATTGAACATAATGTCACCTTCATCTAGTGTTGTGAGGTGTTTTACACATCTACTTTAGGTCTTTGGACCTTTTAAGCTAAATTAACTTAACTCTACCTTAATTTAGTGTTGTAAAGTGTATTTATTTACACTTTCACAATGAATTTTTTGACCCTATGGAATTTATTACCTTTATATCATCATTAATAGGCCCCTATGACCCCATATTATACATCCCAAGGCATATTTTAATAAAAAACCCAACGATATCAACATATAAGCTTAATTTCTTCACTCCCTGACATCCTACCTAGAAAAATAGCCCTTGTGGGACTCATTCACCACTTTGGGTGAATGAGTCCCATCCAAGTGGAGCTCATTCACCCAAGATAGCGAATGAGTCCCATTTGAGCTATTTTCAAGGTTTGAGTGGGAAAAACTAGGTTTTAAGTTTAAGTTTCTCCTATGTCAACCTTGCAAATCAAATTAATGGTCATTTGAGTGGATTTCCTATATAAGAAAGCTTCAAATCCTCATTTAATAAGAAGAAACATCAAGAATTCATGTTATCAAGTCAAGCAAGCAAGAGTTAAGTATTCCAAGTCTTCACAAGGTCATCAAGATATATTTCAAGATCAATTATAAGGTATTCAAGGGAAAGATTCTTCATCAATTGTTGCAACAATTTAAGAATCATCATCATGGCAAGGTTCTAATTGCATTATTTCATGTTCATGCTTCATTATCTTATTTCATAATTTGGTTTAATTAGCTAAAATGGGTTTGATCAAGGAAAACCCCTATTCCCTAACAATCAACACCTTTTTTTCTCTCTTTGTGTGATTTCAAATTTAGGTGCTTTGAAGACTTGAAGATTATTGAGGATTAGGATGCAATATTATTGGAGTTGTAACCTTATTTGCAAGGTCATAATATTCACTAACAGGTCACCTATAGCCTCGAAATTAGGGTTTCAGAGCTGGGAACCTTGAGAAACAGAAAGAGAAAACTAAGAGGTGTAGATTAGAACTTTGAAGTTCAAGAGAATCCAAACTAGACCCATTTGCCAAAAGTGGTGAATGAGTCCCACTATAGGTGTTTTTTAGATATTTTTGCAGATTTGGATACCCATTTGCCTGAAACATGTTCTGGTGCAATTTCCTAGAACTAGGACCGATTCTCCCAAAATGGCAAATGAGTCCCAATAGGTCAAAAAATTAGGTTTTTTAGAATTTTAGAGCTATTTCTAGTCTTCATTAGGTTTCCAAGTACACAATTTCTATTTTATAGTTTTCTATGTTATTTCAAGCATTTTCTAGGTCATTTAATGTTGTTTTGCATTTAATTAGGGTTTTACATTTCATTTTGCATTTCATTATGTTTTCCAAGTTTAAACTTGGTGGTGAACCCCTTAATAGATCATCTTCATCTCCTAGGACAAACCTTAGCAAGATCTCTTTCTCCATTGCAAAGATATCTCAAGGGTTACCCTTGAATGAAATTGGAAACGTGTGTGTGGGTATGCTCTATGTCCTAAACCATATGCTATCATCTCCCTAACCACATTTTGTCCATTTTATTTTTGTGAACCTGCATATAGAACACTAAGTTTTTGATTTGGAGTGCATTTTCATCCTAGATTTGGCTTGCACTAGGATTTGCATTGATTAATTTGCATTCTATGGTTTCAAATTTTGCATTAGTGAAAGCTCATATAACTTGCATTTTTTTATTTAATTTCATTCAAAATCATTCAAAATATACATTTTCATCTTAGAACTAGATTATACAGCATAGAAAACACAAGAATAAACTAAAAAATTCTTTAAAAAAAAAAAATCCTTCTATGAATCATTCGCTACCTTGGGCAAACCGGTCCCAGTTCAAATTCTGAACTACATTTTACAGAGTTAAATTTGTTGTTTTTAAGCTTCTGGTTGTTGCATTTCTATTTCAGTTTGCTTTCTTTTTGTTACATTGAAATCATTAGAAATAACATCATTTACATTAAAATTTAGCATAGAATTAGTTTCTTGTATTTTTCATTCTCAACATTAGTTCATAGTTAAATTAGATTAGATTACATTTGGAATTCATTTGAAAATGAAAACAAAAAACTTAAAAACATTAAAAGAAACAAACAAAAAATGGTTAAACTTAGAGAAAGCGTACTATTCAAACCCTTTAGTAGTGATGACTTTGAAATTTTAGATGAATCCCTTGATGAATTCATCTCTCCTAGATCATCCACTAAAGGTTTGATACAAGAGGATGCAAGCATTGGAAATCATGACAATCATAATTTTTCTTCTCCTGATATCTCTCTCATTAGTGATGAAGGTATCTTGGTGATAGGAGATACAATCATTGAGAATCATCAAAGTCTTGTTTGTCTTCTCCCTTGGAAATATATTATGACACACAAAGATGAGACCATGGGCACTACTCTACCTACTCTCGATTCATCCCCCAACACCTCCCCTACTTGTGGCAATTCTTTAGTTAATATGGATACAAATGTGAATGATCATGACAAAAAAATATGTGTGGAGGATGTGTTGATATTAAGAGATCCAATAATTGATATTTATGACAATCAAACCTTTCCTTCTCCTAATATCTTCTCTAGACATGAAGAAGATAGTTTAGTTTTAGAAGATATCCTTATTGAGACTAATGATAATCTTATTCCTCCCTTTCTTGATGCCCCTACCATTTGGGAAGACCTATTTGAACAAAAAATTCCAATCATTGGTAACCATGAAACTTATAGTTTCTATTGTCTTGATGTCTCCCTTATGTATGATGAAGCTACTTCACAAAATCTAATCCTAAAATGTGTTGAGCCTATTTTTTGTCACTTTCCTAAAAGCTCTCCTACTAGTGTAGATATTATGGCACAAGAGAATGAGACCTTAGAAAAAAAGGATGAAATTATGGACAACAATCAAATTTTCCCCTCTCCTAATATCTCTCCTATTGGTGAAGAAGATATTATGGTGTTACAAGATACAAACGATGAGAATCATGAGGAAAAATTATTGAACAAGGAAACACCATCATTGACAAGCAAGAAAATATAGCCATTGATCATTCGCATACTTGTGATGAAGTCATTTTAGAAGAACCAACCTTTGAATGACAAGAACATTTAGTTTGTATTTCTCCTAAAAAATATCCTACTAGGGAAGGTACCATGGTGCAAGAAAACAATAACATTGACAAACTTCTTTTAAAAAATAGTAATATGGCTACCTTAGACTCCTCTTCACTAAGAGATCATGAAACAAAGGATAAGTCCTTTGACATTATGCACATTAGAAAACCCTTCACACCAACCATAGAAGAGAAAAATCAAATTAAAGAATCCACAAAGTTATTGGAAGATGCTTCAAAAACCTTTGATTTCATACCCATGTTCATGGGAGAATACAAGATAATAACAAAAGAGTCTAAAAATGGAAAAGAGAAACCAATAATGACAATACAAAATTCAAAAAAATCACTTCAACCACTTTAGAAGAAATGGAAACATACACGGTAAAATTTGATGAGATTGAACAACCACCAAATCCTAAAGAAATGAAAAAGCTTTATGGAAGAGATTTTGAACTTATGAAGCAACTCAAGAAAGGATGTGATGCTATAGAACAAGGTATCCATGTCCCTATAAAGCCTAAAATGAAAGAAATGACTAATGATCTTGGTTATTGTCCCTCGAAAGAAAAACCTTCATTCAATGTCTACACTATCACAAAAGATTCCTCCAAGACAACTTTAACTTTGATGCATCCAAAACTAATAGATATCTCATTAAGTATGTATCAAGTTGACACTTTTTTTACTCATCATAATAAATAACATTAGTTGTTGCTCCTTGCAATGCAATATTTGTAGGATCATAACATACTCACTATTGCATGTCATTCCCTTTTTGCAAGGAGCAATATATCATCATCCACTCCGAGCTCACACTTGTCCTCCACTAAGTTGGGGAAAGTGGATTTGGAAGCCTTATCCTCATATGTCACTTGTCATTGTCTCTTTAGGCTCATTGAATGCCTTCCATGTATATATAAGAGAAAGCTTGGGATGTGGATTCCATGCCTTAAGTTAACTCGCATGTGACATACTTATCCATGATAGTTCAATTTGGAAACATATGATTGCCATAGGGCTTTCCAAGTTAGATCTCATGTATTATTTCATGTTAGCATTTATCATTGGCTACTTTAAAGAAATTTCTCACAATGATGGTGTAGCAACCACTTTAAAGTGGGGGCATACATAGATGATGTCTTTTGGAAAAAAATCATGGTTTGTTTTTTCTTTTTTGTGATGTGTCCTCTTCTTGGTGGTGTCATTGGGTTGGATTCCATTCAAGAGTGTATGATCTACTAACATGGTGTGATGCGAACAAGGAATCCCATGGGTGATGATCTAAAAGTTTTGACTTTTATCCTCTTGGAGACATTAGGAACAATGCTCCCTAAGAAGAAGACCATTACATGAACAAAGAAAAATCCCCTTTAACAAAATTTTCACATGATATTCAAAAGCATTACATTGTGGTGCCTTATCAAAGTTATTAAGAGGATAACTTTTGTATGGTTGGTATGATGGGAATTAGACACACTGGTGTGAATTTCTCATTATACGTGGGAAGCTGACACACTAGCATGACATTCTCACTAAACTACTTCTTTGGGACAACTCACGCCATGGATGACCTAAAGTTTTGTAGCTCCAAAATGAGTGCATTTTTGAAGCTAGATCCACCTATCTTATTCTTTTCTTTCTTCTTTATATCTTTAACATTGCATGTTTTCATATCTTGTTTTTCTCCAAATCATACATCTTGTGTGTGTTCTTTTGTGCTTAGTTCAGTTTGACTTAGGATCTTTAATTTTGGGGGCTTGACCATATCCTCGATCTTTGTTATCCTATACCATCTGCATTGGCATGATTGGACCCCTCTTGAATGTCTACTTTAGTGTGAGTTAGAAGTAAGTTCATCCTCTCACTAAAGTGGTGGCTAGATGTAATGATGAAAAAGAGTCCCCCTTGTAAATGGTATAATTTCACCTAATTTAGGAATAAGTAATAATAAATTGAACTTAATGTCTCCTTGATCTAGCGTTGTGAGATGTTTTACACATCCACATTAGGTCTTGGGCCCTTTTTAAACTAAATTAACTTAACTCTACCTTACTTTATTGTTGTAAAGTGTATTTATTTACACTTTCACATTGGATTTTGGGCCCTATGGAATTTATGACCTTTAAATCATCATTAATAGGACCCTATGACATCATATTATGCATCACAAGGCATATTTTAATAAAAAACCCAACAATATCAACATATAAGCTTAATTTCTTCACTCGACATCTTAGTTGGCAAAATAGCCCCTATGGGACCCATTTTCCACTTTGGGAGAATGAGTCCCATCCAAGTGGGACTCATTCACCCAAGATGGTGAATGAGTCCCATTTGAGCCCTTTTCAAGGTTTGAGTGGGAAAAAATGGGTTTTAAGTTTAAATTTCTCCTATGTTAGCATTAGGGATCAAATTAACAGTCATTTGAGTGGATTGTCTATATAAGAAAACTTTCAAATCCTCATTTTATAAGAAGCAACATCAAGCATTCATGTTATCAAGTCAAGAAAGAAAGAGTTAAGCATTCCAAGTCTTCACAAGATCATCAAGATAGCTTTCAAGATCAATTCTAAGACATTCAAGGGAAAGATTCTTCATCAATTGTTGTAAAAATTTAAGATCCATCATGATGGCAAGGTTATAATTGCATTATTTCATGTTCATGCTTCATTATATTATTTCATCATTTGGTTTAATTACCTAAAAGGGGTTTGACCAAGGCAAACCCCTCTTCCCTAACAATCAACACTTTCTCTCTCTCTCTCTCTCTCTCTCTCTCTCTCTCTCTTTATGTGATTGTAGATTTAGGTGCTTTGAAGACTTGAAGATCATTGAGGATTAGGTTGCAAGCTTGTTGGAGTTTTTCCCCTATTTAAAGGGTCACAATATTCACTAAAAGGTCACCTACAACCCCAAAATCAGGGTTTCAGACTTGGGAACCTGGAGAAAGAGAAAGAGTAGACTGAGGTGCAGATCAAAACTTTGAAGCTGCAGAGAATCCAAACTCGACTTATTCGCTACAAGTGGCGAATGAGTCCCACAATAGGTGTTTTTTAGAGATTTTTGTAGATTTGGATACCCATGTGCCTAAAACCTTTTCCAATGGAGTTTCCTAGAACTAGGACTGATTCACCCAGAATGGATAATGAGTCTTAGTAGGTCAAAAAGTTAGGTCTTTTAGAATTTTAGAGTTGTTTCTAGTCTTCATAAAGTTTCCAAGTGCACACTTTTTGTTTTGCAATTTTTTTGTGTTATTTCAAGCATTTTCTAGGTCATTTAGTTTTATTTTTCATTCAATTAGGGTTTTACATTTCATTATCTTTTCCAATTTTAAACTTGGTGGTAAACCCCTTAATAGATCATCTTCAGCCCCTAGAATAACCCTTAGCAAGATTTCTTTCTCCATTGCAAAGAGATCTCAATAGTTACCCTTGAATGAAATTGGAAAAGTGTGTGTGGGTATGCTCTATGTCTTAAACCATATTCTAGCATCTCCCTAACCATATTTTCATCATTTCAAGTGAATAGGAGTTTGGGTAACCTATAGAGATTATTAGTAGGAGATAAAGTCAAGGGATGGGATTTGATTTTACCATAGGTGGAATTTTATTATAACAATTCTATGAACATGAGTACTTGTAAATCCCCATTCTGGATTGTATATGGGAGTATTCCAAAGATTGTTTCTAAGTTGAGGAAGATGGATAAAGGAGAAGAGTAGTGCTGAGGCTAAATATTTTGTTGAGCACCTGAAGAATTTACATGAAGAGGTAAAAAAATATATCAATAAGATGAAATCTCAGTATAAGGCTAAGGAAAATAAAAAAAGGATGTATAAGGAGTTTCAGGTAGGAGATGAAGTCATGGTTCATTTGTGAAAGGATATGTTTCTAGTTGGCACATACAAAAAGTTAAAGATGAAGAAGTTTGGACCATGCAAGATCTTGAAGAAGCATGATTCAAGAAATGTGTATGAGGTAGAGTTTCCTAATGAAATTCATGGTTCACCTATGTTTAACGTTGCCAATTTGACAAAATATCATGGAGTTAAGGAGAATGACTTGATAGGGGCATAGTGGAACATTCCAACACCTACATTGGAAAAGGAAGAGAGAAGAAATTTTGGATAGTAGTGTAGGTAGAAGCACAAGAAACATGTCATATGTAGAGTACTTGGTGAAATGGAGAGGAAGGCCTGTTGAAGAGTCATCATGGTTATCTAAAGCTAAGGTTAACCATCTTGGTTTCCCTCTAACACCTAATAAGTGACAAGGTCACTTTTTAAATTACCCTAGGTTTCTAATGCAAGAGCATCCAGTGGTGTAAGGGAAATCTTTCATCACCCAAAAATATTGCATTTTCATTGGTTTTTAGTTTCCTTAGTTGTCTTGGGGCCCATGGTGACTCATGAAATCTTTGGGATAGTTAGAAGTTTGAAACAACCAAAAATAGTCCCCTACTATTTTTAGTAATTCAACCTATTCAAGTCATATGGACATGTTAATTGACCCCAAGGAGTGAAAATGGAAAATAGGATTTTTGGTGAAAGTATCATCTCAAAATATTATACCATTTGGAAGATATTAAATTTTCATCTAGAGGAATTTCTCCAATGAAGTTTAAAACTGAAAATTGAGGCCCTTCAAAGCCCCGATGCATGGTGCAAAATCTCTAATCTTTTAGATTTGGTGAAAGATGGTTGCATATTTCTTCATAAGTTTTCCAATGATATATTACAATTGAAAATATAATGATTGAATCAAGAGTTATGGCCTCTAGAAGCCACCCCACTAAAAAGTGAATTTCATCAAAATATCTTCCTAGGAAAGAAATAAAATGACGAGACTTTTGGCACCAAAACAAAATGGAAAGTTACACTTTCTAGAAAATTCGAGGGTGGTTATTGGGTAAAATAAAAGGGTTAAGTCGGGGTTGTAGAAGGTGGATCCATTAGTGGAGATTGTGGCTTCGAATACTTTTTTTTTTTAGAGTTGATGTTGTTGTAGTGAATCCAGCCCATGGGGTTGTAGCATTGTATGTTTTGAAATCCATAATTTCATTTTCTAAAAATAATTGAAAGTAAGTTTTTTTTGTCTCGCATCTTCTGTGTTGGTATTTATTGCTGTGATTTGTGTGGGTTATGGGCGTGTGTCCCTCAACACTTCTCTTCACTTGACTAATTCGAGAGAGAGTGTGATTGGTTGTCTCAATATCACTTAACCAGACAAAGTTTTCATAGTTGGTTCCCTCTATCGTAAGAACAATGGCCTCTTTTTCCTTTTTTTCTTTTAGATAACACTCATTCCTTATTACTCACTTTCTTATAGCTAACCTGAGACACATCATACTGGCACAATAATTTCCAAAAATTAGCCAATATTTGATGGAAAGTATGGTGAGCACGTAGGTTCTAGAGTTAAACTTGGCAACTTTGATACCACATGTAACATGCCAATTGTTCTACAAAGATAAATTCTCTAAGTTTTATCTTCAAGTAAATAAACTAGGTACATTTCCCAATTCAATAAAAAAAATTCTTCCAAAGGGAGATTTAATGAGCACATAGAACACAACAATATTTCCAAACATTTATTTCATTTATAATGTAAACATTTACATCTTTCAAAGATGGATTACAATTAAAACATACATAGCTCTTCTTTGCTTCCTTCGATAATAGATGTACAATAATTCAAGAAGATTCCCTCAAACCTTGGTTGCCAACTGAAGAGGGGAAGCATCACTCAAGTACTTTTCTGCTAACCATATACTTTTATGTGGTCCTTTGCACATCTACCACATAGAGTAAGATTTCCCTCCCTTCAAAGAGGAAGTTGGTTTGATAACCTCATAAATGTAGCCTATCTAAACTCAGTGTTGTACCCTATATGAATAGAACTTTTATACATCCTAACATGTATGAAAATCATGAAATAACATGCATAAAAGGTACACAGTGAAATTGAAAACATAGCCAATAGAAAATTACACTACTTTGACCAAATTTTCATATAAAAAGTCATCCTAGATCGCATACTCTTCTGTAGATCAATTTGTCTAAAGATCATTTATACACTATGCATAGGTAATCCCTTCATGAGGTAATATTTAACCATAGTAACAACCTATTCCTCTTATGTTTATAACATATCTACTAAGTAGATTCATACACATAAGCTATTTCCAATGCAAGATTTCCATAGCTACTTAAGCATCTTCATTTCATAGTATATAATACTAATGAATGCAATCACTCCTTAATATGAAGTATGTACAAACACTTCAAATAAAGCTTCACACAAAAATGGAGGATATTATCTAGTTCCTTCCAATTTCAAAGTAAGAAACATAATTCTTCCCTATTCAAGAAAATTAAGGAGTTATCACACAAGAAAACAATAACATTCAGTATTTTGAAAGCATGCATATAAATAAAGAAAAAATTCAACATGCTTGTAATAAACTTAATCCAATTGAATGAGTCGACTCCTAGTTCAATCCCTCCAAGAGAAATTATTCCAACCCTCCAATAAAAATATCTCTCAAACACTATCCTCACAATTAACTCACCTCACAATGATAACTCTCAGTAAGAACAAGTAGGTAAAATGTAGTAGAATAGAAGTGATTTGGGTATCCAAATGAGGTGAAGGATGCCTCTATTTATACAAAAAAAATGATACATCATAGCCTACAAACTAGTTAATCAATATGTCCCTTCTCAACTTAGCTTAATCGACTCAGCAATAAAAATAGAATGGTGGTAGAGTTTAAACTCAATACTCAGCAAAATAGAATAGTAGGTCAATTCCCTTCATTCCAACAACATGTTGACCAACTCATATATGCATATGTTTAAAAACAAAAAATTGACTTTTAGGAAAAAATACTTCTATTTGGTTTATACAATTCATAAGTTGGCACCACCAAAATTCCTCATTCCCTATTAATTTGGTCATTGTCATTACATAGAAGAATAAGTCTTATTCTCACCTTTGTGTTCAAATCTTTTGACTTGGTCTTTTTTATTACATTTATCACTTAATAGAGGTGTTGAATACATTTAAATTATTTCATATCGACTTCCAAGTACATGGAAATCTCTTCTTCCTTCGCATTTACACGCATTATTCATTGTTGTTCATATTTACATCATAAGCTAAGTTATATGCATTGAAAGAAATATTCCATGGCTTGGGTTTATAACACATATATGTGCTATGTTTTATCAGCACTATCAATACTTATATGTGCTTTGTAAAGAAAACACTAATGATACTTTCATTCGAGAATTTCATCATATATATTAACATGTGTGTGTGTGTGTATATATATATATTCACCAACAACTATCACAATAATAAACCATTTAATATTCGAATGCATATTTCTATGCTATCATTTATAAAAAATAATATTATATGTATATACTTATATACATATATACATATGCATACATTATATTATGTTGATACATATACTTATGTTAATGTGTGTATATATGTGTATATATGCATATATCACATTTATACATTTACTTGTACAATCAAGCACATGTACTTGCCAACTTATCAATAGTCACATATACATTCAATGTATATATCCATATATATATATATATGTCTATTTGTCCATTTTATACCCTCATGCCCATAAGAAATCCATCCATGAGCATGCATAGGTATGTATACTATCATATACTCATGTACATATTAACTCATCTGCATGGGCTTATCATCGACATGCATATGTATACATATATACATTCTATATATATTTCTAATTGATTACATAAAAAAACATATAAGAAAGACCTTACACATACCAAGCACTTAACACAAATAAAAAAACTCTCACTTGAGATAACAACCTATGTAATACAAGAACAAACCATACTAAGGAATGACTTACCAATTTATTGAAACTATGAATTGACTTAACCATTCCATATGTGAGTGTGTGAAAGTTTAGTTTAGGCCTTGTTAAGGGTTACTAGAACAAATCCTTCTCCTGAGTGATACTCCCCCTCTCTTCTAGATGCATTGTTGGTGTTTCTCACTAATGTTCTAGCATCTCCTAAAGGGTAGCTACTCCTTATACTCAGAGACCCTAGGTCAATGGCCAATGAATAGGAGATGATTGATTGACAAGCCTCTTCTTTGCACTTTAGGCTCTGTAGGACTAGGGTAGGTATCCCTATACATTAATGTAGATCATCACACTACAATGTTGGAAGGCCTTCAATGGGATAAATCATCTATAAAACCTTCACAACTAATAATGGCTTCTAGTAGTGTGGAAAGGGAAAACATGAAAGAAAATCTAAACTACAAAAGAAAGAAATGCTTTTGAATTGAAATTTTTTTATTTTTCCTGAGCTTCGTACTATGTGAATCAACTTGACAGTGCCTAATACACACAGAGTCAGGAATTAAATAAACTCCTACAACAGATCAACCATGTCTTCTCATAACCTTATTACCTTGTAGCAAGAAACCAACAAAAGGACAATCAACGTGTTACTTAGTTATCCACACTGCACTACAATACCCTCGTTATCTTTATGCAAGCAATTACACCACTCCTTGAATGATAAGAAAAAATAAACATAACTAAAACAACAAATGTGTTTGAAGCATCAACACAACCCTTGATTATATTGATTCAAAAGATACTACACACAATATTTGGAAAGCATATAGATTGACATATACATTGAAGTAAAATACAAATGTTGTATGGCGGCCATCTATTGTTATTATAGAGCATAGCTCATTACATTCCCTATCTATGTCCAAAGGACTTAACCTATTCAACTTGACTAAAAAAAAAGAATTATAGAAAACATAGAAATAAAATATTATAGGGAAACACTACACCAGATCACTCAGGTTGGAGAGTAGAAGTCCCAACCCAAAACAAAACAACAAAAATTTCCTTTATAATGTAGGCATAAATTGAATTGAATTCAAAATTCTAAACTTTAACTCTAACTAGGGTTATAGAAGGATGAAGTCTAATCAGATTACAAACAACAAGAATTCCCCCCAAAATGATGCAACAACTAGACATGAATGCCCCTAACACCTCAAGCACACTCCAACATTGATGGTGTTCTGAAAAATAAGCATGGAACCCCCAGGAAATCTATGATTAGAACATGAAGAACATACACTAAAAATAAATACAACCACTACAACACTTCAAGAAATAAATGATGTTTCCCAACAATTAATTCAACCTTGGAAGGAGTGCAAGAATGCAATATGAAGCCATGTGGAGTTGATTTGGGAGCTAAGAAATGGACACACCATTACTGCATAGTCATTACCTGTGAACAAGAGCAACTAACCATTGGGAAATCACACTTTGAATTATGACTGTCAATTTGTCCCACTTGTACCAATATCCAATGCCTATCGCTCATTGCCCATAACTTTAAAACCTAAATGTCAGATTTAGATCACTTTAAATTTGGGCCACTCGATCACCATCAGCATCGCATGACTCACAACAACAATGTGATTCAACTAATCATGCAATTAGGAAATACCAACTAGCTACATCTCAACACCTACTACATCACCTATCCTCTGACCTATGTCCCACTAGAGACACACGTCACTAACCCACTCACCTCGTTGAAATATTTTATTAAATATTAAGATTGAGTGGGGAGCATAGGGAATGGTCAAGATGAAACCAAGTCACCAACTAGGGACCATCGATCTAGGGGCCCACCACCTATACTAGGCTTGAAGATCACGAAACCAACACCACATACATGCCACATGCCAAAATCCAACTCACCCCGTTGCTTTTCAAAAAATAATATTTTATTCTTGTGAGGCACGTGGGGAACGACTGCGATGCATTTAAAGATTTCAATTTAGCATTCACCATTTGATCAAGGGCCCACTTGCACACTTAAACAGTTAATACACACATGCATATAAGTCATGACTAGGTCCCCCATGGAGTGCTTCCTTACTCCTTATTGCATGATTTCCAATTCACTAACAATTGAAACCTCAGAACCTCTTGTCAAAAGTTGCAAAGTTTTGAAAACCCATGACTTGTCGATAACAAAGAGAACCTTATTCATTCCTTCTTATCACTCCATTAGCTAAGTCACTAAGTTAGGATGTTCCAAAAGTTTAGAACCCCACGATTTAATTTAGAAACAAGTGGAATCCCATGACTTAGGAAAATCACAAAATATTTGAAGGGGCCATAGCTAGGAAAATGGCAAGCTAATGACATGAGGTCATGACTGAAAGGGATAGGGCTAAGCATGAATACGATGCCAATGATGAAATAGGATAGAACTAGGACTTAAGGAGGGTTTTGGAAAATAATGAAGCTTAAGGGATTTTAAACCCTAAGATAAAATCCTAGTGCATGAAAAGAAAAACCCTAGTGCTCAAGAGACTCAAAATTTTGACAAAATGGCCATGGATTTTGTAGGTTCCATTAGTGGCTCCAGTTGGGGACATCTGCTTGACAAAGTACATCGAGAATTCAAGTCTCTAGAGAATCATACCAAGAAACCATTGGGAAAAGGAGTCAACCCAATACAAAACACCTCATTTGATAGGCCCAAGCCACCAAATGAAAAGGGGAATTAAAATTTACCCCTGTCAAACACCAAAATATTAAAGGAGTTGATCTCCTTCAACCAATAATTATTTTTGTCACACCATAGTAGCACAAGTAGCCTCTCTCTTGTAAAAACACATATGTGATTACCTTTGAACAAGTGAAAACTTTCTCCATGTTTTACATTTCTATTACATGGTAACCACATCATATAGGCCACCTCATTGCCACCCATTGCATTTTCTAATTCTGTATTTGGTGACAAAATTTGAGAACACTGATCAACATCATAAAAAACCTTTGTCTCTTCACACCTGCTGATCACTTCACATGAATCAAGGCCAAAAGAAAAAGAATCAAACTCACATGGAACAAAAAAATACGCCATATCATTGTGTTGAAATGTAGAGGGAAAATCATTCTCAGACAAGTCAAACTAAAAAATTTGAAGCTCAGGAACACAAGGGGAATGGGAAGCCATAAAATTACCTTGTTGCTACCCATCAAAATTGTAAGCAACATGCTTGGAGTCATCAATGTTGATGTAGACCTCATCAACACATCCATTCAAATTATGAGACACTTTGTGTGAAGAGTTATACCCTTAAGATTACCGCTCTTTTTATCCTCTTTACAATATGCTGAGGAAAATGTGTCACAAAAATTTGAACTATGGCACACATCAAGGGAGCTTACCTCCACAACAGAACTCTGCAACAAAAAATTTAAAGCCCACTACTCATGAAGAAGACTATGAGCTACACCCCCTAAAAAAAATCTTCATATTCATCCATATGATCCAAACAATCATACTCCTTAGGTGTAGACTCATCATAAATAACATCATTAGTTGTAGCAAAATTTACTTCTTAATTTTCACTTTTTCCTATAGTTGTATCTATGCTATCCTCATGCAAAAATTTAGTGGAAACTTCAAAACTAGAACAAGGGACAAAAGAAGATGAGAAATCAAACAAGGGAACAACCTCATGTTCATCACCCACAATAGACACATCTTATTCTTCCATGCTACTATTCAAACTAGTAGAACCATATCCCACATGTCCAAATTGGAAATCATCACTAGACTCGTCATTACTACTCTCTTCCAATTGAAAGGAACCACACAAAATATCACACACATCTGATATAGAGAGAAAGCTCTCTATCTCCATTTTTTCAACATCAACAAGAGGTACATCTGTACAAAATTATTTTGTTGACTACTCAAAAGTAGAATCTTCACCACTGGAAGATGCATCATTGTTCTTTTCCATACCAGCCAGACACCTAGTGTAAGTACCATCACACATTTTAGACAGGAGGAAATAGCCATGCCTCTCCATCAACTTATCAATCAATGAAATCCAACCATCAATTTCTCCAACTCCTGAAGGCTTCCACCTTTGTGGAATTTTACTCATACTGGGTTCAAGTACCTCACAAAAAAAATCAACACATGTTGATTCATCTAGCTTTTTTTATTCTGGTATAAAAAACCAACATTCCATGAACTTGTCATGAAAATCAGATGGGGAATCATCCCTATGTCTTTCTATATTCCATAATACATCTAGAGGTGAGAAATTTTCAACTTTAGACTCATATACCTCTTCAACTTCCTAACTATGCAGAGAACTACAATTAGATAGATGACTGCCATTCACCTCACCAAAATGATTAGTGAATATTTCTTTAAAATTAAACCATGAGAAAATAGAATGTAAAGGTAGATTAAAAAACCAATCCTTAGCATCACCTTCTAAAGTTCTTACAAATGAATTCATGACAACATCCTCTAAACTTCTATCTGACTTTCCACCAATAATTCAATGAAATCTTGCCAATGTCTTGATGCTAATTATTCTAAAGTGCCTCTAAACTTAGGAAAATACTCCTTTGTCTCTCTTCGAATAGAATGTGGATAACCATGGATTTTACTAAAATACAAAGGTTTATATATCTCCAAAGAAAAAGGTTTCCTTTGAGGACATGGTTGTGGTTCAATCATGGAAAAATAGCTTGTAGAGGGGGAAACCATTTGGTTATACATTTTTCGTAAAATAATATCTAACCCTCTACAACTATCTACTTCAAAATATCTAATTTCTCATTTTCCCTTTTCAACTAGTACCTTAAAGCATTGAATAAGGAACAATATTTACTAGAAATTTGTTGTATACCTTCATACAAAATGCTACAATAGGAAAATACCTAAAAACTACTACAACCAACTCTTCTGATGATGTAAAAAATTTGTAGAGTTTCCATCTCTTTGAAAGAGGAAAACATCTTCAAGAAGTAAAGAGATCCTTCCAAGATCAATATATTTTTGAGTTCTCTCCACCAATAGAGCATCAAACTTCAAGAACACACCAGAAATGTCTCAACAACCTCCTTCTTCAAGTATGTAGGTCCCTTTGCAAATCTCTATCTTCCTCAATAAGGTAGAGCATATTTGTAGTTGCTCACCCAAAGATTCATGCACTTCTCTTTATCTTGCTCAGAGCATGTGGTTCACAATGAGGTAGAGCATATATTCATTTTCTCACCCAAATATTTCTTTTTTTCCTCCTCGACAAAGTTACCAATCTAGTGACTCGGATGTGCCAATAAGAGCCCATAATTATCAATCTCTAGTTACAAATTTGGATGACTCTTTTGATAATACTATCTGCAACAAAAATAATAAGTTCATCCCTAGTAGAGTCACCAATCTGTTGGTGTTTCCAATTGATGGTCTAGCATCTCCTAAAGGGTAGCTACTCCTTATACGTAGAGACTCTATGTCAGTGGCCAACAAATAGGAGATGACTGATTAGCAAGCATCTCCTCTACACTTTAGGCTCTACGGGACCAAGGTGGGTATGCCTATACATTAATGTAGATCATCACACTACAATGGTGGAAGGAGTTCAATGGGCTAAATCATCTATACAACCTTCACTACTAATAATGGCTTCTGGTAGTGTGGAAAGGGAAAACATGGAAGCAAATCTAAACTAAGAAAGTAGGAAATGTTTTTGAATCAAAAGTTTTTTATTCTACCCTAGCTTCATACTTTGTGAATCTCCTTGACTAGTGTGTAATCCACATAGAGTCAGGAATGAAATAAAATCCTACAATAGATCAACCATGGCTTCTCATAATCCTACTACCTTGCAGTAGGAAACCAACAAAAATAAAATCAGCATGTTACTTAGTTATCCACACTGCAATACAATACCTGTTGGCATATGGCTTTGAGCAATCGTTTTTGGCTACTTGTGTTGTCATTGATGGAAATTGGCGTCAGATGTATCGTCCACAGTGTTAGTATTGCTCCTACTAGCAAGGGAAGTAAGATTTTGCAATCTTCCTATGGAAAGAATGAAGAATAGGACATCCAGTTGACAAGCTGATCTGATCAATTTACCGGATCATTATTCTATGGTGTGGATCTCCAGGGAATTCTTCCTAGCATGTGTACTATCCTATAGGTGATTTTTTGTGGTGTTGCATTAGTCGGAGTTCGAGTTAAGAGGTTCAGTAGTATGGTTCATGATTTATTCTCTCATTGTGGCCAACATGTTTTATATGGCGTATCGCAGATGTATGTGGAGTATGTATTTAGTTATTTCTTATGTTTTGAACTTTGTTTTGGGTCCCTACTAAAGTCTAGCCAACTTGTGAGGGAATGTATCAACTCTAATTAATGATTTGAGCTGACATAAGCAAGAATATTATATTTTGATGTGAAGCTGACATACAATGAATTCCTAATTAGCGGATATATAAAGGAGATCAAAGAATCATTTTGGTGTGTGTGAAGTAGTTGTGAAAAATATAGAAGTGTATGTGAAGAAGAATGAGAAAATGGACAAATCAATTATTTGAGGAAAAAAAGGTTTTGTATGCCGACCAAGGTAAAGCAGAGTAGAGCATAGTAGGGAAGAAGTGTGAATTGGATAGAAATATCTAGAATCTGATTGTGCGCCTAATTGGAACTAAATCCAAGCATTTGTAGATGCTACTCTCTCTCAGTTCAAGATTTTTTTGTAATTTCAATTATACTTTGTAAGCCATTGAGCCTTTCTCTCTTTTGAGCAATGAGCTCTAGGCAGTGTACCTGAATGCAAGTGTATTCCCCTTTCATCATACTTTTAATAGAGTATACTTTGTGGATTAATCTCCACCGTGGTGTTTCCCCTAATAGGGTTTCCACGTAAAAATCCTAGTGTTATGGTGTTCTTTAATGTGATTGCATGTTTTCTTCTATTTATGTGTTGTGAATGCTATTGAGGGTTTAATTATTGTTGTTGATGGTTTAATATTTGATTTGAAAATTAAATATTATGGAACACTGATTCAACCCCTCTCAATGTTCCTAGTGTCCAACAATACTTTCATTATCTCTATGCAAGAAATTACACCAGTCCTTGAATGATAGGAAAGCATAAACATAACTCAAACAATAAATGTGTTTGAAGCATCAACACAACCCTTTTATATTGATTCAAAAGATATTGCACACAATATTTGGAGAACATACAGATTGACATATACATTGAAGGAGAATAAAAATGATGTATGGCAAACATCTATTGTTATTATAGAGTGTAGCTCATTACATTCCCTATCTATGTCCAAAGGAATTACCCTATTCAACTTGACTCAAAGCAAAGAATTATAGAAAGCATAGAAACAAAATTTGGTAGGGAAACACTACACCAGACCACTCAGGTTGTGATGGAACTTCAAATTTTTGCTCCTTATGTTCCATTCCTACCCTACCTGGTGTTACTGGTCTTTCATGGTGTTGGAAATTTCTTAGGGTTGGGGTTTTAGCTTTGCCTACATGTAAACCCTTGGGTATGTGTAGGATCATGATGGGCCAAAAAGTGGCTGACAACTATTTTTTTACCCAAAATTGATGAAATGAAAAGGGTTTTTAAAGGAGATTCTCAGCTTTCCACCAATATAAATTATGATTTATTTTGAATTTAATAAGTAATTATTATTCATTTTCTATTCAAATTACAACTAAAGTCCTGATTGATAGACTAATTGAAAAACATCTGTAGCTTTCAAACGGTACCACATTTTTTGAATCCAAAACATGTGTCACATTCTATGCTTCACATAATATAGGATTAAAAAAAGAAAAGTTGAATTTCACAAAGTTTTGACCAAGTTAAGGTGGTCAGATATACGAGTTTTTATATTTGTTAAAAAGTTATAATAAAAAATTCATAATTAATTGTTTTCTTAGAAAAAAATTACAAAAAAATATGCATTACATCGGGGCATGAGTCCTCTACTTATATCTAAAATATTATAAAAAAATATTATCATTTTGTTGTGGTTAGGGTGGTTAGACAAACACCTACTTCTTATTTCTTCCCTGAAATTTAAGTACCACTCCATTGAAATTTCAAATTTTCACCAAATAGATTTTTTTCTTTTTTATACAAACCTAGTAGTTTAGAAACTACATTCAATTTGTTATATATTCTATTCTTACATATTTTTGAAATAATATAGAGAATTTATTCAAATTTTTATGTCAAGTTTCCTAACTCTAATTTTTCTGAATTTTTTGTCACATAAGGGCCTTTTTTTTCATGATGATCCCACACATACCCCCTTGTGTTTATTTTATGCCTTGGTTGGGATCTATTTCATTGTTACTTTTTGAGGGGTTTTAAAATGACTTATGTTCTATCATTTCATCTAGGCTTGGTTCCTTTGGTCTTAATTTTTATTTCCTCTGAGAGTTTTATTTTCCTAAGTCTTGGTTGGCCTCGTGTTGCTTAATTTAAAAACAACTTATGGCGTTGTTTACCGTTTGCCTAGTAATGTCCCCTTGTCCTTTTAATAAATTTTTTATTTTGCAAAAGGATGAAATTTGCGTGAAAATTGATCAACTACCATTTGATCTCAGTCATTCCCCGCCATCTCGCGATGACCACACCATAGTGCTTTGGTTGATTGTGATATCATAGGTGGGTGCCACGTGGCCCTTTGGCATGGACGAAGGAGATAAGTTTGGTCGACCGTCAATCAATTATCATCAGATCTCAACAGTTTCCCACCATCGCATGATCAGGAGTTACAAGGTATTTACTGATCATGATATCATAGGTGGGTGCCACGTGTCTCATCTGATGAAGCCGAAAGAATAAAGGAAATACTGTCTGGCCTTAATACATTAAAAGGCAGGTTACTAAAGCTTTCTTGAGACGCACATGTTCTAAATCAACGGATCTGTTATAATCAAGGTGGGAAAGTTGCTCGATGGTTAATGACAAGGCTAGTGACTGTGTTGAAGGAATGAGATCATTGATGCTCAAGATCTATAGTTGCCCACCATCGCATGATCCAAAGTTGTAGGATCTTTAATGATCGTGATATCACGGGCGACCACCACGTGGACTTCCTTGGTAGCATATGGTATGGTGGGCCCCTTATTGCCATGTTGGTGATTGTGTCAACTTGTTTTGAAGGAGGTCATTTGATGATTTGATCTAATTGAAGGATCGACAACTCAAATATGGTTGGATTCATTCGTGCAGCGTGCAAGTGAGCTTTAATGGTGGATGAGACACTTACTGGCATAATTTGATCGAAATAAAATCAATTCTCTTGCTTTATTTGTATTACAAAGCCTTCAAGTATTTTGTGGAGCAGTTTCAGAGCTGAAAGCGAAGTTGTGAATCATTGCAACCAGAATTTGGGACTTCTACAAACAAAGCCGTGAGTTAATATATGTGTCTTCTGGTCATTCTGCACTTGAATTTGGGAAAAGATTTGTTGTGCTTGTCATTGAGCTTGTTGATAAATGTGTTAGGGCTATAGTTTAATTATAGTTGTGAGAAATTGCAGTGTTTTGTTCTATAATTTTCTTTCTCTAGTTAGTCCTAGCTATTTGAAGTATAACGTTGTAAAGAGGCCCTAGTTTGTTTGAGATGGCACCACCCAAGCAGCATTCTAGCCAAGTTGATTATTTAAGAAGAAACCTGTATGATGATTTCCTGGATCAATTTCCCTTGTCAAAAAATGATAGGAAGAAGGGATTGGTCCTAATGTGAGGGAAAATATTGAGGGAAGGGTTAGTATATAATTTCTCTAACATTGTCGATGCTAGGGTTCCTCTCACAGGCTTGGAAATGTTCAAATTATGGTATGGACAGAGGAATTTTCCTCACCCCTTTTCAAATGGTGGATGTATGATTTGGGAAAGCTGGTGGTACCAAATGTGTTCCCTGATGTAGACCTACTTAGGGCAATGGCCACAAGATATGACCCTGTCACACGAGTAATTAGGGATAATGATGGAAGGGAGGAGGCTGAAAAGAAGAGCCTAATGGAGAAGTATAACCTTTTGATTGAGGAATACAACAAGATGTAGCAGAAAAATGTTGAGTTGTAGACTAAGGTGGAAAGGTTTAGGTATAAATAGATTAGGGAGACATCAAGTGCTTTAGGAACCAGTACATTACCTTCCACAGTAGGGTCAGTGCCTCCTACTTCTCCAATTGTTTCCACACCAGGCTCTCCCAGTCAAAATCCTACCCTCACCCCTTCTTTAGAGGAAATTGATGAAGAAACAGAGTGCTCTGTTGATCCTACAAAGAAGTAGCTCTTGCAAAGAATTGATGAATTACAAACATTAGTAAAGGTAAATGAGGAGGGATCTCTTTCAAGGTAAAAGGAGATTGTTACTACTGTCTTAAGGAATTTAAATGAAAAGTTTGATAATAAATTTCTATATATACATTCTTTATATTCTTTGTTGTTGGATGCAATAAAGAATATTGATAGGGATTAGGAGGTAGTGATACCATTGATTGAAAATTGGATCCCTAGGGCCAGTGATTTGGATGTCATGTATAAGGCCTCAAGGTTTGATACAAATAATAGGCCTTAATCATTAAAGCCTACTCAAGTATTAGTTAAGTCATTACAGGGTTTTCAGACCCTACTAGATGATTTGAGTAGGAAGATTAGGGAGTTGGTGAAGAATTTCAATGATTGGGGTAACACATTGTAACCTGATATAATTGATGAGTAGGGGAAAATTAGGTTATTCCAACAATGGTAGGATCAAGCAAGTGAGGTCATCAATAATCAAATTAAATTAATTTGTGATGACTCATATTATGATTTGTTGGTGAGTTGTATGGATAAGATTATTAGTACCAACTCATTTTTGGAATCTTTTGAAAGAGATGCAAATCAGGTAGCAGTAAAGTACACACCTTATAGCACCAAGGCGAATGAGGTAATTAATTTTGACTGGCTGACTGATGAAGAATACCAGAAATGGTTAACTAAATATTTGACTGAGGAAGAATAAAGGAATGGACTGCTAATGGGTGGTAAATCAGATGTTGTGATTACAACGGTTTCCAGTTTTTCTTTGATGGTAGTCTCAGTGCGATTTTCTTGTGGTTTTTGTTGTTGCATCAACTTTCCTCAGCTGACATGATGAACAAGAATATTCTCCAAGGTGATGGTTGTAACAATTTTTGGAATATCACCAGGTGTGCCAATTGGCTGGTGACATGTGTACTTTCTGGCCTGATGCTTGTTTTCTCCTTCATTTTCTATAAGAAGGATTTCAAGGCCAGAAGTATGGGTTAGAAGTTAGATAATTTTTGTCGAGTCTAGGTGAAGTTACAGAGCAAATTGTAAAGTCTGATGGTTTTAGAGAGAAATGCAATTTAGGTTTTGGGTCATTCTGTAATAGGTTTTGAATTCATGGGGATTTAATGTTGTATAATAGTACTAGCATTTGAGTTGAAATGATAAATTCAAGCTCATGTCTCTCCATTGTACATGCATATCTAAACTTTGAATAAAATAAATAAGGGTTGTTTTATCCATCTCACTGTTGTGGTGTGTATGATTCTATTTTAGCTTTAATTCAAGGAATTAATTAAAATGCTTGAATGTGATTGTAGGTAGATGTGTTATGTATAAGGATTTGATAAGTAGTATTGAGTTAGAATACATATTGATGAGATTACAATGCAATGCCATCAACGATTTCATATGTTATGTGTTAAACCTATCATATGCCCTTAGATGCTTATGAATTTGACTCCAATGGATAAATGGCACTAATCTAATTTGTAATTATCTGTATGATTTGGTATTTTTTTGTCTTTTCCTGGAGCTTGCTACAAATTGCAAATCAATGACTATCTTATGCTATGGATTGTGTTGTAGTTATCTCATGCTCTAGATAATTGATTTTGTCGAGGAATAGCCAATTCTATTCGATATTATCCTACCATGTTCAGCTACTTAGTGAGATTATCTGTTATTGGTAATTTTGTTTATAATAATGGTGTAGAGGTTGTAAACACATTAAGGGATCACCCTCTTGGGTCTTGCAGAGCTCGAAGTGTAGGAGTATTTTTTAAAGTCCTCATCAATTGGTCTAGGTCCTTTGAGCTGCCCTTGATTGGAATTGGAAATTCCATAGGTAGATTAGAAGACAAACCTGGTTACATTGTAAAAAAAAACCAACAGGTTGGAGAGTAGAAGTCCCAACCCAAAACAAAAGAACAAAACTTTCCTTTATAATGTAGGGATAACTTAGAATTGAATTCAAAATTATAAACCCCAACTCTAACTAGGGTTATAGAAGGATGAAGTCTGATCAGATTACAAATAGAAAGAATTCCCCCCAAAATGATGCATCAACTAGACATGGATTCCCTTGATACCTCGATCACACTCTAGCATTGATGGCATTTTGAAAATAGGGATGGATACCCCAAGAAATCTGCATTCAAAATAGGAAGACCATACCTTGACAAGGAATACAACCACTGCAACACTTCAGGAAATAAATGGCACCACCTAGTAATTAATTTGACCTTGGAAGGAGTGCAAGAATGCAATTTGAAGCCATGTGGAGTTGATCTGGTAGCCAAGAAATGGATGCACCATTACTGGATAGTGATTACTCATGAACAAGAGAAACTAAGAATTAGTAAATCACACTTTGAATTATGACTATCAACTTATCCCACTCACACCAAGATCTAATGCCTATCACTCACTACCCATAACTTTAAAACCTGACCATCAGATTTAGATCACTTTGAATCTGGGCCACTCAATCACCATCAACACCACATGACTCACAAAAATGATGTGAGTCAACCAATCATGCAATCAAGTAGTGCCACCTAGATGCACCTCAACACCTATGGCATCACCTATCCTCCCACTTGTTGATAGTTCTTTTAGCACAACAACATGCAAACAAAATATTGCTACTCTATTTCTCCTGAAAGAGAAAGATGATCACATGGATATCTTAGCTCCCAAGGTCTTTATAGTTAGTTCTCAACTGTGTTGATGTCCCTCAGTGGTCAATGTAATAGTAATGTTCAAGGGGCCTGCTGGTGTGAGCTTCTGGATTGTTCTAAGATAAAGCATGAATTAAAACCTAATCTAACTAGGGGTTTTAAAGAAACAACAAAAGATAGGTCAAGGTTTTGGAACAGAAAAGAAAAATGATTCATCCAACACTAACCAGACTTGTTAGCTTCAAGGAACTATAAACTAAAACCAAAGAACAAGATTAACTTGTGATTAACACACATAGTTGTATTCATTCCCAGTGCTGATTTGATAGCAGATTGAAATTCATCTATTTAAACAAAACATAAAATAAAAATTTTATTCCTTGAAGACTTCACAAATCAAATGATTAATTCAAGACAAACACTATTTTGAAACACAACATGAAATAGATTTTAATCTGGTTGCTTCTACTATTGATGAAACAAATAAGCAACATTTACAAAGCTAGCACAATCACTAGTGTACAGATAATCTATGATTTCAAATTGTTTTCATTTACACTAAGGAAACTGAAAGGTACATTAGTCTATTCTGAATCTGAATCTAAATCATAATTAAGAAGATAGAAGAAACTCCTATTACAAAGAATCAGGAAGCCACTCTATCTCCTTCTGTTAACTTACTAATTCCTAGATTTTCTAACTATAGAAGTTCCAACCTTTACAAAGAGGCAAGAAAGCCTTATATACAGAATGTACCGAAAGAATGTGTTGTCCCCGTATTAGGGTTTTTAAAAAATATCTCATGACTGCAAGAGAGTCGACTCTTGGATCTTTCTCGGGAGGGTCCAAGCTGCATTCAATGTGAAGCCCTGCTGTCCATACTGATGAAGTATTTCTATCCTCAGGAGAAGCCTTTTAGATATTTTTGGTTACTACAACATTAACTCTTATTTCTTCGTGTCCACCTTCAAATTCTATTGGAGTCACCTTGAATGCTCAAAATATCTCCATCAATACTGATCTACCTCCTTGTCAGTAGTCACTACAGCTGTCCCTATGAGTCACAGATCCTTCCTTCCCTTCGGCTTCCCTTCATGTTCTAGACCTCTCTGTACATTGACCACTTCTGGAAGCACCATCAGGCCTCCCTGTATATCTTTCCATTTTGCCTGAGTCGATCCATTGCCATCTATTCTCAGAAGGAGTCCATCTAGTCTACACTCTATTGGCCTTCTTTCCTAGGAATAGTCAATCGGTCAAAGGGACCAATGAATCACTCTTTGGCTTCCTCTGATTGCTCAGGCATATGCCATGCAAGCTTTTAGGCAGTCAAATGTGGTCTGAACAACATCACATGTTAGTGAGACACCATCGGTGTCTCCCCGATGCGATCCCATCTTTCAATAGTCATTGGGGTAGCATGGGGTAGTTGGTGAGATATTTTGGCAAGCCGTGGGAGTCATATCGAGCTCAAAATAACATCGGCAAGATAGCCGATCGTCAGTAGGACATCACAGCGATGATATCCCTCTCTCTGGCTTGGAATCCGTTTCACTTTCGATAAGACTTTGTAGTCAGCACAAGGTCATGGTGAGCTCCCCTCGGTTATACCGATATCTCTTTTTCATTTGTGAACCCACCACTATTGGCAAGACTTTAGCATATCGACAATACCACATGGCAAAGTCTTCGTTCTATCGGTGAGACTTCTCGCTGAGAGTGTTATCTTTTGGTGATCTCCTATCATTTCGGGAAGACATCGCTCGGTCACCGAGACCTCATAGTGATCCTAGATCACTATGCTGATGCCACTTTTGTTGCTATGACCTCACCTCTTCGGCCAAACATTATGCCGAAGGTTTTATCTTTCACCAAATACAACTCCCTTCTGTAAGACCCATGCAATTCGGCTAGACCTCCTACCGAAGGAAAAATTATCACTGACCTTAGACCCTTGGTGGGACCCTTCCCTATTGGAAAAACTCCTGGTGACTCACTTCTGTGTCACCAAGGGCTTTAGCACCTTGGCCAGACATCATGCTGAAGGTGAACCACTATCCCTAATGTATGTTTGTCTGCATTAGTCGGTGATAGACCAGAAATTCACCGAGACTCCTTGTCGAATTGAAAACCCTTTGCTGATATGTGTTCTCTCTATTGTCGGGGAGATATCCTATAGAAATCCCATGTCTCAGTGAAAGCTTTAGTCACTGTGACATATTGATTCTCTCACCGAAGAACACCGATAGAATCCCCTTTTGAAGCCTTGTCGATGAGACATTGTGGGTTCACTAAGACATCACACTGAAGAGAAGATTTATTTCCGATGTGAAATTTTTTTTACCGCTAGTCGGCAAGACCCAGAGATTTTTCCAAGACCATATGCCGAAGAAGATGACTCCTGCCAAAGTGTTTGCTCACTATGCGGTAGTTGGTGAGACTTTATGAATTCTCCAAGACTTCTTGGCGAAGAGAAAACCCTTTACTGATGTATGGATCCCTCTATTGCCAGTCGGTGAGACATGAAGATCTTGCCGAGACCTTTCCCTGAAAGAAAATTCTATGCCGATGGGAAGTTGATAGTCGCTGGGACTTTGAATGATGTGTTGCTAATAGGCAACTGCATGTGAACTCTAGTCACCGTGACATCCCTGAGGTCTTGCCGACAGGAAACAGAGATGCATACTTAGCAAAATGCATTATAAGTTGGGGAGACTTTGATGATCTTATGGTGACTCACTTGTAATGTGGAGTATCTGGACTTGATGGAATCTAGAGTGCCATAGGGCTAGATATGGGGAAAATATACTCATGGTGGGACTTTTTTGGAGACTTTGCAAGTCTGGAAAATATGTAATGTCATCAAAATTTTTCAGTTCTAACACCTTCTTTAGATCCTTAGCAAACAAAGCCAAGCCACTAGTCGGTGAGAGGTTAGGAAAGTCTTGCCAACTTTTGCCTTAGCTGATTTTTCATGACCAACTGGATTGAGGAATGCTTTCCAATTGAGCTCCCCCTGAGAAATATCATCATGTTTGTGTTTTGATCCTACAAAACAAATGCTTCCATTAGCCCCCAATGGATATAAAATATATCAGAACAAACAATCCTGTTGCTTATGATTATTTCATTGAATTTTCAGCAAGAAGAAAACCAACTCAAGCTGAGACAAAATCAGAATTAAATCAGATAGATGAAAAGTCAAAATTAGGAGGAAAGAAAAAGAATTCCAAAGATCAAAACAGACAACTAAAAAGGAAAAAATACAAGAAGAAAGGGGGGACCTATTTTGTTTCAGAACAAAATGGGGTGGTTATGCAAGGCATAACAAATGGCGACTCGGCTAGGAAAATGGTTTAACCATTTTCAAGAAGTTAAAGGATTTAGATACCCAAAACTCTTGGTTCATGAATATCACAACTCCAGTTGGGTGAGTTTTAACAAGCAAGGTTGAGCTAAAATCTCAAATGTAAGCCAACAGTAACTAGCCTTGAATCTATGTGTGTGCTTGATAGTGTATCATCCTTTCATAAACTTTTCCCTATCTTTCAAACAACAATGTGCAATTTTTGAGCTACATGAGTTGATTCCTTTTAGCTGTCGTGCAATGATATCCTGGGCATTGTTCTGCTGCTAGTTAGGCATCTATAGCCCTGACGGAGATACCTCTAGTTTCCTCACAGCATTGCTCTACTACTAGTTAGGCATCCATAGCCCCGGTAGAGATACTAGAATCACCCATTCATATTGAATTCCATTTTTTCTTTAGATAATTATTTTCTTTTCTCTTTCTCTTTTTTTTTTGTTTTCTCATAGAGTTTCAGATATTTTGTTTAGTTCTTTTTCAATATGTCAGATGCTTAACATCTGATCTGGGTTGAAAACTACCATGGACCTCAAGACAACACTTGGGAATCAGATTTTTCACTCAAATCTTGCAACACCATAGTCCTAGGACAGATATACCGATACAAAGGAGATGATCTTAGTGATTTATGAAAGATTCAGAGGGGCTAATGAAGATTACTTACTTTGCACCTTGTCTTCAAAACTCTCACAACTCTCATTGACAACAAGCATGAAACGAAGAGTTTAGGACAAAATCACACAATCATAAAGCTTGAAAATACCTAAAACACTTCTCTCCTAGTGACCAAAGTATGCTCTAAATAATCAACCACCATTCCAAGATGGAGACAAATAGATAAACCCCCAAAAAACAAAAACAAAGGAGAAAACAAACAACAAGACAAAAGGACAGAGGGACCAACAAACAAAAAACTATTTACAGACAAAGAGAAAATATTTACACAAAGAGCAGCAGCAAATTATTCACACAAAGACTATTTACAAGTAGAAATTATTTATACAAATGCATCATCCAGCAAAATGCCAACTTCATGATTCAAAATAGTGTTTAAGAAACTATCCATTAACAGGAAATGGGATAGGTTCTCCAGTTAGAGTACTCAATCTGAAAGCGTTTTCTCCTAGGATCTCAGCAATCTGATAAGGACCTAGCCAAATTTTGTCAAATTTCTGGTGGCTGCCCTTTTTTTCACTAGCTTTATCCCAAAGCAACACAAGGTTTGATATCCTAAAAGCTTTAATTTTAGCTCTTTTGTCAAACCAACATTTGACAACAGCTTGGTGTCTAGAGAATTGTTGCAATGCAGCATCTCTCTGTTCTTCTAATTTCAACAGAGTAGCTAGTCTGACTTCTATCTTATTGTCACTAGAGTAGAATTTCTAAATGAATTCAAGGATATGTATTTCTAGATGGATAGGAAAGACAGGCTCTTGGCCATATACCAGCTTGAATGGTGAGGTGCTCAAAGCAACCTTGATCCTATTCTTGTTTGCCTATAATGCAAATCATAGCTGGGTATGCCAGTCTCTAGGGTTATGCTCTAACAGTTTCTTAATTACCCCTAATAGGTTCTTATTGGTTGACTCTGCAACTCCATTGCCTTATGGGTAATAATTTGAAGAATACTTTAAGACAATATTGTGATCATATGCCTAGGAAATAAACTCAACAGAAGAAAAAGCAGAGCCATTGTCACATACCACAGCGAAGGGTACCACAAACCTTGTAGTGATGCACTCGGTGAGGAACTTCATCACTACCTTTGTGGTGTTATTCTTACAAAGTATATCCTCTATCCATCTTGTGCAATAATCAGTAGCAGTCAAGATAAACTTGTGCCTTGTAGAAGAATTTGGGTTAATCACCCCAACAAAATCCAGTACCCACTGGGAAAATGGCCTTACCTTGTAGAGGGGCTGCAAAGGCATGGCTAAATGGCGTTCCCTTGGTGCAGAAATCTGATAGATGTGACATGTCCTCACATGCTGATGTGCATCTTTGAATATACAGGGCCAATAATAACTAGATCGGAGGATCTGGTGTGCCAATGAATCTGTAGAACAATGACCTATGCCATGTTTCCCATGAAATTTTGATATCACATGTTTAGCCTCTTGATGATCAAGACATCTCAGGTATACTCCTTCGAAATTCCTCCTGTATAACAACCCTCCTTTGAACATGTAATGAGAACTCTTGTATCTTAGGGCTCTCCTTTGAGTGGCATTCATTTCTCCTAAACATCGATTGTTGAGCATAAAGCAAATTATATTGGCATACCAAGGGTTGTTAGAGAAAGTATGGGTCATGTATTACTGACAGATGATGTTGTCGCCAGCATTCGCCATGGACTAAGATAAGCCTGTGCCCCTAACTAGCTTCATAGGGTGTATCTCTAGGTTAAATTCCTATAGGATGGCCATCCATTTGCCCCTCCTTTCTCCCAGCTCGCTTTGCATGAGTAGGGACTTCACAGCCACATCAGAAACTACTGCAACAACTTGGCTCTGGAGGATGTAATGCCGAAACTTCTTGACAGCCCGAACCAGTGTGAAAGATTGCTTCTCCAGAGGTGGATATTTGATTTCCACATTTTTGAATGGAGAGCTCATGAATGCAATCGACCTTTCCTCTACATCTCCTTTTCATCGAGTTAAAACAGTAACGCATGAATGCTCAGAGGCAAAAGAATAGATGTAAAATGGTCTGAGATAGTCGGGGCTGGTGAGCATGGGTGCTTCTAAGATGGATCACTTGACTTGTGAGAACATGGCCTTTGCTTCATTATTCCACTCTATCTTGGCGTCTTTCTTCATCATCTCATTGAGTGGCTTCACGATTTCAGCAAAAGCCTGTAATGAATTTTCTCACGAAATTGATCTTCCTGAAGAAAGACCTCATTTATTTCTTGCTTCCTGGTTGGGTGATCTTTAGAATGGATTTGACTCATTCTAGATTGATTGAAATCCGTCTTTTAGAAATTATGTGTCCCAGCAGTTTCCCTTCAGAAACCCTGAACACACATTTTTTTGGATTCAATGAGACTCCATATTGGATACACCTCTCATGGACTTTGGCTAAATTCGCAGTATGATTCAATTGGTCCTTGGAGAACATTTTCAGGTCATCCATATAGACAATGATGCACTTACCGATTACGTCCTTGAAAGCTATATCCATGGCGCGCTGGAAAGTCGCTCTAGCATTTATCAGACCGAATGGCATCCTCCTATATGCGAATGTTCCCCACTTTGTAGTGAAGGCGGTCTTCATCCTGTCTTCATAGTCGACCATTACCTAATTATATCTAGAGTAACCATCTAGGAATGATATCATTTGAGATCCATTGATAGTTTTCAAGACCTCATCCAGTGAAGGAAGTGGATAGTTATCTTTTTCTGAAGCTCTGTTCAGATTTCTGAAGTCAACACACAGCCTGATCTCCCCGTTCTTCTTACGAACTGGGACTAAGTTAGCCACCCAGGTTGAATGGATGAAAGGGAAGATTATCCTTGCAGAGAGAAGATTTTGGACTTCCTTAAGGATCAATGGCTCAATCAAAGCATTGACAGGGCATTGTTTTTGTAGAAAGGGTTTAGCTTCGGGCTTCAAGGGAATAGTATGAGTCATTATAGTAGCATCAAATGTCTTTAAGTCTTCATATCCCCAAGCAATTGCAAAAATATCTTTCTTAAGTGCCTTCAATATGTCTTTCTTGATTGCTTCGAGGTAGGACTTCCCTATGTAGACATTCCTTTTAGGGCCAGAATCAGCCAGGTTAACTGTCTCATATTCACCCCCCTTTTCTTCAGTTGATATCTTCTCTCGAGCCCTTGGATGTGAGTCAAAAATTCTTTCCAAGGCCACCATTCCTTTAGGAATGTTATTATTCTTTAAGTTAAGAACTCCTTCTATATCACATTCCTCAAGGTTCCAATCCCCTTGATCTCTGTTGGACTCATCAATAATATGCCCCTCAAAAACATTTGAGCTCTCTAAGAAAGCAAGAATATGTAGGTCATCATCAAAGACTTGAAATTTCGTGATGTTGTCAGGAACTGCAAGGGTAGAAATTAGCTCCACTGAGAATTTATTGAGGTTAGAGCCTTGCATAGGTTCTAGGGTACTTTCAATAACAACCAATGAATCAACTACCTGATTGTCTTCTCTAGGGATTAGGCTAATCCCAAAGGCATCAAAGTCCTCAATCAGGTTCCATACACAATTTTTGTAAGCTGCTAGCCTTTTGTTGTGACATGTATATTGACTGTACACTTGCTTGACAATAATTTCTAAATCTCCCTTGACCATCAAGGCTGTGACCTTCTTCTTATGTGCAAACATCAATCCCCATGTGAGAGCCTCATATTCTGCCATGTTATTGGTACATCCAAATTGCAACTTGTAAGATGCAAAGAAAACTTTCCCTCTCGGGCTTGTTAATACAATTCCAAGACCACTACCTGTTTTGGACTTAGATCCATCAAACGTGAGGGTCCACAGTTGATCAGGGGTTGGAGTTGATTCTTTTGAATTTTTTATGGGTGTTTGATCTAGGTGAGTCACAATTGGGGCTGCTTGATCTTTTGCATCAGGTATAGGAAAAAAATGCTCTATAGTTTCTTTAGGTATACTTTCCAATGTTGGCTTAGTTGTATCATCTAACCTATGGCTATCCTTCTAATAGTCACTTGTTTCTTTGGCTAAACCCTTGTTTTTTGGTATATTTGTGGGTGAAGGGGCATCAAACAAACCTTGAGGTCATTCCTTATCAATATGCTAATTAAGACATGTGATTGAGGCTAGTTCAATTTGGGAAGGAATTTATTTTGGAAGTATCCTATCCCTGATCAGCATTGTTGCTTCTTCAACTTCAAATGAGAAGTGGTCTATAATGGTCTCAAGGAAACTTGTGCTAGCTTCCTCAGCTTGGAAAACATGATCTAAAATGTCAATGCAGGGTTGGCAAGTTAATTCAGAGTGATTTTGGTAGTGTACCCTGCACCAATTAGGGAGCAGGAGACTTCGAAGATCTACATCTTCTCCCAAGACCAGCTGATCTTGCTGCAGTTTTCTGACTAATGCCTGCTGATTTTCATCAATCATAAGATTAGGGGGATTTTGTATGGACAATTCTTCATGATCAAAAACATAAAAGGTTAAAGCTTCTTCTCTTTTGTAAACACCTATCCCAATTTTGAAATAGGCTACCTCATTGGGGCAATCATATTCCTTGATGATATGCTTGAGGCGGGGCTCACTTTCAACCCTAATCTGAGTAGGAATTCCTCTCCATGGTAGCCACATATGTGAAAAGTCAAGGGAAAGATACCCCCCTAGACTCTTCATCAAATCTCTACTCAACAACATACCATAGGTCTCAGGAATGTCTGCCACTTGAATATCTATGTTGGTTAGGATCCTAGGGTCTGATCCTACTTGCACATGTATGTTTCTTAATTCCTCAACTATGTTAACTTCTATTTTGTCAAGTTGGATGACCTTCTTGTTAGTTTGGACAGAGTTCACCCCCAATTTCTTACATATAGAATATGGCATGTCATTGCCTAAGGCCCCTGAATCCAACAAACAGTTATGTAGATTCTTCCCACAAATTCTTAAACTCAAGAGAAACGGTGGGGTACCTACCTTATTTCTGTACAAGGCTGCATTCATGTATGCAACAGGTGCAACCTTGCTTTTTCCTTTCGATTTATTAGCTTGTTCTAAAGCTTTCAGCACTATCTCCCTTTGAGCGGGGCACCACTTTAAGATGTCAAAGAATGACAAAGAAGTTTTTTGTCTCTCCATCTCAGAAACAACATCAAATTCTATATTATAACTTGAATTACTTTTGAAAATGGCAGAGGAATTACCCTTACTATGGAAGTCAAGTGGGCCTTTTGGTGGAGGATTATTATCAGTACCTTGATTTGGAGTCACCATGTGATTAGGTGGCACTGATGTAGTCAATGGCCCCTTACTTTGACTTCTCAGGAAGTGTCCTCCTTTTGACTGAAAGGCTTGGGCATCATATGAATCTTCCTTTGGTTCATTCTCCTCTTGCCTTGGGAATGAGGGCTCTTCTTCAAAGAGGTCGTAAGCCATTCCAGTATCCATTAAGTCACCTCCTTTGTTTGAATTCCCCTAGAATGTATGGGCATCTTTGTGTGCCATCTTGAAAACTTTATCCATTTGAGGATAGTTTACCTCAGAATGGGTCATAGTATCATGCAACCTACACCAATTGGTCATGAAGTTGAGGTTGGCCACGTTTGGAGTGTGTGTTCTTTCCTCATTTGCTTGATAGTTATGAGAGACTCCCCCATTATTGGTCCTTGTATTCCATTGCCTATTATTGTTTGGCCTTTGGTTATACCCTCTGTTTTGGTTTTGGTACCCTTTATTAGAGGAGTTTTGGCCCTAATAACCCCTTTGGTTGTAATTATTATGATTCTGATAGCTACCCTGATTGTTTTGGGAGGGGTTCAATCGAAGCTAAGCCATATCATTGGTGACTTGGGACAACATTTTCTTCAAGGTCTCTACCTCATTTGTAAGATGGATTGTCTTCTCACTCTCCACATTCTTAGCAGCAGGTGGCTAACCACCATGATTTGGTGTTCTAATTTGGTTCTAATGACCATGGGAACTTTGAGGAAGTTGTGATTGTTGAAAGGGATCAGAAGTTCCAGTGGCAAAGAATGGGATAGGAGGCTGAGTTTGCAATTTAGATATAGGCCCATAGTGGGAAGGAGACATTCTCATAATAGTACTAAATAGAGGAGTCGGGCTATGCATCTGATATCCTATTGAAGGGAAACCTCCTCCTAGGCCTGCTTGTTGAGAACTGATTTGCTGCTGCAGCTTGATAGCTAGATGATAGACTTTGGATAGAGAATCAATATCAGTTGGTTGATAAGTCCTTTGCAAGAACAAGCCAAGCAAGGGGTCTATAACTCTAAAGTAAGCTTGGATGGCACTATTCCCAGTGACTAGATAGGGATCTTGCAATCTCCTATACATTCGCTATAATTTGGTATTGAACAGGGGCAAGGATTCACATGGTTCTTTCCTAATGGTGTAAAATTGATGATATAAAAGAGTTGGGTCCACATAAAGCCTAAACTGATTGATAAAGGCATTTTCCAAATGTGTCCAGGTCAGAATGGAGCCTTGAGGAAGATTAAGGTACCAATTGTATGCCATGTCCCCCAAGGAGTAAGGAAATAGCCTACAGACTACATCATGGTGAGCTATCTAAGCTCTAGTACAAGCATCCTTGAAAGCTTGTATGTGCTCTTCAACAGTCCTTGACTCGCCATGAATATACTTAGGGCAGAATTTCTCAGGGTTCTTGGGAATATCATGAAAACCTCCAGGGATAGTCCCCAATGGAGAAGGATTATTTTGAAAGAATGTCATTGGTGGGAGTGGTGGTGGTTGAGCTAGTTGTTGTATGGGTTGAACCAGCTTTGATGCCAGTTGAGATGGATTAGATGGTGGATTAATGGGTACCCACTGAGGTATTGGTGAGAAGCCTGGTGGAGTGAGTGGAGCTGATAAGGGTGGTATGATAATTGCCCCAGTTTTGTGAACCTTGTGTCTTGTTGGGGTCCTGAGTTCTACCAACGGTGATGGATTTTCAGCTAATCAAAGAACTCTGTGGGGCTTCTCTAATGAGAAAGACCGAGTGTCCTCTAGTTTTCTCTTCTAGGCCCTCCTTCTAGCACTAGTTCTTATTGACGAACCTTTTGGCACAACAACATGCAAACATAATACTACTGCTTTGTTTCTCCTGAAAGAGAAAGATGATCACATGGATATCTTAGCTCCCAAGGTCTTTATAGTTGGTTCTAAACTGTGTTGATGTCCCTCAGTGGTCAATGTAACAGTAATGTTCAAGGGGCCTGTTGGTGTGAGCTTCTGGATTGTTCTAAGATCAAGCATGAATTAAAACCTAATCTAACTAGGGGATTTAAACAAACAACAAAAGATAGGTCAAGATTTTGGAACAGAAAAGAACAATGATTCATCCAACACTAACCAGAATTGTTAGCTTCAAGGAACTATAAACTAAAACCGAAGAACAAGATTAACTTGTGATTAACACACATAGTTGTATTCATTCCCAGTGCTGATTTGATAGTAGATTGCAATTCATGTATTTAAACAAAACATAAAATAACATTTTTATTCCTTGAAGACTTCACAAATCAAATGATTAATTCAAGAAAAACACTATTCTAAAACACAACATGAAATAGATTTTAATCTGGTTGCTTCTATTGTTGATGAAACAGATAAGCAACATTTACAAAGTTGTTACAATCACTAGTGTATAGATAATCTATGATTTCAGATTGTTTTCATTTACACTAAGGAAACTAAAAGGTACATTAGTCTATTTAGAATCTGAATCTAAATCCTAATCAAGAAGATAGAACAAACTCCTATTACAAATAATTAGGAAGCCACTCTATCTCCTTCTATTAACTTACTAATTCCTAGATTTTCTAACTGTAGAAGTTCCAACCTTTACAAAGAGGCAAGAATGCCTTATATACAGAATGTAACAAAAGAATGTGTTGTCCTTGTATTAGGGTTTTTTAAAAATATCTCCTGATTGCAAGAGAGTCGGCTCTTGGATCTTTCTAAGGAGGGTCGAAGCTGCATTCAATGTGAAGCCCTGATGTCCATTCTGATGAAGGATTTCTATCCTCAGGAGAAGACTTTTAGATCTTTTTGGTAGTTGCAACATTAACTCTTTTGTCTTCATGTCCACCTTCGAACTCTGTTGGAGTTGCCTTGAATGCTCAGAATATCTCCATCAATACTGATCTACCTCCTTGCAAGTAGTCACTACAACTGTCTCTCTGAGTCACAGATCCTTCCTTCCCTTCGGCTTCCCTTCTTCATGTTCTGGACCTCTCTGTACGTTGACCACTTCTAGAAGCACCATCGGGCCTCCCTATAGATCTTTTCATTTCACCCGAGTCGATCCATTGCGATCTGTTCTTAGAAGGAGTCCATCTGGTCTACACTCTGTTGGCCTTCTTTCCCAAGAATAGTCAATCAGTCAAAGGGACCAATGAATCACTCTTTGGCTTCCTCTCATTGGTCGGGCATATGCCATGCGAGCTTTCAGGTGGTCAAAAGTGGTTTGAATAGCATTGCATGTCAGTGAGACACCATCAGTGTCTCCTCGATGCGATCCCATCCTTCAGTAGTCATCAAGGTAGCATGGGGCAGTCGGCAAGACATTTTGGCAAGCCATGGGAGTCATATCAAGCTCAAAAGAACATCGGCAAGATAATAGCTTGTTGGTAGGACATCATAGTGATGATATCCCTCTCTGTGGCTCAGAATCCATTTCACTTTTGGCAAGACTTTTTAGTCGGCACAAGGTCATGGTGAGCTCCCCTCAGTTATACCGATATCTCTTTTTCATTTATGAACCCACCGCTATCGGAAAGAATTTAGCATATCAACAAGACCACATGGCAAAGTCCTCATTCTATCGGTGAGACTTCTCACCGAGAGCATTATCTTTTGGCAATCTCTTATCATTTCGGGAAGACATCGCTCGGTCGCTGAGACCTGATAGCGATCCCAGATCACTACGTCGATGCCGCTTTTGTCGCTGTGACCTCACCTCTTCAGCCAGACATTATGCCAAAGGTTTTATCTTTCACCGAATGCAACTCCCTTCAGCGAGACCCATGCCAATCAGCCAGACCTCCTACTGAAGGAAAAATTATTTCTGACCTTAGACCCTTTGTGGGACCCTTCCCTATCTACAAGACTCTTGGCGACTCACTTCTGTGTTTCCAAGGGCTTTAGAACTTTGGCCAGACATCATGCTAAAGGTGAACCACTCTCCCTGATGTATGTTTGTCTGCATTAGTCGGTGAGAGACTAGAAATTTGTTGAAACTCCTTGGCAAAGAGAAAACCCTTTGCCTATATGTGTTCTCTCTGTCATTGGGGAGATGTCCTATAGAAATCCCATGTCTCGACAAAAGCTTTAGTCGCTGTGACATATTGATTCTCTCACCGAAGACCACTAATAGAATCCCCTTTTGAAGCCTTATCAGTGAGACATCGTGGGTTTTCTGAGACATCACACCGAAGAAAAGATTTCTCCCCGATGTGGAATTTTTTTTACTGCCAGTCGGCAAGACCCAAAGATTTCACCAAGACCATATGCCTAAGAAGATGACTCCCACCGAAGTGTTTGTTCGCTATGCTGTAGTCAATGAGATTTTATGAATTCGCCAAGACTTCTTGGCAAAGAGAAACCCTTTGTCAATTTATGGATCCCTCTACCACCGGTCAGTGAGACACGAAGATCTCGCTGAGACCTTTCCCTGAAAGAAAATTCTATGCCGATGGGAAGCTGATAGTCACCAGGACTTTGAATGATGTGTTGCCGATAGGCAACTGCATGTGAACTCTAGTCGCTGTGACATCCCTGAGGTCTTGCCAACAGGCAATAGAGATGCATACTTAGCAAAATGCATTATAAGTCGGGGAGACTTTGATGATCTCATGGCGACTCACTTGTAATGTGGAGTATCCAGACTTGATGGAATCTAGAGTACCACAGGGCCAGATATAGGGAAAATATGCTCATGGTGGGACTTTTCTGGAAACTTTGCAAGTATGGAAAATATGTAATGTCATCAAAATTGTGCAGCTCTAACACCTCCTTTGGATCTTTAGCAAACAGAGCCAAGCCACTAGTCGGTGAGAGGTTAGGAAAGTCTTGCTGACTTTTGCCTTAGCTGATTTTTCATGACCAACTGCATTGAGGAATTCTTTCCAACTGAGCTCCCCCTAAGAAATATCATCTTGTGTGTTTTTTGATCCTGCAAAACAAAGGCTTCCATTAGCCTCCAATGGATATAAAATATATCAGAACAAACTATCCTGTTGCTTATGATTATTTCATTGAATTTTTAGCAAGAAGAAAACCAACTCAAGTTGAGCCATAATCATAATTAAATCAGATAGATCAAAAGTCAAAATTAGGAGGAAAGCAAAAGAATTCCAAAGATCAAAACAGACAACTAAAAAGGAAAAAAGATAAAAGAAGAAAGGGTGGACCTATTTTGTTTCAGAACAAAATGGGGTGGTTATGCAAGGCATAACACCACCTAGGTCCTACTAGAGACATGCATCACCAACTCACTCACACCACTGAAATATTTTTATGAATATTAAGATTGATCGGGGAGCATAGGGAACAATCAAGAGGCAACTAAGTCAACAAATAGGGACCGTTGATCCAGGGTCCCACCACCATCACCAGGCTTGAAGACCACAAGACCCATGCCACATACATGCCACACGATAGAAGCCCGCTCACCCCATTGCTTTTAAAAAAAAAATTATTCCTGCAGAGCACATGGGGAACGACTAAGATGCATTGAAAGATTTCACTTTATAGTCCACTTTTTGATGAAGGGCCTACCTACACACTTAAAGGGTTAATACATACATGCATATAAGTCATGACTATGTTCCACACGAAGTGCTTCCTTACTCCTTATTGGACGATTTCCAAGTCATTGAAAATTGGAACCTCAAAACCTCTTGTCAAAAGTTGCAAAGTTCTGAAAACTTGTGACTTTTTGATAAAAAAGAGAACCTTCTTCCTTCCTTCTTATCAATTCATCAGCTAAGTTGCTAAGTCGAGAGGTTACCAAATTTTAGAATCTCATTACTTAAGTTAGAAAAATGCGAAATCCCATGTCATAAGAAAATGGCAAAATATTTGAAGGGGTTGCAGCTAGGAAAACAATGAGCTAATGACATAAGGTCATGACTCAAAGGGACAAGGATAAGTAGGTATAATATTGCAACAACAAAATCATATAAAACTAGGACTTAAGGAGGGTTTTGGCAAACCCTAGTGCATGAAAAGAAAAACCCTAGCACTTAGGAGACTCAAAATTTTGAAAAAATGACCATGGATTTTTCAGGTTCCATTGGGCTTGATCCTTATATCTACATTCAACATAACACATTTGAAATAGTAGTTATTTATTCACAACACCATCATTTGCATCATATTATTCATCATGAGAATATCAAATTCAATCAACATTTTTTCTACATTTTCATTTCAATATACATTAAATCAATTTAACATTCATTCTTTACTTTCCCAATGATACAATTAAACAATGTAAAATAACATGATTTCTAATCAAAATTTAAAACACATTCATATATTTAGTATTTTAACCAATCATAGTAATAGTAAATAGGTAAATGCACAATGAGGTGTAACAAATTTCACCTAAAGAATGTACACACCCAATACACTCACACAATCTTCCATGCAATGTAACTCAAGAAATTACCAAACCATGAACAACTTTAATTGAAGATAGATATAAGAAATATCAACATATGTCTAGATCTACAAGACCATAAACTAAACCATAGAGAAATACATAAAAAAGCCATTTCTCCCAAAAACTACTACAACACATAGTTCACAAACTTGTGAACACAAATTTCTCTACACAATGATCAAGAACAATAAATTCTACATAAAAAAACTCTAAACACCTTTGACCAACTTATCTGAACCGCACAAGCTGATCTTCAACATAGAATAAATGCGGAGCAAAACTATAACACTACACTATTACACAAAACATCTTTTCAACACATTGTTTATTCTTTTATTTAAATTTTCTCAAAAGGACTTGGAAACCAAGCACTAGAGACACATTCTCATCATCTTCAACATTTTCTCATCACCACCAAGCCAACTTCTATACATCCATAAATAAAAGCTTATCAAAGCAACACAAGAGGTTGAAACTTGTAACACTTACTAATGACAACATAATGCAACTAATCAAAGCATCAGTAAATTTGACATCAATGACAACAAAAAATGTACATAATTGCAACAAATTCATCATCGGGATGAAAGAGAGTTGAAGGAGAAGAAAATCCTTACAAATTCTAGCTGCTTCACTTTGAAACATAGCTCCCTCCCATGAAGGTTGTTGTCTAAATATATCAAGTTTCCACAATCAATCTTGTTTTTTGAGTATTATGTTTGAATTTGATTGTGTCATCATTTTTCATCAATGTTTGAAATTACACTTTGTGATTCTCTTTAACTTATCTTGAAGAAAAAACCTTTTTTTTCCAAAACATACCTTATCCCACTCTTTTAGCTTAAAATATATAAATCGAAGCATGTTAGAAAAAGAGTACATAGTCATACAATAACAAGTCTTCCCTTGTATCCACCAATCCCCCATTAGCATATACAAATTACACTCCCACAACCACATGAATTAGAATTTAAATGGAGGATTCTTTTGAATTGAAAGAAATGAGGAAAATTTAATCAACCAATGATCAAAGACTTACCATCCTAGGATTTCTAATGATGAATGGCATTGTATCCAAGCCAAAATTTAGAGATTGAAAACTTTTCCAACCTCTCTAAAATATTTTTATTGCTACATATTCTATTATTCCAAGTAAAAATCCCATTTATTGGCACCGCTTCCACAAAACTTCAAAATCAAATATTATCATTTAGTAAAGACAAAGAAGGGCCAATTTGATCATTATCACTACTTTTACCTACTAGGTTGACAATTACATTAAAGTCCTAAGCTAGAATCCAAGGTAAAGAAGGAACTAAATAGTGAACAAATCTTATATGGTTCTAGAGAAATACCTTACCTAAAAGTTAATTCAAAGCATAAAAAATAGTAAAAACTATCATAACCTCAATGTTAAATCAAGAAGCAACCATTGAGATGGAATTTATACCCCCAAACCACTCGGAAGGGATTACCCTAAAAAGGTTCCAAAAATAAGACAACACACTAGAAAATACTTGCACACAAATACATAGCCACTAAAGCCCTCTCCAAATATTAGGAAAAAAAAATGATAAATTAAAGAAACCCCCATGAAAAAGTTTATAAAAATAATAGAAAATATTTTATTTTATTTTTTAAAATATTAAATTCTATTGGTGAATCATTATCTTTTTTGAAAAAATAATATTTGTAGATTTTTACAAATCACACTAAATTTATAGAAAATATTGTCAAATCTTGATGAAAAATAGACATTGGTAAATCCTTCCTTTAAAAAAATATTTTGGAAAAGTAATGGCCTAAGGGTGTTAGTGATTGACTAGTTTAATATGTAATTATTGTGTCTATGATTCCTTAATTCCATAATATTTTAAATTATCCTTAAAAAAAATTTCACCATCATTGATTCTTTTTATAATTTAATGGTTTGGTTTCTATTTTAGGACACATGAACATTGGAGATATGTAGGTACATTTTAGTCCACAAAATTTAAGCCTAATCATTAGATTATAAATCTTCAATGAAAGGAAATATGCATCCACCCAAGATAATTTATGCATAATCAAAATAGAGAAATCTATGCAAACAAGTATTCATAATCCATATAAAAAATAATAGACAACATACCATTAAATATGATACAATACATATCGTAGGAAAACCCTCAAGAGGGAAAAACCTAATCTCCAAAATAATCCATCACTCATGTATTATTCATAACTAAATATTAAAATACATCTTCAGAGTTTTGTATGAACACCTTTGAAACATCAAGCCCTCTAAAATCACTCCATGTGAACACGAATTTAATCACACATCTCATGTCATGCTTCAAACCTCACAAATTACAACAAGATATTCTATCAACCCCTTAGCCAAAATGACCAATTATCCAACCTTAGAAAACTACCCATGTGATTTATTTTATAGATATAAGCTCACACAAAACCACCGAGTAGTATTACATTAATTTCAACACAAAGATGAGCATAAGTTTCTATGTTTTTTTGTGAAGAGTCAAGAGCTAAATGATTTATAATAACTACCACTACGAATTTTAGGATGTTTTATCTCTATAATTCTATTGATAGTTGAGGAAGGTGAATCTAGGCAAGAATTTTTTATAGAAGTGCATCCATAAGATCAAACCTCACATTTCAAGTTTTGATAAATAAACAAGCACTTCATTGTGAAAATAGGTACCTCCTTTGAAACCATGTTACACTCTACCATATGGGAGAACACCACAAATAAGTAACCATTTTCCTCTATAATATTTATATATCATATTTTGAGTTCCAAATCCTTCTAACACATGCCTCCAAAAAATGAAATGAGATTTGAAACCCACAAACCTTCATATTGTTTAATGATTAGATAAGTATAACACATCATCTACAATGGTTTATGAGTTAATCACTAAAATTGGGCACTCATTTATTTTCTTGAGGCATCTTTTGGGTTTTAATTGATTCCTTGAATGTTGATCACTTTTATTTTATTCTATTACATTTAGTAAAAAATGAATTTCTTTCACATGATCTAATGAAGAGGACTCATCCCCACAAACTGTATCTTTATTTTCTTCTATTGCAAGAATCCACCATTAAATAACAAAAATGGGGAGAAAATCTATTGTGAAGAAAAATTATAGGAAGAAGGCCTACCAAACTTTGACCTCCCTACTACACCATGCCACTAAGATACACCATCAAAGAAAAATCTATAGAAAGCAACTCGGTCACCCATCCTAGTCACTATAACAAATATAAAGGCTACTTAGGCCTACACTTGCAAAATCCCATGCTCTCTAGCTCCATTATGCCCTGTCCTTTCCCATAGTGATATCTATTATTCCAATGGGATGAAAGACTTGATATAGTTAATTTATTTACTTTTTCTTTAATTTTTTCTTAATTAGCTAACTTGAATATCTAGTTCATGGAGATGAATTTTTTTTGTTGAATATATTATTAAAAAAAAATTTAAGTAAAATTTACTCAAAATAGCATAGTTTTAATGGAATGTACCATCTTTGAAAACTATTTATCATAAAAGAAAAAATGATTATTTCTTTTTGGAGAGTATTCTCTCATACTTTAAAAAATATATATATAGCTACTTTTTTATTTCTATTCAACCTAAAAAATGATTATAACAACATACTTGTTGTCGTAAATAAAAAATAATTAATAGCTAATTTTTAATTTCTATTCTCCTTTTTTGGTGGTTTCATGGTTGTGTGGCCTTATGTTGTTTGATGCTAGGTAGGGTTGTTATTTTGGTGCAGGATGTTGGTCCATAGTTTTGGTTCTGTTGTTTTATGGTTGTAGTTTTTTTTGGTTGTTTGACTTGTTGGTTGTTCTATCTTTGGGTTTAGGGGCCCTTTCCCCTTCTGTTGTAATAAAAAACAAATGGTTATCACAACATACTTGCTATAGTAAATAAAAAATAATTAATAGTAAACTTAGTTAAGAATATATATAAAATATATTGTTATATTATACGCTTTGAGCCATGCTTCTAGGAGTATTGTCATATTTTAATGAAAATACTCGTCATTGGAAAAAATTGGAGGTAAAGTTTTTTTTTGTTAAATTTACCTCAAAAGAGGGGTTAATATAACATAATGAGTTGAAAACTAGAATTTTGGCCAAAACAATCCATAAGAATCAATATCCATTTAAATTTAAATTTTAAATTTATAAATATAATACTTTTAGGAAAACAAACATTCAATTAAAACTCTTTGTGACATATAGTTTTGGGAAAAATGGTTTCACTTAAAACTATTTCTCCTAAAATTATTTTCTTTATCTCAAATTGGAAGATAAATCTAGACATTCATCATGTATTCTCTCCTCTAGAGAATCATATATTTTTTTAAAAAATATTAATTTTAATTTCTTTAAAAGATAATCAACCTTATACTTTTATATTGATGACCTATTTTTTATATATACACACATATAAATACTAATTTAAATATTAAAAAATATAATATTAAAAACTAGATTTATGGATATATAAAAGGATATTAATAGTTGTAAAAATATATATTTATATGAGTAGAAGTTGGGAGAACATTAGGTTCTTCTAATATTATCTTTATTTTATAATTTTTTTTCAAAGTGATGTATATTTATTTAGTGGATAGTTCAAGTTAAAAAATTTGTGACCTTAAAATAATTTATCTAAGGCGAAATTATCTAGAATATATATTTGACTGAAATGTTCTTTTAGATAGAAATGATTAAATTATTTTGTGTTGATAAATTGGCCTTATGTGGAACACAAATTTCAACTTTCACCTTATGGTAGAATACATCCATGCATTTTGTAACGCCCCGCCGTGTGAACCCCAAAGGACAATTAAACAATAATTACCGCACAATTTTTTTTTAAATTAACATAACATACATGTAATACACATTAAGTTATGACATAAATTTCATTTAAGTAGATTCGCTAACACATACATCCCTTGGGGTACACGAGGAGTCATTACGCGACTTAGATCCACACAACGATAATAAAGAATAAAATCCAAAAATATAATCCATAACAAATTAAACATTAACAATATAACACATGCATGATAAATCATTGATAAGAATCCATCTGTGTACGTAAATGCAACATATATATGATTAACTCAACATATTGAATAACAACTACCATGGCCATTAGCCACACAAGATTTAACGTTACATTACAATACAATGTTCAAGAGGTACACTAATACAAAAGTGTTTCCAAACATGAATGGAAACCATACACAAGATAACATGATACAAATAAACAGATGAATACAACGTATCATAACTGGCTCCAAGACAAATATAACTCTGGAGTCGCTGCAACAGCACCAATCTGCACCTCTCGATCCTCGACTGGGGACCCAATGGGGTGCTTAGCACGTTCCACCCGACCATGTGAGTCTAAGACCCACCCCCCGTGCTAAGGAGCTGACAAGAAAGAGACCTCAACCAAGAACATCCAAACATGGAACCACAAGACTCAACGTCATACAAAAGTATCATAAAACTCAAGGGTTACAATGACATAAACAAGTAATCAAAGGATGATCATGAAACACTTCCAAAATAAACATAATACAATTCCAAATACCAAAAGAGTACAAGGTCATAAGTCAAATATCAATGAGATCATACAAGACCACAAAGTACACCAAAGATGTATCAAGGAAATATTCCATAAATCAATATAAGTCCATTCAACCACAATCTAAACCAACTCCCATAACATACTTCCAGAGGAACACAATAAAGCAAAACACCTGGGCAACTAGGGGAGAGTGTCATCACATGGCTTAACATGGATTCACCAGACTACCTATTGCAAGGTACCGCCTCCATCTACTGATGGATTATCCAGGCAACCAAGTTCTAGGAACTGCCTCCATCTATGGTTTGTCAGGCTACCTATCTCAAGGAATCGCCCCATAGGGTTGCTCATGTGGAACCGTTACCTTCAAGGCAATTATCTTGCCAACCACGGCCTTCTCAGCCTTCCATTAGTCTACGGAAGCACTAATGAAGACGAGGCATCCATTTTAAATCTTATAATGATATTACTACCCAACCCTCCTAAGTTAATTATTAGGTTTTCACTTGATTACTAACTCACTCGTGGGTTATCCTGTGCCCTTCCCCTTAAACAGGGTGTCGGCCCCCACAAGGAGCCACTCTCCCTAGAGACCCAACAACATAAAAAAACCAAAAACCAAGGGTTGTACAACATAACAAGAACATTAGATCACAATAGAGAAACATGCGAGGCATTACCCATCTCGCTATAAACACATAATCAAGTCTCAACAATTCTCGTACAACCCTTTCAAAATCCTGATACCAAAACACTTGCCACTTCAAGGGTACATAAAAGGAGAGACATCAACAATAAAAAAAAACAAGCCTTTGGAAGACTCTCAAAAGTTTACACTAGGGTTTCCCCATCAAAGAACTGACAACAATAATAGCAAGGCCACAAGAAATATTTTCAGTTCAAATATAATGAGTGAATACATTAAAATAAGATCAACAACTCCATCCAGACTACATAATCAATTTTGATACGAAATAAATCAGAAATTCAAGAAGATCAACTATCCACAACAAAACACGAGTTCCCAATTACATTGCAACACCAATTAAATAACAAGGGATTCCATGAATCAAAATTAGTCTCCAAAAGCATTCACACCGACACGGAACCATCAGAAACAAACCCTCAACAACAAAGGTAAAAGCATGCAACTAGGCATCTAAGGGAGACCACAATTTCCTCCTCACAAGATACCCATACAGTTGGTAAACAAAAGACCTTGGAAAAATCAACAAACATGACAACAATACAATTTAATGTTTCACCAAAGTAATAAAAGTGGGAAGACTGCATTAAATAAGAAGCATAAACTTATCACAACCAAGCATTGCATTAGTATCCAAAATACTCCACCACAAAATCAATTAATAAGACCCCCACAACTCAAAACAAACCAATAATTCTCCATGTAAGGTTAAATGAATATCAACATAGTTTAACTTAAAGAAGATCCCCAACTCACGTCAACTCAAGAAAAGTCATAATGAAAGGGTATGTCAAATCACTCATAAAAGGACACGAACCCAATGGAATGAAATCACTTCTAAAGCCAAACAATTCCAAAGAGGCACCACAAATAGGATACACCAAATTACCCTTAAATGAACAATGACCATTCCAATACAATTTATCCATTCATTTAATAAGAATTCATTTAAAATAAATAAAGGAACTCTATATTCACATATCGTAATTATCTCAAGACATATTTTGTCACTCTCAGAATACTAACCCAACAAATCAAAAGCAATAAACTTCAAAGAACAATTGAACTATCTTCTGTGATTTCACTCTTCACTTCATAAGAAATCATTGTAACTCATTAAAGACTATATTCACATATCTTACTAACATCTCACCATGCTCATCATAAAGTTGAATTAAATAAAAGAAGTTATAAAAGAATTTCAACCAATTTCTTTTATTCCTTTTCAGGATTTATAATCATTCCTATAACTATATACATATATATAAACATAATTAGCCAATTAATACTCTAATTATATTTAAAAGGATAATTAATTTCACCAACACTACAATACAACACCAGTTTTTTTTTTCTTAACTAAAACTATATGACCACCTAATTTCACTATGAAGTAGGAACTTATCCATAGAAAAATAATGTGTAAGAAATTGAATATCATTTGGTATAAGCCTATTAAGTTTGCAAAATTGTATCCAATTTATTACATTCACAACTTATCTTATTCTTGCTTGAAAAGACATATCGTTGCTCTACTTGAAATAACATTGCCTATCATTTTAGTAATTTTTATGTCTTGAAACAATAGTAAGAATACAATAATTAGCTATATAAATTGAAGTAATTACTCTAATTGACCAATGAAATATACATTAATTTTTTCTCAAGCAAAACCTACTTTATGTCTTAGATCTCTAATTACATCTATTGAAGGTAAACAACTTTTTTCCTTATTTTAGTTTCTTAACTCAACATTTATTAATTACAACTTTTACAAGAAATAATTTCCATAAATCAAATTTTAAAGCACTAGAACCTTTTATATTTGATTGGAGCATTTTCCAACATCTACTCATGCATTTATTTTGAATCAATCAACAAAATATTTTAAAAATTACATTTAACAAATCATAACCACATATTTAATTACCTAAGCTTCATCATACAACAAATGAACAAATAAATATTAACTCCAAGATTAACATCTATTAATGAACACAATATATGTGCAACTTATTGTTTACTCAAAGGATCTGATATAACCCAACTAAGGCAACTTTATTCAGGGGAATGTGATCCTTCTTTGGTGTATACGACCTTGAAAATCAACTAACATTGTAACTATTTGATATAAGACATTCTTATAATATTCTGTGTAAACCCCATAGGAAAGTTTGAGCCATGTTATCATTGATCTAATAGAGACTACAACACCATTCACCATAACAGATCATCAGAGTTTAGCCTTACAAAAGAAACTCAATGAAGATAGTTTATTTTAGAGCTGAGTACAAAATAGTTCAGGTAAAGGATTTGCTATTCTTCAGATTTAGTCGACTGTAAAGGAATGACATAGACTTCCTACAATGATTGAGAAGGTGACTAAAAGGAAGCTCGTGCTCTCCTATAAAAGAATTCTATATGAAGATAACTATTGACTAGATAGGATAAGGCAACAAATAATGCATTCAGAGATATATAAAGAAGTAACAGGTAGAACCAACGCCAAATCTTGCATTGAGCTAATATTAAACTTAAACCAAAGCCGACGACTATATAAGCAAATGATGATGCGTAAGGGAGACGCCACAATTAGAGGTTACATTTGAGAAAATACTCATATATGATAGTCTAGTTACAGTAAGAAGGATAGATTCTTAGGCAAGGTGAAAGGAGGAAACTCAGAAACTACACGCCTGCAGAATAATAATCAATGCAACAATCTCTACCTAATAATTTCATAAAAGATTTATCAAATTTTGGTAGTGATTTAGAATGACAGAGTGAGTGAAGATAAAGAAACAACGATGACCTCAATGTCAAGAGAAATACAACAATAAAGTATAGTCAAGCTATCTATTCTACCATCAGCTGCCCAAAAAGAAATAGCTGAAAAACCAAAATAGATGAAGAGGAAATAAAGGCTACTTTAGGAGAAGAACGATATAGGGTAGAAGGGAATGGCTCTAAGAATAAATGCAGACCCAATTTTCTATTTTGCATCAAGCACCATTGCGGCCCTTTCTTCTTACACCATACTTCATTCTAAACCATTCATTCATACAAGGGAAAAAAAACATGCAGAGACAATTAAGAATACCAAATTTCCCAAGCATTATATTACTACCACAAATGGTATCGAATAACATACCTTGGCTTCTTTTCCTCAAATCCTAAATCTTGTCTTGAAGTTCCACAGCTGCACACCTGCTACCTTTTTCACTTCCTTCGCTTCCCTCTTTTACAGAGCTAAATATAGTTATTATTTATTTTGCAAATTCTACAGTTCTCTTCGACTTCCAATTGTTCTATATGTGTAGTTTCTTTCCAGCTTTTCTTGTTTTAAAACACTTCAGCTTCTTATCTCCTTATCCATTCAAATTTCTTATTATAATAATTATCTTTTCAAGATTATTTTGTTCATAATTATTATTAACTTCAATTTAACTCAACAATTTAAATCAATTTATCTAATAATATCACTTTGACTTTTAACGAATTAGTTTAATTTGATCATATCATTTGATTTAATTTAATTGATTATTATTTTAATTTCTAATTATATTTTAAATAACCTTGCAAATCACTTATGATTTAATTAATTATTTAAACATGACTACTAACATATGATATTTTTCACATAATCAAATAACACAGTAATCAATGAAGCACACACAAATACTCACACAAAAGTCCAGAACAACTGATCCGGAGGGGCACTACACATTTGGGTCTTTCCTAGATTGGTGAAATGATACAATAGAGGATGTTAACTACAATACCATAATATAACATTAATGACATAGTAGAGATGTCATAATATTCCTATTACAACTGGGTAACATTCAAATTTTCCTCAATAATGATTTTAGAGGCACACATAAAATTCACAATAGTTATATCAAGTCTCAAGTAATAGGAACCTTTTCTATTAAATTCATTGAGAATCATGCAATAGATCTCAATGTATCTCTTAACAAAAAAACTCCTAAGACAAATAAGCTTGCATGTGTAACCTTTTTTTGTGACAAACCATTTATAGTCATTGCATAATTAAAATAGTGACTCTAGACTCAACATAAGTATTTAGTAGCAAGAAATGTTGTAGGAAAAATATAGTACAACAAAGAGAAAAAAATTAATTATAATTGAATTTAATTGATAAAGAAAATTATGTAAATAAAACAAGTGCATTAGAGTACAAAATTAATGAAAAATTTATCAAAACTAGTTCAAGAAAAAACCTATTATTAGAAAAAGAGAGAAACAGGTATCTCTATAAAAATTTATTAAAGTGAGCATACTTTTATTTTAGGATTTTTATTTCTATGGGTATTTAATAAATATAGTTTGTGTGCTTAGCCTATAAACTATATCTATAAAATATAGTTTATAGGCTAAACACATAAATGTTGTAGGAAAAATATAGTATAATAAAGAGAAAAAAATTAATTCTAATAGAATTTAATTGATAAAGAAAATTATGTAAATAAAAATAAGTGCATTAGAGTACAAAATTAATGAAAAATTTATCAAAGACTAGTTCAAGAAAAAACCTACTATTAAAAAAATAGAGAAAAAGGTATCTGCATAAAAAATTATTAAAGTGAGCATACATTTATTTTAGGCTTTTTACTTCTATGGGTATTTAGTAAATATAGATTGTGTGCTTAGCCTATAAAATATATCTATTAACATATTTTAAATATACTTATTTAAAATTTTTATGTTGGTTTTCTAAACACATAGTCATTTTCAAAATAAGAGATTTATTAATAAAAAAGTAAACAACACAAAATATAATGAAAAATATATTTATTTTACATAATTTTTGTTTTCTATTATTTTTATTTAATAGCTATTTTATCTATATTATTTAATTTATTCTTTTCAAAAACTCATTTTTGATAATACATTTGTTGTAATTTCATTTTTAAATGAGTAGTATACTTTTTTAATTCTAATTTTAGAAAATTTAGAAAAGATATAGAACTATATGTCTTTAGATCTTTTATATAAATGTATTTTTCATATAAAGAGAAGTATTTTTTTAGCTCATTTAAGAAGTACTTTATTTTATTACGTCAAGAGGCATCTACAATGAAAGTAAATCTGTGTCAATAAAAACTCTTCAAGCAAAAATTGACGTGCATTTGTAAGTCTTTGAATTTGAAGGAATTAAAATTCATTAAATTTTATGAGAGAAATGCATCACATTGATAGGGTAGTGGAGAGGTACATTGGCATGCAAACTGTTTCATTCTAGGAATTCCATAAATTTAATTCTTTTGAACTCAAAATTAGCAATCTGTGGGTCACAGATAAAAGAGATGGGAAATGCAGTTGCATCATTAGTTGGGCATCAAAGGGTGAAAATCAAGAAGCTCGATGGGGAAGTTCTCAAATTTAAGCCTCTTGTAAGTGTAGAACAGATACTGAAAGACTACCCAAATCATGTTATATTGCACTTTGAGGCCATTCATCATATAGGTGTAAAAGCCAAGCCCTCTTGAAGAATCCATGGAACTCAAACCCAAATAGCTTTATTTTCTGGTGGAGATTCCCAAGCTAGGGGATATCTGAGCATCTAGTCGGGTTCGATCTGCGATCAATATGAGCACTAAGTCATAGTTGGAGGCCATGCTTTTGAAGTGTCGCTCCAGCTCTGACATTGGTGCCTTTTCTTGCTCTCTGATTGTTTGTTCTCCACCTCTGGACAAAGAAAACAACCCCATTCGAGTTTAGGTCTGCTTGAGTAAATCCCAGTTCACGCAGTTAGAGTCCCAAAGCAAGGATAAGTCTAAGAATATGGTGAAGGTTCTAGATTTATATCTTACTGATGGGGATTCCCAACAGGTTTCTAGATTGAGGAGCTCTATTAGAACGTACCCCAAAGCTAAGGTAGTTTTTTCTGGTTGGAATTGTTTTCAATTGGATGACTATTTTTGTTTTGTATTTTTTTATAATAAGAGTTTATGGTCTTTGAAAGAGTTTATGATCAATTTTGGTGATGCAAGAAAGTCGTGTTAAATGAAAAACTAACTTTCAGAGTGCGAAATTTTATTAAATATTTGGAAATGAAGATTTATCTATTGGAGCTTACACTGGAGGGAAAAATTTAGTGGCGAATCTTCACCAATTGGCAAATTTTAGAAATCAACCAAGTCGAAATTGCCGAATTTGTACAAACCAACAGGGTGTCCAAATCACCCGAATTTTATGAATTATTAGTCTAATGCATGTCCATTCACCAATGATTTATTTTATGAGGCATATTTAAGCAAAAATTCTCCATGACAAACTTCGTGTTTCAAATGGACCGACTAATATTTTTTCCTAGAATCCCGGAAGCATGTAATAAAACACCTACATATTCACCAATACTATTAAAACAACATTGTATCGTGACCTATTTCGTTAATTAAAATTTACAAATAGTTTCTTGTGAAGACCCATTTCGCTAATTAAAATTTATAAATAGTTGCTTATGAGGACCTATTTCACCAATAACTTTAAAAAATAATTACATTTGAGGACACATTTTGCCTTGGAAATTACAATGTATCATTGTATAAGCACATGAGATTCACCAAATTTTTAATGTACCATTTAAAAATCCTGTGGACCAAATATGGATTGATATAAATACAATCGAAACTATCATTTATTCTTACACATTCTTTTCGGTTTTGAGGTTCTACTTCTCGATTCGGAAGTCAGCGAAAGCCAAAAATGTACACTTAAAGGTGAGTGATCACTTCTTCATAGTGTTATTAGTTATAATAATAATATTTATTTATCTCTTTTCCATTCTTTCTTTAGTCTTAAAGATGATATTGAGTAGGGAATGGGATCTATATTCTCTATCCTTCTTAAACATGAAGACATTTTTTTTCCAACTTTTATTCGAAGTGAGAGATCAATATGTTAAGTAGCAAGGGTAAGACTCCTGATCCTCAAGGTAGTGAAGAGACTAGGAGGCCATCAAAATTCCAAAAACGTAGAGGTACCATACTATTGGCATATGGATTCTAGTGTTGTCATTGATGACAACTAAAGTCATTAGTTTTGTCCACAGGTCTGAATTTGGTCATACCGGCAAATAAAGTAGAGTACAGAGTATTACTAACAAAAAGCATGAAGAACAAGGTATCTAGTTACTACGTCGGTCTATTTACTTCACCAAATCATCTTTTTGAGTTGTGGATCCCTGGGATAGTTTGTTAAGCATCTATGATATCTTATTGTTAAGTTTTGTGGTGCTACATTGATCATTGTACTAGTTAAGGAGATCCGACAGGATGTTTTTCTATTTATTTGCTCATTGTGGCCAACCTAATGAATGTGGCATGTTGGGGATGTATAAGGAGTAATTATTTAAATGTTTTTATGTTCACGCATTTTTTTTTGGTTCCAAGCTATGTTGTGGCCGACTTGTATGGGTGCTCATAAAAAATCACTCAAGATCTAGGCCGACAGTTGCTAATATTTCTAAGTTTTATTGAAGCCGACATGTAGTGACTTAATTCCTAGATGGAGTTATATATAATTGATCAATTATATCATTTTGTGCATGTGTACAAAGTGTGGAAGTGTGGTGTGTTTGTTACAAAGTAAATTAGCCGACTACGCACAGTTTCACTTGTGCATTAAGCCTTTTGCAGTGCGAGTTTGTGTAGAGCAAAGCAGAATTGCTAAATTAGTCAGAAGGATAGGAGATTGACTACAAAGCTTAACTGGAACTGTAATCAAGCATTGTAGATGCTATTTTATTAGTTCACTCTTTTGGATCTAATCCAATTCATTGTAAGGCAGTGAGCCTATCTAACTTGAGTAGTGAGCTCTAGGCAGTGTGCCTGAATGCAAGTGCATTCCTTTGTAATCTTTTTTTGGGTATATTCATATTATATTGTGGATTGGGCATCCACCGTGGTTTTTCCCTTAACAGGGTTTCCACGTAAAAATCTTGGTGTTATGGTGTTGTGATTGTTTTCTTTTTGGTCATGCATATTTCTTTTGTAGAATGCTTAAATGAGTTAATGATTAGAATAATAAAATTAATTTTTACACAACACTTATTCGACCCCCTCTCACTATTGCTTGTTTCCAACAATTGGTATCAAAGCTAGTTCCTCAGAAGAAGTCTAACAGCTTGGGGAGATCTTGGAAGGTGTTTCTCAATGGATACAAGCGGTCTTCAACAACAACTCATGGTGGGCATGGATGATCTTGACCAGGCAAAGTCTGAGAACTGGGTGTTGCAAGAAAATCTTGAGAGTGCAGAGAAATTCATTCAGTCATTGAAAGACAAAATCAATGAATCAAGGGAGAAAAGAAAGGAATGTGTGATCAGCTTAAGAGAAGAATAGAAGCATGGAAGATGAACAACTCAATCATTCCCTCAAAGATAAAATAGAAGAATGTGAAAAGTTTTCCAGAGAGAATGTTGCCCTAACTTGTGAGATGGAATCCATCATGATGAAAATGACCAAGGAGATTGAGGATAGAAAGAAGAATGAAGAAAATATTGCACAATCCTTGAAAGAAAAATCTGAACAATGCAACCGATTGGATAATGAACTAGAGCAATCTAAAAACAATGAAGTGCTTGAAAAATAGCTTGATGATCTCATAAATGAACTTGCTACTACAAATGAGTACAAGGAGAAATTCAAAGAAAGCTTAGAAAAACTTGATGAATTGATTAAAGGACAGAGGACTTATGGTGACAAGAGAGGTCTTGGATTTGAAGGAGAGAGTTCTAGATTTGGACAAAAGAAGATTGGACAAAGGAGATTTAGGAAAGGAAATTAGATGAATGGAGCTAGAAGGAATTCGATAAGACAACCAAATACTCAAATATTTAATGGATATTTATTTTCTTGCAAGAAATTTGGTCATATGGCTTCTCAGTGTAGGAGTAGGATGAACACAAGTGGACCACCATTCTCAAGTCAGTGCTTTAATTTCTCTAAGTATGGTCATAAGTCAAGTGAATGCAAAATTGTGATGAATAAATTTCATAGATATTTCAGATGCTATGCATGCAATAGATTTGGGCATATTGCTAACTAATGTAGATTAAGAAAAAATCAGTGGAAAAAATGGCCAAGACAGATAAGTGTTGTATGCTACAACTGCAAAAAATTTGGCCACATTGCTACATTTTGTTGGAACAAAAGAGGTCCAGTAAAATAGAACATGCAACAAGATGTTAAGGGAAAAGGTAAAGTCACTACTGATGTGATCAAAAGGAAAATGCAAAATAAATGGGTGAAGAAGAATCCCTCTGTTGAAGGAAACGTACTAGCACCAGAAGCAACTTTTGGTAATTCCTCCAAGAATTAGTTTTAGGCCTCTGGCCTAGGGGGAGCTACAAGAAAATATTTTAACCCCTTGTCGGTGATTGGTATTGGAATCCAAATGGGTCCAATAAGTGCATTGATACTTTTCAGATGTTGCTCAATGAATTGGAGGCAGTATTGAAGAATCTTGGAAATCTGCAGAAGAATCATCTGTCTCTGTACATAAAAAATTGGAAACCGGATGAATTAGGGTAAATGCATTTATTACGACAAAAAGGAGTTAGGTGTGTGGATGATAAAAGAAAATTCTCATCCCTCATTTTTCATTTTGGAGGAAAGAAGTTTGGAGAGCTCTAGAGTGAACATTGCCGAAATATGGAGAGATTCATGCATAAAAAAGGATCTATGATCAAATTTCATTCCAACCCCAAAAGGTATTTATCAAAAATCATGTGAATTTGTGAGATTGCAATTATGTCCACTCCTCTGGTAGTCAAAGTAAAGGATAGGCTATGTCTAAAGTTTAAATGGCATCCTTATAAGTCTGTAGAGACAAAGCCCTTAGGTGCGTTCTCATCTATGTTGTATGGATTATTTCACATTGAGGATATTAGGACTTATATACATGAAAATATTGAAGAATTGGGAACCTCTCATTTGATTAATGTATATTCTCATCATATAATTCAAGAATATTTCACTGTAAAGCCAGAATTTAAAACCCTATAGGAAAAGAAGTTCATGCAGTTTGCAAAATTTCCAATATTTGAAGAAAATGAATGGGTCTGATACATGTTGAGTCATGTTCATGATGAATTCATGTGGCTGGATGTGCCATTTAAAATCACAAAAGAGGCTATATGTGCAGTCACAGGTTTGAATTCCACTGGTAGACTTCCAATTTTGATGTTTGTAAAGAATGATGAGGTTATTGAGACAACATGTGCACAATGGGACAAAAGGGAAATGACAATAGAATATGTTTCTGAAGTGGATGTGAAATTCACATCAATGGTTATTGGTTATAAGATCTATCACTCAAGTCGAAAGAATTATGTATCTAGTATGGCCATCTATGTAGCTTATGAGATGGTGAAACAAAATGTACACTATGATTTGTGTGAATTTCTCAGAATTCAGTTAATGGAGAATCTGGGGAAAATCAAGAAAGATAAAAAGAATACTTTCAAATATGGTAATTTGCTGCGATGTCTATTTTTCTACTTTTTGGATGAGGTTTTGGGAGTTGGAAAAGTTCATTGGCAGATTTATGAGCTAGTAGCTATTCAGATAAGGAACATGTTGTTTGGAATTGGTGATCATCAGATCAGGAATACTACCCTCTAGGGGTACTTAAAAAATTTCCAAAATATGATGCACATGCCAGGGAAAGAATCCCTACCTCAATCGTGGAAAAGTATAAAGATACTATCTGCTTCATGGTAGACATTGATCAATGCCATATGGAAGTTGTTGATCCTAGAACAATATGGATCATGCCTATGGGATATGAAGTTGAGGATAATGTTTTGAAGATGTATGCAAAACACTTGCTGAGTTCACCTCTAGATCAAGGAGAAGAAATATTTGGAAATTATGCAGAGAAAAGCATGCAGGTTCATGCAGAATTGAAAAAACCAATGATAGTCAGGAGAGTGAGAAAAGAAGTAGAAGTCTTTGCAGAAAGTATGGGCATACCTGTAGAGAAATTGAAAGAAGTGAGAAGGAAGAGAGATGAGGTTGAAGTAGAAAAAGAGAAAGAGAAAGCTAGTCTGGGAACATCTTCTACCTACACTAGATCTACTAGGAGTTTCCCATCTTTGTCCACTCCTACAGCCCAGCCAACTCAAGCCAAGGTTTTTGGTAAAAAGAAGAAAAATAAGAGCACAAGAACATATGAACCTATTTCAAAATATGAAGAAACTAAGTCTGAGCAATTTTTGAAAGAAGTGAATGCTACCGAAACTCAAGATGTAAAGTTAAACAAGAGAAAATCTTTCGGTAAAGAAGAAGAAGCAAAGAAAAAGGAAAAGGTTGACATATCTGGTATGTTTGTTGAGGAAGTTGAGAATGTAGTTGCTAAAGATGGAAATCTCAAGCCCCTCTATGAGTTGTATGAAACCTTTGATGAATCCGGTCAAAAAACTCTTGAAGAAGCCACAATAAAGCATATGAACATTTTCAATAAAGTTCTTGTTGAAATCATGTCTGGTTTGCCCAAGAGTCTGTATGATATTTTGGAGTTGAGAAGATTAAGTGCCATAACAGAAGAAAAGAATCTGAGGAAGAGAATTCTTGCAGATTTATGTCTAGAGATGTCAATAGAGGATATGAATTCACTCCTTGAAAGGGCCAAAAAGGAATTTAAGAGCAAGATAAGGGTGAATAAACTCATGATTGGAAAAAATGATGCTATTGTTAGTGAAACCAAGAAAATATTGGAAGAGTTCCTATCAAAGAATAAAATAAATATTGAAGAAGAGAATACTGAAAATGTTCCAGAAGATGAGGAAGTGAATGTAGAAGCTGAGGACTTTCAAATTCCTCCTGATATAGAAAATACAAAGACACCTATGGAAACTAAAGATCCTAAGGTGGTGTTAGTTGAGGAGAAGGAGGTGCATATTGAAGAAGTTGAAGTGCCTAAAGGAAATATGGAAATAGTCTTTGAAGAACCCAAGGTTGAAGAAGAAAAAGTTCAAGAAATCATAGTAGAGGCAAGAGACACTATTGAGGTAGTGAAGAGATCTTTGATGGAGTAGCAGGAAGAATTAGATCTTGAATTGAATGAAAGCTCAATCAATCTATCCACTTTATCCCCAATTTAGATGATGAATGTTGCTTCAATTGCTCAAGACAAAGCCAGTGAGAAGATTTTGAAGTATCACATAGAGGATAATGAATTGCTAAGCCTTACATTTGGAGTTTTGTAGAAATTAATTCCTACTCAAGTCATGGATCCGTCTGGCTCCTCTTCTGGTGAGTTAAAGAAGCTCATAAGTTCTATAGGTTCTCACTTTGAATCTTTCAAGAAATCATCCTTGATTAAGGTGTAGAAGGAGTTTAAGGAAAATAGATTTGGTAGTTTGAAAGAATTGATTGCAATAGACAAAACTCTGTTAGCTACCTGCATGAAAAATGTTCAAGATACTTTTTCTAAAGGAGGAAAAGTGTATAAGTCTTGTTTAGTTTTTTCTAAATTCACTGAAGCCAATGAGAAAAAGGTGAAGGATATTGAAAAGCAACTGGCTACTATTTCTGATACTTTTGATCCATTAACTGGTAATGTTGGTGAGCATGAAGGTCAAGTAATATCTTTTCTTGACAAGATAAAGAGTTTGAAGCTTAAATATGAGAGGATTGTTGGGAGAGTATGTGAACTCAGAGGACTAATCACTCCAAAGATTGGAATAATGGAAAATGCATTGAAAGAGGCCAAAGATGCTATGGCCACTCGTGACCCAGTAAATCTTGAAGCTGCAAAAACTCTGTCTTGTCTACTTTGTGGTCACATAACCAGTTTGGAGAGTTTCAAAAGAGTTTGGGACACAAACTTAAGTGTGTTGAAGAATGATTTTGCAGATGTCTTCAAATTTCTATAAGTCACAGGTTATGTTTGTAGAATTTTGAAATTTTGGATTTCCCGATTTTGTCATTGATGTCGAAGGGGCAGAGAGTGCAATGAAAAATGCCTTGATATTCTAAGGGGGGACAGTGTTTTGAAAAGATGTGTTTTGCAATTTTGAATTTTGTAGTGTACTTACTAGTCTCGACACTTAGTCATTTTTCACTAAGTGTTTCCATTAGTGCCAAAGGGGGAGATTGTTGGCATATGGCTTCTAGTGTTGTCATTGATGGCAACTAAAGTCATTAGTTTTTTCCACAAATCCAAATTGGGTCATACCGATAGATAAAGTAGAGTACAGAGTATTACCAACATAAAGCATCAAGAACATGGTATCTGGTTACTATGTCGACCTGTTTACTTCACCGAATCATCTTTTTGAGTTGTGGATCCCTAGGATAGTTTTTTAAGCATCTATGATATATTATTGTTAAGTTTTGTGGTGTTTCATTAATCATTGTACGAGTTAAAGAGATCTGACAAGATGTTTTTTATTTATTTGCTCATTGTGACTGACCTAATGAATGTGGCGTGTTGCAGATGTATACGGAGTAATTATTTAAATTTTTTTATGTTCAATCATTTTTTTGGAGTCCAAGCTATGTCATGGATGACTTGTATGGGTGAGCATCAAAATTCACTCAAGATCTAAGCTAATAGTTGCTAATATTTCCAAGTTTTATTGAAGCCGACTTGTAGCGACTTAATTCCTATATGTGGATATATATAAGTGATTAGTTATATCATTTTTTTTGTGTGTAAGAAGTGTGGGAGTGTGGTGCAATTTTCATAAAGGAGATTAGGTGACTATGCATAGTTTCACTTATGCATTAAGGCTTTTGCAGTGCGAGTTTGTGTAGAGAAGAGAAAAATTGCTAAATCAGTTAGAAGGATAGGAGATTGACTACATAGCTTAACCAAAACTGTAATAAAGCATTGTAGATGCTATTTTATTAGTTCATTCTTTTGGATCTAATCCAATTCATTGTAAGGTAGTGAGCCTATCTAACCTGAGTAGTGATTTCTAGGCAGTGTGCCTGAATGCAAGTGCATTCCCATTTTGTAATCTTTCTTTAGGTATACTCATATTACATTGTGGATTGGCCATCCACGGTGGTTTTTCCCCTAATAAGGTTTCCACATAAAAATCTTGGTGTTATGGTGTTGTTATTGTTTTCTTTTTATTCATGCATATTTCTTTTGTTGAATGCTTAAGTGAGTTAAAGATCAGAGTAATAAAATTATTTTTTGCACAACATTGATTCACCCCCCCTCTCAATGTTGCTTGTTTCCAACACATACAATATTACTTTGGAATTGAAAAATCTTTTGATCTATTAGATCAAGATGGAGCTACATCAACTCTTCTACCTAATATTAATGAAGAAGGCATTCACCATACCTCACCACCACCAGAAGGTTAAGGTGAGATTGTCATTGAGTTAAATCCAAATGTATCAAATGAGGATGGAAATATCACAAAAGATGTTCCAAGGGATATCCTGGTTATCCAGAATGAGATAATTGACTTAGATGAGGATGATGTTGGTAGCAAGAAAAGAAAAATAAAATAAAAAATGGGGCGCGAGTGGGAAATGACAAGGAAATTTCAACTTGTTTGGTTGTCAAAGTACCCATTCATCGTACTAGTGGGGAAAGAAAATGATATTGAAAGTGAAACATTGGAAAAATGTATGATTTGTAGTTGGAAATGTGGAAGAGACAAGATGTTGCAGATAAAGCTTGACACTATAGAAAATCATATTGGTAAAGTTTATGAAAAAAAAATCATAGACAAAAAGGAACAATCAATCGTACAATGGAAATCAAAGGAAGAATGTCTTCATGTTAGGTATGTCATAGAATATGGAGAGCATGACCAAAGAATGTCGATGCTTGCTACAGGTCAAGGTACACTTGAGGCTCAATTTGGAAAAGCAATGGAAGTAGTAAATCTATCAAAATTTATTCTGATGAGTGTTGTTTTTCATATTTTGTCTAGAGGACGTCCTATGACAGACTACCCAAAATATTCTAGTTTATTATCTTATTTGGGTGTTCCTCACTATCTCTTCTCACATTGGTTAGTAAATGTTGGATGAGAATGGGAAAACTATCTTACTGAAGTGGAAATGGAAGATTTAGAGGAGAAAGTAAAAGAGTCAAATTTCATTGCATTATCTTTAGATGAAGTTACTACAATAGACAATACTTCTTGGGTTTGTATGAATTTGTATACTGTAGAATGACATGTTCACCAAGATCATCTTCTTTGTGTTCATAAAATGAAGGACAACTCAACATTGCAAAATCTAGTTGAACTAGTCAAAAAATATTTGAAAGAAATTGTTGGTATGGATGAGTTGACAATTGCCAAAAAGTTGGTGTGTGTGGGAGCTGATGGAGCTATAGTGATGCAAGGTCAAAGGAATGGTGTTTGAAAAAATTTGCAAACTACTTGTGCACCATACATGCTTGGCATTCACTGCATGTCCCACAAAATTAATTTAGCATTTAAAATTGTAAGCAAGTTTCCTATAGTATCAAAAGTTGAAAATCTAGTCCATGAGATCCATGCATACTTCTGTTGAAGTCCCAAATGTTTCATAGAATTTCAAAAAAATTCTGAGGGAATAACACCAGGAAATAATATTCTCAAGGATGTTAATACCAGATGGATCTCCCTACATGGACCAATGCAACGAGTTCTTTTAGAATATCAATCCTTGATTGGATTGATGCATAAGCATCACAACACCATAGACAAAGCTCCAGTTAAGAAATATAGAGACACTCTTGACTTTAGCTAGTCTTCTCCCCATGCTGGATGTGATGAAAAATCTTGTGAAGAAATCCCAAGATAGAACTATGTATATTTATGAATATTCCAATCTACGTAAACATACATGCTTGGCCCTCGATCATCTATATCTAGATCTAACACAAGAAGGACCGAATTATTTCATGTGGAAAAAAATTATTGATAATTTGAATAATCTTGATAATTATTTACAGTTTAATACAAGTGGGAACTTATGTATCTGTGTACGTGGATATGAGATACCAATGTACCATTATAAGATAAGCAGGTTCTCTAGCAGAGAAGTAGTTGTTAATGAGAAAGATTTTAATGGCATTGTTAAATATGTTAGTGATAATTTGAAGGAAATTACAAAATCCTTTCCTCAGAGATTTGTGAAATATTCCCTCGACATGAAATACTTGAAGCCATGGGTATTGTGTATCCTCAATTTTGAGTAAACCGAGATAACCCAAAATATTTTCATGATAAAGTGAAAATTTTAATCAAACTATTTTCAAAAAGTGCTACAATGAGCAAACAATAAAAGGAATTTTAAATGAAGCTAAGCTTAGACAACATTGTAGGAATTTTGCAACAACTATGAAGGACTAGTATAAATCCATGGGCATGGAGAAGGCCTTTGAACCAGGATTAATAAAAAAGGTTTGGACAAGCTTAGGTTATAGTGAAATATTGCATGATTCGATATCAAAATATTTAAAACTTGTTGATTTATGTCAAACAATGATATTGGGGTCAGTGGAGGATGACAGAGTTTTCATTACATTGGTGTTTTTGAAATCAACGTTAAGAAACAAACTAGAAAAGAGTTTGGAAAATTGCTTGAGGATGAAAGGAACTGCATATAATGTTAAAAAATTTCCTTCTGAAAGGACAGTCACAATTTGGAGGTCCACATGTGAAAGAAGAGGGACTAGGTTGTGCAACACTCCAAATCTAAACACTGGTATTGGTGGCAGTACTGGTAGTGGCAGTGGGATTGGGACAGATGACATTGACACAAATCACACAATGAATGTTGAATTTGAGACACAGGTCGAAGAAAATGAAGAGTGGACTTAGAATCAAGATGAATCTTTTACTTTATCTCAAGATGAACATTAGTTTGAGGACCCTAACTCCATTTGGGAAATGAAAAAGAATTAGCAACTTTTAGGTATTTATACTGCAATTCATGAATCAATTTCCATTGTTCCAAACTATAATTGATGATATTTTATATTGTATTCAATAAAATTGTGAATCATTGCACTTCATGATATTTAATTCTATATTGCAGTTCATGAATCATATTCCAACTATAGTTGATGATATTTTATATTTTATTCCATGAAATTCTGATATTTTACATTTTATATTGTATTCCATGGTATTGAATTTGATATGTGATTCTCCATAATTTTTAAAGAACAACACTTATCACACTACTTATAAATTCCTATTGCAATTCCATTCACACAATCTTTGATAAATAACTGAAAGGAATATTAATCCATTCCTTGAATAGAAGCTAACAGTTCAACATAAATAACTTATAAAGGCATCCACACTGTAACTTAAATAATAAAAGCTTAAACTACCAAATCACCTAAATTATATTGAGAAATCCTTACACATCCATCACCATAAAATATTTATTCATAGATAAACATTCCACAACAATGAAACTAACCAGAAATCTATCATTCCAATAATAGATAATCCACTAGAAAACTACTTAGCAAAAGTAGAATAAATCCACACACCATAACTCAAAGATTACGTATGCATGAAATTCACCATTGTCTTTCTATATTGAAATAACAGAAAAGCAGTAAAAATAGCAGAGTTTTTTTGTCTTGATAACAGTTTCTTGAAGGCAACCATTTTAGAAATTAAAACAAAAAGTCTTTGAAGTATCAAGAGAGCCAAATTAAAGAAAATAACATAAAAACTAAAAAACTAAACAACAGTCCCAGCATCAACTCTTTCGCTTCCAATTATTTCCACCTCCTCCTACTCCAGTAATTCCTCTTGTCCCTTTACTCTTTGTTTGTATTCCTAGTACTTGGTGACAATTATAGTGTTGTTTTTTCTTCCTAGAGTTGTGATGATTTGCAACCTTGTCCTCCATCTTGACAGTGCATGGTCTGACTCAACTATCATTTCATAGATGTTGTCACTTTTTGACTTAAATGCACTCATATAGGTCTGTAAGTTACTCAATTTTCTAAACGAGTTTGCAGTGGCTATCTCAGGATCACCTAATTCTCTATGATACACCTCTTTAAATTCCCTTGTTATGTCTACAAGATCCAATACATTTTCATTGAACCCATCCATGAGGTCCACTTCAAGAGCATTGAAGTTCTCCTTGATCTTCACCAATATGTCAAGGTATTTTTCTAAAACTTTATTGATTTCCTTTATATAATCTTCATATATTGTCAATTTCCACTCCAATGAATCATACCAACTAGGATCAATTTCTCTAGGGTCATCCACCAATTTTTCTCTTATTAACAAAGTGTGCTCCATGGAGACTAATTCTATAAAATTTCCATTGAAAGCAAAAATGTGCTACTATGTTCTCTCTTGGTCTGTTGGAGCTCACCTACCAATTCATTTATTTTATTAGACACATTAACAAAGAATTGCCTAAATTTAAAGTAATGTGGAAAACACCATCTTGATAAAGCCCTTCTATCCATTTGCTAGCAGCTTTAGCATAACCTAAATTTTTCCTAACCCATTGCACAGTGTCATAATCAATACCTTGAACATTTGAGCTTGATGCTTCCTTAGTGGTCAGAGTCACAATTGATGAAATAAAATTTCTTAAAGAAATATTATGAGATTACAACTGAAGGTTCTCATTTTTATGTTCTTTTGCCCTTTTGATCAATGCATTAACATAGTAATCGGTGTGATATACATCACCTTCTAAAGTAGATGACCCCATATCAACATGAGAAACCTTGTAGTCGGCTTCTGTTATCTCCATTTTATTTAAGTTCTTTTCTAGATCAACAATCTCCAATAGTTGATGCCCAGTAGTGGAATCGATGACAATTCATGACATCCTCTTAGCCTTTTTGGGCTTCTCGTGACCCTGAAACAACATGGAAACTATATCTACTTCAATTTTCATTGTGGGAATATTATTTCTTTTCTTCTTGACTACTTTCTTTAACCATGTTGGGGAAGATTCCACTAATCCAGTGTCTCTACTTTCAAGACTTACATTTTCTTTTTTTTTTGTTGATTGAACAGAAACAAAAGTATCTTGTACTGGAGAAGGGGAAACTTCAACGAATGTGGGAAAAGAATTATCGTCAATTATTTGTTGAAAAATGTCCTCAGAGTCTATAGGCACTGGCTTTTCTTGACTAGCCTTTTTCTTAGGTACCGAGGGTACACTATCCTATTCACAAATTGATTTTAGCTTGCTCTAGTGTCTTCTGGCTTCTTGCCATCTCCTCCTAACTATGAGCCAATTTCACATGACCTAATTGACTGCTTTCCAATTGATATATTTATGCTAGAGGCCTATATAGTCCCTTGCTATTTTCTTTGCAAAACTCTTTTCTCATGGGGAGAACCCGTACTTTGGAACCATTTTCCATTCAACCAGTCTGAAGTTCTTCTCAAAACAAGGGTTGAAAGGACCCTTAAGTCTGAAAATTCATCCTCTAACTAATTAATTTTGTACAAGGGATTACCAACAGGGGCTCAATATTTGGGATCAATGATCACTGAGTCTTCTTGTGCATCTTTTGGAATATTGAAAGAAATACCAAAAGTTTGTATTTTCCTTAGGGTCAATCTCATGAAATTTCTTCTATACACCTCACCTTCATCTGTACAGTCTTCCCAAAAATCTTCAATATCAGGGCGATGTTCATAGCTACCAACTCCATACAAATTTTTCTTAACAAAACACTTGCTATCAAAATTAGTTCTCATGGGAAAACACTAAAAATTTAATTCATTCAAGGCTTTCTCCACACCCCTAGCAATATTATTACTTTTTCAAGAAAATGAAGCATGGACAATGGAAAAGCATACCCCTTCTTTCCCATATTTGAATATTTAACATTTACAATGGCCATCTGTTGGAAAAATTCAAGAAAAACTAGGAAATCACTTGGGTTACAGGGAATTTTCAATGGAGCCTTCTCAAAACCTCTAATTCTAAGATAAGTATATCTGTTGAACTGAATGTAGAAACTTACAAACCTCAATACTAGAGAAATCGCTTTAGGTGAAACCCAAAGCTCAAGTTTTCCATCAAATTTTCTCACGGTTTCCATTAAAAATACATCATTGATGCAGCAAAAATTCCTCATTCCAATCTCCTTAGTGAGCTATGAAAAAGTTCTATACACAGGCATGTCCGGCATTGAAGACCTTTATGGTTCCAACCCTACCCAGATAGCCTATTGATTGGCTAGAATGTAAACCAGGTATCAGCACATGTAGAAGGAAACCGTTTGCTAGAAATTTATCAATTGCTCATTTAAATGATAACTAATAATATCAATTGATTCAATGAATTTATTTTCACTACAAATCAGTAGAATAAAATGACACATCCAAAATTCAAAAGAGTCTGAATATGCATTTCCAGCCACATGTTGTAGCAAGATGATAGCATCTAAAATTTTATCCTTAAAATGAACCCTTTTAAGCTTTGAGGGCAATTGAGACTTACCCTTTTTCTCGAACTTCAACCAATTCTTCATAATGGAATTTTTACACCATTCCTCATTCATTCTGAAAAACTTGTCACCAATAGCTATATACATTTCCTCTATAGTTTCACTCTCTGGAATGCTTAATGCATGGGAAATAACTTTAGGAGTAATTCTTGCAATGACTGACCCATCCACAACTCTAATTTCTTGAGTCTCTAGAATGTAGCCCCTATGCACACAATCACCAAGTCGACACTTTGTATAGCCTCAGGAAAACCTCTCGCATATGCCAAATCACTCTGTACAACTTTATCTTCTAGTTCTATTATCTCCCTTTTCTCTAGGTGCACCCAAAAGTCCTCCAAATTGATGTGCCCAATTTTAGTGTCCCTCACACCAAACCAATGATTTTAAATTCCACTTTGCATGAGCACAAATTCATGGAGATAGAATTTTTTTACTTGATAAGTACTGGCATTGGAAAAGAATGAGAATGTAGGCTAAATGACTAAGTAAAACTTCACCACCCACTTATGTCATTATTTTGATAGGACGTTCATTAAATGTGACATTCAATTTCATTCCTCGAAAAGATAGCCTTTGAACCTACATGCTTTTTGAAATTCCTAAAAAGACAACTCAATGTTAATCTGTACATAGCATTCAATGAGATGATGGTGCCTTTGAAAGCCAAGATAAGTCCATAATTTCATGTGGTCATTGAAACTTGGAACCTTAGAGCCAAATTTTAAAGTTTCAAAGTTTTCAAAACCTTCAACTTACCGAGTACAAAGATGACCAACAAAGACTTGCAACTCAACAAAGTGAACCAAGTCAGGAAGTTATGAAAATTTAGAACTCTGTGACAAGATTATAAAACTTAGAGGACTAGCGACTAAGGTTAGGAAAGGCACCAAAACCATGACTTTGAGTGATAGTAACCACAACAATGAAACTAACCAAAAATCTATCATTCCAATAATAGATAATCCATTGGAAAACTACTCAGCAAAAGCAAAACAAATCCACACACCATAACTCAAAGATTGTGTATGCATGAACTTCACCATTGTCTTTCTATATTGAAATAACTCTCTCATCCTCCATCGACTACAAAGATGACAAACAAAGACTTGCAACTCAACAAAGTGAAAATTTAGAACTCCATGACAAGGTTATAAAACTCAAAGGACTAGTGACTAAGCTTGTTTTGCTCCCTTATTTTAAGTCTATCGTCTCTCCAGCTGTAACATTTTACATGAATTATTAATGAAATTTGATCAATTATCTTTCATTAATCTTCTTTATCATTATGCATTGGTGTATACATTTTAGTTCTGACTTTGGTTTAATGAACCAGTTAAAGTACCTTGATTAAATCATGAATTCATATAAATGTTTAGTGGATCTAATAAGTAGTCATGGAGATTGAGTATTGATTGTTAGAAACCAAGATTAGATTTGCAAACCGAAAAGACCTTCCACAGAAGAGAAAGTCAAAAAAGCAAGAGAGGTTGCAAGAAATATGTGCAACATAATATTCGAGAATTCAATAAATTACAAGATATGATTTGATTTATAAAAGCAAAGATGCAAACCCTAATCTTATCTTAAGCAACAAGATAGCTCGAGAAGATAAAGATAAAGCCTAAAACTTAGGAATTAAATAAAGCCTAAGTAAACTTATGCAAGCGTAATTAAATATTAATTACACTAACACCCCCCCATAAGTGCAACTTAGGGAGAAGCAAATAAAGCATGCACCTAAAACTAAGATGAATTCCAGAAAGCATGAATGGGTCTCGGCAACAAGGCCCGATCAGGTACCCAAGTACAAATGCAATAATGGAGTAGAGAAGGAAAACCCAGTGGGACAAAACCCCCCTACAATGAGATGACTGCTAAAAGAAGCATTGGAGGAACACTGGAACTGCAATCTAACAAGCAAGGAAAGATACCTCTGTCTACAACTAAAACCAAAACCAGAATCATGATAATGTGACAGCAGACCCGATGCCATGAAACACTCGAAAACTCACTAACTAGAACAACCCTGGAATCTATGAAGCAATAGTAGATGCGATGATGACATAATCTGAAAATCGTGTATCTCGATGCTGATGCCCAACTGAGACTAAAAATCTTCCATAGGAAGGAATACCATGAATACTCTAGAACATGAACCATAAAAACATGGCCCTCAAACTGAGATGGATCCAGTGTGGATCATTAACCATAGGCTCTCAATCTAAAGTGTGAACCAATGTGAATCAACAATGTGTCTAGCTAAGCAAAAAATATGTCCAAAAGAAACTAAGAGACCAGATAAACTCATGCAAGTTGCCATCAAAACAAGATGAATATGGATATGCAAAAAACCCCCCTAAATGGAACTTTATCATAGTTCATTTATTACAATAACCCACCGATTGTAAAAGGAGAGCATACAAACATGCATAAGCAAAAAAAAGAAATTGATGTTAGATCTATGTAGAGGACAGAATCAGCTTTCCGATGCCATGAGAATGATGAAAAATGGATCACCGAGTCAAAAGATATGCCCTCCGAAGCAAAATTTGAACATCTGACTTCAACTAGAAAAAATCCCATCAAACAACAAAATTTCTGAAAACAAACTATACCATCAGAAAATTGGGCTCACCAGCTTTTTGGCGATATCTCGTTTCAAAAAATTGGCCTCCGAGATCAAAAGTTATGCCAAAATGAAAAAAATGGCTATAAAGAGGCACTTCAAGATACATCAAGGCTAAACAGGAGCAAGGTTCAAGCACCTTTTGTTCTGGCCGGCGGTCTCCCATATGACCACGGCTGGTGCCTGAGCAAAAAAAATCCTGCCACCAGGTGGGTGGTGGGTGGGCTGAGCGCCAGTGGTAGTGGATAAGGCGCTGCCCAAGCTGGCGGAGCTCCCTCAATTGGTCGGCCGAAGGAAGAAAGGTTGACGACGGGAGAAAGAGCTCGGGCCAATGAGAACAAAGCCAACGGAGATTGCAGGTAGCCGGTGGAAAATAACCAGCGGGAGGAATGGTTTCGGAGAATGAAGCCGGCGGGGAGGCAGATGGGATAGGCGGCCGGAGAGATAAGGGAGGTCGGCGGAAGGAGGGGCCGATGACCGGAAAAAGTACAGCAGTGGAGGGAAGATCACTGGCCGGCAAGGACAAGCCCATAGATCTACGGAAAAGGAAGGTACGAACCTGCAAATGGGGCCGACAAAAATCTTTTTCCGCAGAAATATAAAATTCAACCTCAAATATTTAAATAAAATATCATATGTGCCCCAGTAAATATTTAATCCGCCCAAACAAAGCCCAAAAATTTTATAAAGCCTAATGAAAATTGATAAATAAATTTTGTAGAACATAATAAGATTTTATTTATTTTTATTCTGCAAAATATCGTACCCTGTACCTAGCGGGCCGTACGGCCTACTAGGTAAAAAAAAATTTGCCTCACAAATAGCTGACACTGAACATAGGTGTATTATATGTCATTTTTTGTCTCTCAGATGCTCTGGATCTGATGGCGAGGTCCAATCTATGTGAAAATGCACCAGAAGCTTCGCAACTCCCAGATCTGACAAATCTTCAAACCCTCATAACTCTGGCATAAAATGTCAGATTTAGGTGAAACAAAAGTTGATCTTGACTTTTTTGACAACCCTAAACTTGAATATGAGCTCAGATTTCCTCCAATGTGCACCGAAAGCAACCATGCAAGAACACCCAAATAGAGAGACAAACTCGAGGTATGAAACCCTCGAGGAATCCCGAAAGAACTCTGCGATGAATCTCTCCAGAAATCTGAGAAGGGGCTGCAAATCAAGGCTCTGATACCATGTTAGAAACCAAGATCAGATTTGCAAACCGAAAAGACCTTCCACATAAGAGAAAATAAAAAATACAAGAGAGGTTGCAAGAAAGATGTGCAACATAATATTCGAGAATTCAATAAATTACAAGATATGATTTGCTTTATGAAAGCAAAGATGCAAACCCTAATCTTATCTTGAGCAACAAGATAGCTCGATAAGATAACGATAAAGCCTAAAACTTAGGAATTAAATAAAGCCTAAGTAAACTTATGCAAGCGTAATTAAATATTAATTACACTAACATTGATGTATGAATTGTAATGAAATTTCACTAAGATTATGGGTGCCTATAATTAAAATCACCTTATAGTTCACATTTTAATTGTGTTAAAAGTAAATCTTGAACATGTACTCAACAATTCATAACTCAAGTCAATGCTTAATAACATATTAACAATGGTATTAGTAGCATATACAACAATGAACATTAGCAATCATTTAATGTGTATCTAGTAATTGAAACCACTACCAGAATTTTTCTTCAAATGATAAAATAAATAATACAAATAATTGAACATCTGACACATTACTGAAGTCTAAATTTGATCTTTTTTATTGATTATCACATGAAGGAATACATAGAGGCATTAGAAATGCAAAATATTTCTCAAAGACAACTCTGCACAGAGCTGAGTTGAAACTTGGAAACTCATATTATCAAAAATCAAATCACTACATCACCTTTTCTAGCAACTTCCACTATTCAGGTGATGGAATTGTCATTTTTTTCTAACTAATGTTGTTTGACTTGAAGATTTGTTAACAATTAATGATTCAAATTGGAACCTATCTTGGATTCCTCATTCAATTTTGTATTCAAGGTTAGTAATGGTTTGATGGAATCAAAATAGTTCACCACATCTGGGTTCTGAGGAAACTGGTCCAAATCAATCTTCCTTGCATTCTCCATCTTCTTTCTGAAACCATTATCTCCAATGAATCACTCATTTTTGTAAAAATCCTTTGGAAAAAAAAAGCTTTGTGAAGTTCCTTGCCTTTTCATCCACCTTCTTCATCTTTTCTGCAGCCAAATGCAAATATTCCTTTGTTTCATGCATTCTCAAACACTTTTCAATAATAGATGGCAATTTCATTGATGTAGCAAGCTAATTAGTAATCCCTTTTCATTTCAAAACATTGTCACTAGCTTTTTAGATTGTTTGTTGAATTTGATTTGCAAATTTCTCTAATGCAAGCACATTTTTGTTGTCCACTAAATATTTTTGAGCTTCTTATGATGTTTTTTGATAGCATCAATTAATTGAAACATGTCACACAAATGATCAATCCTCTGCATTATTTCATCCTAGATGTTTTGTTTCATATGCTCATTGTTTCTCTATAAAATGTAGATAACTTATTTTGACAAGACTTAATTTCATTTTTTATTCCATCAGCTCTACCTCCAATCTTTCATTTCTTTTTCTCTCCTCCAATTTTTGTTCCCACTATGCATTTCCATTCGCAATGCTTAGTCTTAATTTTTCTGAAGTAGATTTTTCCTCAACATATTTCTTGTTCCTCTCATCTAACCTTTGCTTCAGTTCATTCACTTCAATCTCATTCTGCTTATCCTCTTTGCTTGTTGATGTAGAGGAATTTTTTTTATTCTTTTTTCTATTTCATTACTCTTGTTATCTGCTGCTTTCCTCTTTGCTTTCTCATTTGCTAGGTCTACCTATAACTTTTCAATTTGAGTTTGCAACCTTTTTTTCTCTCTATCTTGCTTTAGTAATGATGTGTACACCAATTCATTGTTCTTTTTTGATACATTAATTTTGTTAGTATTTTTGAGTCCAAAAAATTTGAATTGAATATTTTTCACCTGGAATTTAGATTGAGCCATCTGATTTGTTTGTTTGTTTTGAACTGTAGGAACAAGAATTGTGTACTCCATGATTTATTTATTTGTGTCAAATGTGGGTAATACCATGGTTGTTGCAGGCTCTAAAGTTACAACAAATGTACTCTCCATTAGTTGCTTTTATTTTTTTATTCAAGTCTAATTTATTTTTAAACTCTTCAATTTAATCAAAACCTAGGGACGCAGGAACAATAGAATGCTTGAATGGTGAAGGAATAGGAGTACTTGTAGTTGCTAATTATGTCACAACCAAATTGACTGGTAGTGGGGGAGTTCTTGGAAATAACTTCTTTGTGGTGGATCCACTGGTAGTGTGCTTGGACCTATCAAAATCCTTTTCCTCTTTTGTATGCCTTGATCACTTGGTGTTTATGTGGTATATTGAATTATTGTCCTCTTATGTGTATTTTGTTGTTGGAGCACATGTTGACCACTACTAGTACTACTACACATACCATTGCCACCAGAGGCAGTGCCAGTTGCACTAAGCTCTCCGCCATGGGTATGTCCTAGTTGTGATTGTATCTGACCACGAGGATGAGGATTTAAACCTCTAACAAATTGGATTGTATGCCCTTGGTCTAATTTTTCACCTCCAAGCCCAGGACTTGATTTATCAAATCATTTTCTATGCTCTACATCTATTACCATCCAAGGGCCTTGTCTTTGGGACCCCAAATGACCACCTTCATAACCCATTTTTTTAGCTATGGATGCTCCTGAAGTATATGCTTCTTTTGTGGCCTCACTTAAACCAAGTTTGAAATTGACATGGCTTTGTTCTTCCCTATCATCACTAGATTCACCATCACTTTCTTTATATTCTTGTTCATTCAAATGCTCTATATTCCACAATTTGCTAAACTCGTGATCTTCTTCATTATCTTCATACTCTACAAGAGCTCTTGGATCACCTAGCTCCTTCCTCATAGACCAAAAGGTAGTAATTTTTTATCATGGCCAATTTTTATCTGTAACTTCCTTCTCTAGAGAATATGGTATGTTTAATCTACTAGATGGTTTATGACCTTTTTCATAAAAATTGTTGTACCTCCTAATTGTCTTTCGATGCAATGCCATAATTTATGCTAACAATTGTTCAAAACAAATACCATTCTCAACAACACTTTTCTCCATTTCTATTTTGACCTCATCCCAAGAATCCTTGTTTCTCAAGTTTTCAAGCAAAGGTTTACTTTGATGTTGAATTCTACTTACAACATTCTTATTGAGCACAATCATTGATTTAATGGTGTCACATGGATCATACTGCCAGTGATGGATGGCATCAAAATAAAAAAACTTCAAAAGATTATGTGCCACACTAAATTCTTTTCTCTCAAATGTGAACCCTCCACATGAAAAAGGTAAAGAAGGATATAAGGTCTTCTTTTGCTGACTGACAAAGTGTAGTTCATCAGTACTCTGTATATGCCTTACATATTCCAATGCAAAAACCCTTTCTATCACATTTATTGGAAGTTTTTATGGTTGTACTCTCGATCCATAAAATCTTAGCACAGTATATTCTTCCATTAAGTACCAATCAACCAATTGTATTTCTTTTCCTAGTTGAATGCAGTTTCTACATGACATAAGCAATCTAGGAATTGGAGTATTTGTAATTTATTGATGTAATGGATCCAAAAAGTAGTCTACAGAATGACTATAGTTCCTTCAAGAATCATTCATCCTTATCTTAGTGGTCCATTCATATACTGAAGCCATTCTCTTTTCCTCAACATTACTATAGGGCTAAATCTGAAGCTTGTTGGTCTAAAACATCCCTCTAAATTTGAATAGAAAAAGATAGCACAAGTAGGTTGTGAACCTAAATGTCTTGGTGGAGCCTCCTTTAATCATTAAAAAATATTTATGCATGGATTCTACAATTTTCTTAGTAAAATTATATTTGACATGTGTAACACCTTAATGGATATTATATACCATTTCAAGGAGGCTTGCACCCACTTCCAAATTGCTATCCAGTTTGAGGAAAAATGCTAGCATGGAAATAGTATGCTAAACCCATGGTTAAAAAAATCCAAATCATAAGGAGGCTTATGATCACGTTTCAATTTGTTTCTATCCTAAACTATTTTATTTAAGAAAGATTTTTTCTCCATTTCATCCATTGTTTCATAATCACTGGCAAGCTTTTCTAGGTCAATGTGGAAATTTTACAATTCTTCGGTGGTAAATCCCAACACTTTTCCAAGTTCTTATGTATTAATGGATAAAAATTATTCTTTTCTATCTTTATTAACAATTGATCTTTTGTTATTATCATAATTTTGGGCACAAACCATGATAAATTTTGGGCAAGGGAAAACTTCATGTAACATCATACACCCTAATCAAGTTACCCATGGTACAATGATACTATTAACTTGAATTTGCTTTGAAGCCTTATTCTAAGATGAAAATCTAAGTTCTGAGGTATGCCTACCATAGGTTTCAAGATCATAAATATCATGGTATTCATCAGTGAAACTTGGGGTTTCAAGCAATTTTGCATAATGTATTTTTTTATCTGACATTGCTCTAGTGGTACTGGTGGTAGACATTCTTATACAATGTGAAATTGTGAACTCCCTATTAGTCCTTAATTTTTCTTAATTCTTAAGTCTCTCAACCCTAAACCCAAACTTCAAAGTTTGACAAAATAAAATTTTAAGAAATGTCAAACAATGAAACATGGTCATAGGAATTCTTTCAATTACCCAGATTTTTATTCTTGAAATGATTAATACTGACAATCATGGAAACCGGGTTACTAGAATGGATTTGTTGGAAGTGGAAATATGGAACCCAGAATAAGGTGGTGCACTACAATGAGCAAATTGAAGATTGAAATCTCCTTGTTTGTTGACCCTCTCACTTAAAAATAAAATCACTTAGTAGTAGAAAGTGTTTTTTTTAACATTAAAGTGAAAGAAACCGAAACATCTATGTGTTGTTTCTAGACTACACAATTAGTACATGGCCAACAACATTTAAAACAATCCATTTAGTCTTGCATTAACAATAAATTCTATACCATTGATCTTTGTAAATCTAACGGTTAAAGGGTGATTCTAGAGGCTTAAGTTTGCAAGCCTAGCACTCTGTGCATTTCATTCTAGAATGCAACTACAACCATACATCAAACTTTCATCGAATGGTTGAGTAATTTATGATATAAATAATAAACATGTTTTTTAAAGTTGTTTTAAACTTTAATTCGCTAGGATTGACATCAAGGTCAAGGGGTCAGTAACTTAACGCTGCAAGGGACTTAATAAAATGAATAATGATACCAGGAACTAGGGGAGAAGGTCAATGATAAATTAGAAATCAATAACATTTTGGTAAACCCTAACAAGAGTGACAACTTTTAGTGTTTATAATGTTTTTTGTCAATTTGATGGACACTTTCTTTTTTCATTTGTATTGCTTTATGTTTTACTTTTAATTTTGCATGAAATTATTTCATAAATAAATAATACTTAATTTCTTAAAGGAAAAAAAATGATTTGAATAGATTCATAGACACTAAACTTAGAAAATAACTCTACTATAAATGAATAACAAAGAATAACACAACACAACCATTTATTTTATTACAACTGAATTACAATGTCACTTTATTACATATCTTTTTAAAGATGAGTAGCTGTAGAGCACAAAAGCTCTTGTTTTGTATAAATAAAATATGTTAGTTTACATAGACACAATTTATTTCCAGTTGTTGCTGATGACAATGGATTACAAATTGATTCCAATTTCCAAGCTTCTACTGGTGACAATGCAATACAAATGTGACACTAAAAATAAATACATGATTCCAAAGCTTCCATTGGTGACAATGTAATACAAATTTGGCTCTGAAAATAAATGCAAGGGGCTCACCTGGACAACAATGCTAGGGAAATGAGAGTTGTGAAGATACAAAATCTACTTATCCCCTTTGAGAACCAGAATCATGTAGAAGATGATGGGTAGTAAAATTGCTCCCATATTCTACCTGTAGCCTCCATGCATTAGGATAGCACTTATCTCCATTAGAGCTCCTCATCCTCATTCAAAACCTGTCTAAGAAGTCAAGTCAACCAAATCAACTTCTTTCCAATTCTACCCATTCTAAACTTAAAGGAAATTGGTCTTTTACTTTGTAACTACATAATTGGAGGTAGGAGAATTTAGAGTATCCCCAATAATACCACATCATCTTCTTCCTAAATCCTTATTAACCCTAAAAAAGGAAAACCCTTATGACACTATCCACTATCATTATACCTATTTATAGGCCACCAGTGCCGCTACTAGCCTAATTTGCACAAACCAAAAAACCAAATTAATTGATTCGTGTAACTTAAGCCTTACATGTACAATTAAAATGTTTAATTTGATTGACGTCTGGCTACATGCAAACTATACCTCAAGCTAACAAGAAATCAAAATCGCCAGACTATAGTACCACTCAAACAATATGAAATCATTACAAATCTTGTTTCATTAAAGCTATGAGCTATCTAATTAATCACTTTAGATGTTCATATGGCATTAATTGCCACCTGTAGTAAAACTACCACACTTTCTTCAAAAATATTGAGAATTTCAATTAAATGAAATGTGGTACGTCGAGGCATTGAAAAGAGAGAATGAGTGATGAACGATGAGCCTTGATCTCGCCATGTGTCTGCATCTAACGGTTCTAGTGTTATTCCATAGGTTTTAATTCATAAGTCTAGTGATTTAGATATTTACTTCTAGAATGCAACTATAGTTGTCCATCAAAAATTCATCAAATGGTTGTGGTTATATTGATTTGCGCTGACATCTGGCTATAGATATGAATTATCCTTTGCACATATTTCCTTCATTACTTTGGTCCGGGGATTGTATTTAAATTATTTTATAAGGTTGATAATTTAGCCTTGTTTGGCCTTTACATGATTTGTGTAAAACATTCTTAAGTTTTTAATCCCTAGTATTACATTCTTCCTAGGCAGTCCCTCTTTTAAAACAAACTTTATGCATGTGTGTATTTCTTCCATTTAAGTTCCTGTATCACTCATCGCCAAAATCCTTCAACCCATCGTGTTCATTACCATGATGAGTAATGAGATTTGATCTTTCCACGTGTTTGCATCTAACGGTTCTAGTGTTATTCTAGAGTTTTCAATTCGCAAGTCTAGTGCTTCAAAGAATTACTTCTGGAATGCAACTACAACCGTCGATCGAAAATTCATCGAACAGTTGTGGTTATATTGATTTGGATTGACATTTCTCCATTGAAATTTTTTTATTAGTTTGAGATTATATTTAATTCACCAATGTTTTTTCTTAATCATTTGAAAATAGGTTTAATTCGCCAATGCTTTTTTTTTTGTTTGAAAAAAAAATTTAATCGCCAAAAAAATTGTTTTTTCTATTTTGAAAACAAGTTTAATTCACCAATGAAAATATTTTCTAGGTTTGAAAATAGATTTTAATTGCCAATGAAAATATTTTATTGGTTTAAAAAAAATTGCAATTCGCCAAGATTTTCCACAAACTTCTAGTGATTAGAAAATATTCGCCAATGGAGATTTTTTTTCCCAAAAAAATGAAAAATTCACCACTAAAATTAATATTTTTATTGGTCCAAGTATACAAGATTTTCCAAGATTTTACACCTTTGCTGAGGAGTGGGGTTTCTTAAAGTTATCCCTGATGCATTGTCATCCTTTTCTTAATATTTGGGGGAATTAGGTTGAAGAAATCAACAGGGCACTGAAAAAGAGCCTTTTTATAATAAAATAAGTTTTGGTGTTGTAGGATTCAACTATGCTCATTCTTGGAATAATGTAATTTTTTTATTGTATAATTTATTTATAGTGATGAAAAATTGGGTTCAATTTGGTGTCAATTTCATTCTAATGTTTAAGTTTTGGTAGGTATGATGTGTGTATAATTTGGGAATAGATCACTTTAATCAAGTGTTTAATTATAATTATTATTCTATTTGATTTAGATTTTTTTAATACGCATCTTATGGAAACAAAATAATATATTGCGCTGATTTCTATGTGTCTTCAATTTTTTAATGCATTGAAATGTGAGAACGTTCCAAGTATTAATTTTTTCTAGATCTTGAAATGGTCTAGAAATGAATGGTTATTAGTATCTCCCTTAAAACTAGTTGGATTGTATTGCATGCTTATTATTTTGGCACTAGAGTTTATAGCTCCTATGTGTAGCTTTGTGCATTTTGTTACACCAAGCTTATTCCCTGCATTTAAACCCTATTGTGCACTAGCTTGAAATCGAAAATAATAATAAATTCAGTTTCATGTTATAAATTGGAATTCATGTTTAGTGATCCATTAATTTTTTTATTTGAAAAATGCTAGTAGTACAAGGTTTTCCAACTCTTTTGAAGGACTTAATGCTTGAGAAGAGAATAATTTGAGGGCTTAATATTTTCCATTCTTTAAGACTGCATAGTGATAATTTGTTGTTATAAAAATCTATTTTGAAAATGCCAGTAGAGTGATGAATTTTTAATCTCTCTGTAGAGACCTAATATTTGAAAACAAGATAGCTTAAGGACATAATAATTTGAAATTTTGTGTCAGAAGATTTATTTTTGAGTTACAAGCCTCTCCAATTCAAGGGCATAATGGTTTGCACTATGCAACTTTTGATTTAGCACTAAAAAAATGTCGAGAATGCTCTGCAAGGCCATTGCTATAAGAATATTTTATCTGCTTTCTATTTATTTACTGACATGAAATACTAGCAAAGTGCAGGATTTAATTCTTACTGGAACCTTAAAGTGGTTGAGAAAGGGATAGTTTTGGTATATTCCTATGAATAATTGAACCAGTTGTATCATCGGTCACTATTTTCAGGTTTTGTTGGTTATATTTTGTAATGCCTATGTGAAGATTTCATGTTTTGTTAAGCTACACCTATTTTCTGTGCATTTGAATGTTGGCCTCACCAGCTCAAAATTGAAAGAAACAAATTTTATTACATGTTAGATCTTGGATTTGACTATGCAATGCCCATTATAATTCATAAGTAGAGCCATATAATGATATTCTATTGGTTTGAATTTATTAGTTCCATAAAATGTAACTGGAATACAACGTTTCAATTTGTGCTTTAAATCATAGTTAGAAAGCTAAGGGTTGAGAAAGGGAGAGCTATGGTATCTGCCCTTTATCTATTCATATGAGAGAACTGATATTTTTCATTTAATTACCTAGAGTTTGCAATGCCTATTTTTTGATTCATGCATTTTGTTGTGCTAAACTTGTACTCATTTATAATATTTGTTTTTGATTACTAAGAACCACCACTTCAATGATGATATCTTGCAGATGATATTTTTCAAAACAAACCTGCAATAATCCAGACACGTAAGAGTACATGTTCTCTTTGGTAGTCTGATTTTGGATGGTGTGATTGGATGTTTGAAATATTGTAGTTCACTATTGCTTAGATCCTCTGGTTCTTGTATCAGTATATATTTCTTCTTGTGACATACAATATACACATTTGCATGTCATTCTTTTTCCCTATAAATTTCTGATTGTTATTATATATATATATACAATAAACATATTTGCATGTCATTGTTTTACACATGTGCATGCATGCTCATTCTTTTGCACAACAAATCTCCTCTCTCTCTCTTTCTCACTCTTGACTTATTTACAACAAGTCCAAATTCCCTCATTCCTACTCTTTCTTCCTTTTGTAAAGAAACATAATTATACTTAATGTGTGTGAGAGAGAGTCCTCAAGAACAACTGAAAATTCTCCCCAAGACCAATTTTCAAATCTCTATAGAATTCTCTACCCTAATACAGTAAAAAATATATGAGAGCTACACTCACAAATAGCTCCCAAGATAGAGATACAAGACTCTACAACTACATCTATGGATAGCTCAACCTCAAACATGTTATTTATAGATACTCAAGCATGAAGGAAGGTAAAATGACCACCATGAAACACACACGTGCACATATGCAATTGAACATATAGACTAATCCAAAAATGAATCTAATTTTGTACTTAATGGCATGTTTCTGAATAGTGGCGTACTTCTTTAATGCTTGAGAAGGTTTGGGATGGTACGAGACATGTTTGAACATTCTGTAAGAGAGGAGATATCATTCTAGGCTTGATTCTAGTCACTATTGACCTCATAAATGTAGTTGTATATATGCAATAAAAAATTGAGTATGATTGCACATTTACATTCCTTTTCAAAAAATTTGTGTAATTTCAAAAAAGGCAACACCTCATTTGGAGTTTGTAGGAAAAAGTTATGGCTTCCAAAAGAATCAAATCAAAGAAAGATAATGAAGCAAAAAATTCATCAAGGAAGCGAAAAACATGTGTTCACTAGTCAATAGAAAGTAGTGAACATGTCATTTACCAGTTAGTAGAATGCAGCGAACATGCCATTTGCCAATTAGTCGAAAGTGGCAATTTTCGTTCTGCACAAACATAAGTAACTTTTGCATCCAGATTCTCAATTTTGGGGCTCCCTTTGTTAATTGTAGAGAAAAATGATGAAAATAGGCACCTCGAGAAGGATAACTCTCGGTGTATTTTATATATATAAATATTTAATATATATATGCTAGTGTAATATATATTTAAAAAAATTGGTGTGTTTAGTTTATGTTATCCTAGAGCTATTTTGTTTACTACATATTTAAATTTTTTGATATCTTTACTTTATTTCCTACAATTTTTTTTTACTTTAAGATTTGGGTGTTCATATTTATAAAATAAAAATCATATCTAGTAATTTTTGTTCAACTAATTTTTCAAATGTTAGCTCTAGCACTTTTATCCCCTTCTTTTCTATATAAATTGCATTCCTTAGTATATCTAGTAGATTTAAAGTTTTCTTTCAAAAAAAAAATTAAATGCCAACTCTAATTAATTTTCTCCATTATCATAATTAGTATATCTAAATAGAAAAATGCTATTTTAATAAAAATTAACATTAGATGGTTAGAGTAGCATCATTTTGTTTTATCATTTTAAAGTATTTTCTGGTTATTTTTTAATATTTACTATTGCATTAATAATCGTAATTTATTTTTTATAATTGAATTAGAACTATTTATATCATTTATGTGTTAGTCATAAGTGATAATATTGTTGGAAAAACAAGAACAACCAACTGACAGGGGGGGGTGGTGAATCAATTGTCACAAAATAATAAATTTTTCAAACTTTACTTTACTTAATCTCATATCTGCTGAATAAGAAATTAACCATAAGCAATTAACACATTAGAGAGACAAAGAACACCAATATTTTTTACTTGGAAACCCTATTAGGGGAAAAACCATGGTGGATGTTAGTCCATAATATTATACCCTATTAAAAGTATAATGAAAACAATAAAGGGGAATGCACATGCATTCAAGCACATTTCCTAGAGCTCACAACTCAGTTATAGAAGGGGCTCACTACCCAACAATACAAAATAGGATTAAATCTGGAGGGTACAAAATGAGAAAATAGTTTATTCACAAGCCTGATTATAGTTCCAATTAAGCATTAAAAACTCCTTCACTTTTCACTCAAACTACTTCACACTTCACTGAAGCTTCTTCACACTTTGCTCTACAATCGAATGATATTCACATATACACACATAGGAGCACACCCAACACATGAAGCACACTTTGCACCGATGAAACAATCGCTCTTATATATCCACCATGAGACTACATCAACAACTTAATCAGCCAGAAAAATAAAACATATTTGCAATGTCGGCCCAAAATTATAATTAAATTTTCAATGTGGATCTAAACACCCTCGACCAACGCAATGATGCGACCCAAAAAAATATTCACGAGTGCACCAAACATTCAAATTTTACTTTTCAAGGATCCACAACATGTTACCACCATCATGTCAGCTAGGAACATGAAAACCTGAATGTGCACAAGAAAATCTTCGACCATGAGCACACCGATCAATGTGGACATACCATAAAGATAGAGAATAATCTAGAGACATCCAAGAACATCAAGAAACAATAGAGAAACAACCACAACAACTAGAATTACCAGAATCACACAAACTTCACTCAGGAATGCTGACAAAGACCACACAAATACTGTCAGAGCACAACATGATCAAATCTATAGCGGACCTCTGAAACTTCTGGTAGATGGTCTAGATACTCTAAAAAATAAACCCTTTAGTCCACAATGACTGATCTTCAATGTACAGAACAAGACACCTTCATGACCTACATAGTTCCACTGGGAACCTATAACACTTTCTTTTACAATTTTCTCAATATCCTTGACATATACAACCTTCAATGCACCAAATTCTAACAGTGTTGACATCAATGACAACCACATATCAGCAAAACATCCACAACATCCAAAAATATCCCCCTTTGGTATTGATGGCAACACATGATGTGAAAAATACCATCAACCCAACACACTTGCTTCTTAACTACTTTTCTCCCATAAGGCTCTTCTCCTTGGAAGATTTTTCACATTGCACTTCTCCCCCTTTGACATAAATGGAAAAGGTAACCATGACCTTTCCATATACATGCTCTAAACCACATATCTACACATTTGACTACTCCCCATGAGTAGTAGCCATGGAAACATCAATCCGGCTCAAAATATAACAATGTAGCTCAGGGATTGATGCAAGTAAATGCATCTTTTATTTATTATTAGGAGGGGTAATCATCCCTAGCATTCCTTTGAGATGCTCAAAAGTATCCTTCTACAATGGCTTAGTAAAGATGTTTTCAATTTGTTCTTTTGTAGGCACATACTCCAATCTGACTTCTCTCTCATTCACTTTCTCCCTCAAGAAGTGAAACTTGATTGATATATGTTTAGTCTTAGAGTGTAGCACCGGATTCTTTTAAATTTTTATTGCACTTGAATTTTCACTGTATATGGAAGTAGGCTCTTCATATATCACTTTGATATCTTTCAACATTTTTTTCATCCATATCACTTGAGTACAATTATTTTCAGTAGAAATATATTATGCTTCAGTAGTAGATAGAGAAATGGAATTCTACTTTTTACTCAACCAGGACACTAGCTTCTTCCCTAGGAAGAAAGCACCACCACTAGTACTTTTTCTATCATCTACATCTCTAGCCCAATCTACATCAGTATATGCACTCAAAGTGAGATCATCATCCTTTGGATACCAAATTCCAAAGTCAACTGTTCCTTTCAGATATCTGAAGATTCTCTTAACAACCGTCACATGTGATTCTTTTGGATCAGCCTAAAACCTAGCAACCATACATACAACATTTATAATATCTGGTCTAGTTAGAGTTAAATAGAGCAATCCACTGACCATTAACCTATATCTAGTTTGATTCACCTTAGGAAAATCATCATTCTATGTTAGCTTGCATTCGATCACCATGGGAATACCAACAGGATTTGATTCTTCCATCCCAAATTTCTTCAGTAGCTCTCTCACATAATTGGACTAAGATATGAAATTCCCTTGTCTAATTGGGTAACTTTCAATCCCAAAAATAACTTCATCTCTCCAATCATACTCATCTCAAATTCACCCTTCATCTCATCAGCAAACTTCATACATAGATTGTCATCTCCTCCAAAAATGATGTCATCAACAAAAACTTCTATAATTAACTCTTTATCTTGATCGAATTTGAAATATAAGTTGCTATCAATAGTACCTTTAGTGAATCCAAGCTTCAGTAAGTATTTGTCCAATCTGACATACCAGGCTCTGGGGGCTTGCTTAAGTCCATATAGAGCTTTCTTCAAGCAGCAAACCATATCTTCCTTGCCAGTTAGCTAAAATCCATCTGGTTGTTCAATGTATACTTCTTCTAGTTCTCCATTCAAAAATGCCGACTTCACATCCATTTGATAGAATTTATAGTTATTGTATGCAACATAAGTAAGAAATAGTCTAACAGCTTCAATTCTGGAAATAGGGGAAAAGTTTTCTTCAAAATCAACACCTTCCATTTGAGAATACCCTTTACATACCAGTCTTGCTTTATTTCGAACCACTTCACCTTGTTCATTCAACTTGTTCCAAAACACCCATTTAGTACCAATCACACTTTTATCTTTAGGTCTAGGAACCAGTGTCCACATGTCATTCTTTTTAATCTGTGTCAGCTCTTCCTTCATAGCTTACATCTAGTGTTCGTCTTGGTAGGCTTCAGTGACATCTTTAGGTTCAATCTTGGAAATTAAGCAATACTCTTCTGCAATCTTTCTTCTAGTCTGTACACCTTTATTCTTATCTACTATAATTTGACTTTTAGGATGATTTATCTTTACATACCTTGGAGTTTTGGTACTTTCACGAGCTTCTGGTTCTTCTAATCTTTCTTCTGTACTTGCACTTGTTTGTGCTTCTTGACTTACTTGATTTACCATAATGAATTGAGGTTGCTTTACTGGAACATATGGAATAATCTAAATTTGGTTCTGTGTCTGAGAATTCTTGCCTTGGATTCTATTGTCTTCATTTGAATTATAACCATGATATCTGGATGATTTGGCAGAGTCCTCATCAACTCTAACATTCGCATTCTCAACCATCTTTGTCAGTCTTTTGTTATAGCACTGGTAGGCCTTGCTTTTAGTAGAGTAACCTAAAATTATTCCTTCATCACTTCTTGCATCAAACTTTCCTATATCATCATCTCTCTTGATATAACATTTTCTTCCAAAGATCTTAAAATATTTAACAATAGGCTTATAACCAAACCATAGCTCAAAAGGGGTCTTACCAGAATTACCATTAACATTTACCCAATTTAAAGCATACACAACAGTGCTTATAGCTTCACTCCAATAGATCTGGGGCACATTTCCTTCTATCATCATTGTTCTAGTAGCATCCAAATTTTTTCTATTATTTCTCTCTACAACTCCATTTTTGTGAGGGGTTCGGGGAGTAGATAACTGTCTTCTGATTTCATGTTCTTCACAAAAAGAGTTAAACTCCCTGGAGGTGAAATCACCACCTTTTTCAGATCTCAGACACTTGATTTTTAGACCTTTCTCATTCTCTTCCATAGCCTTGAAACTTTTGAACTTCTCTAGTGCTTCAAATTTTTCTCTTAAGAAGGAAACCCATATCATTCTAGAGTAATCATCAATAATCAGCATAAAGTACCTTTCTCCATGAATACTTCTAACTTTGGAAGGACCACAAAGATCAGTATGTAATAGCTCCAATAGATCATTTGAATGAAATTTTTTGCTTTGGAAGGAGACTCTAGTCTGTTTACCCATCTAACACTCCTTACAAATTGTGTTAGTAGGCTTCACTAACTTAGGTAGATCTCTTACTGCTTGAGTGGAACTTACCTTGACAATGTTATCAAAATTTACATGACAGAGTCTCCTATGCCACAACCACCTTTCATCTACTTGAGCAATTAAACAACTCACACTAGTAGAATTTAGGTGAGAAATGTTACCTTTTATCTTTCTACCTGTAGCAATCATATTTCTAGAACTTCCACATATCTTGCATCTTCCATCTTTGAATTGTATATCATAGCCTTTTTCCACCATCTATCCAACAATCAAAAGATTTTGCTTCAAGCCTTCAACATAAAGAACATCATCAGTGTTATCCTTACCACCAAGACAAATAGAACCTCTACCATGAATCACACCAGCATTGTTGTCTCCAAATCTTACAACACCACCATCATACTTCTCTAGACTTACAAATTTTTTTCTCACCTGTCACATGATGTGAGCATCCACTATTAATAACCCACTCATCCTTTTCTTCAACTTGGGCTACAAGAGCTTTCACATATTTAGTAGATTCAGTAGACAAAGGACTATTTTCAACGGTAGCAATGAAAACCCATTCATCAAGTCATTTCCATTATCTTTATCAAAGTAACATTTCTTTTGGAATCTATACTTGTTAGGGCTAGATATAGGAACTCTTTCAGGACATCTTGATGCAAAATGACCTATTTTACTACAAGAAAACATTTAATAGGCAACACTCCTTCATACTTACCTTTTCCTCTACCTTTTTTCTTTACAATCAATGCTTCCAATTCTTCTACCTCTCTTTCTTTATCTTCAATTTGTTTTAGTTCTTCATCATACTTGGATATCTTCCTAGAACATTCTCCCATACCATATATTTGCTTGTTACTTCTAGATATAGTAGCCTTGAATACAGATTCAATCTTCAGAATAGATTCACCAAATTCACTTAATTCAAAAGTAGCAAGCTTACCAACCAGCATGTCTCTTGTCATCTTTGTTACTGATATGAGCTCTTCAATAGTGCGAGCCTTCAATTTGTAAGAGGGAGGCAAGGATCTGAGTATCTTAGCCACAATTTCATCCTCATCCAAAGAACCACCAACACGTCTAATACCCATCACTATTCCATTTACTCTTTGCATAAAAGAAGTGATATTTTAATCTTCACCCATCTTCAAATTATCATACTTGCATTCCAAACTCCGTAGCTTAGCCATCTTCACCTATGCATCTCCTTCATACAAAGTTTCTAGCTTCATCCAAATCTCATGAGCTATCTGCAATCCTATCACATTTTCCATCTCCAAATCTGTTAGAGCACTTGCCAAAGCTTCAATAGCCCTGCTATTGTTTTCAACATCTTTCATCTCATCAGTAGTGGAGGGACCATTACGAGGAATAACATATGGATCTTTTGTAATCTTCTAGAAAGCTTCACCAATACACCTTAGGTGACATTGCACCCTAACTTTCCACAATGAGTAGTTAGTTCCATCAAATCTAGGACTATTCTTCTTGTATGTTGCCATCTCAGATCACCTCAAGCTTTTAGTCTTCTTCAGAGGAACCTTCTCTGATACCAATTGTTGGAAAAATAAGGACAAAAAACTAAGAGGGGGGTGAATTAGTTGTCACAAAATAATAAAATTTTCAAACTTTACTTAACTTAATCTTAGATTTGATGAATAAGCAATTAACACATTAGAGAGACAGAGAACACCAAGATTACAAAGGGGCTCACTTCCCAACAATACAGAATATGATTAAATCTGGAGGGTACAAATTGAGAAAACAACTTCTGCACAAGCCTGATTATAGTTCCAATTAAGCAAATAAAAATCTTTCACTTTTCACTCAAACTACTTCACACTTCACTCAAGATTCTTCTACTCCACAATCGAAAGATATTCACATATACACACATAGGAGCACACCCAACACACGAAGCACACTTTGCATTGATGAAACAATCGCTCTTATATATCTGCAACATGAGATTACATCAACAACTTAGTCGACTAGAAAAATAAAATATATTTGCAATGTCAGCCCAAAATTACAATTAAAATTTCAATGTGGATCTAAACACCCTCAACCAAAACAATGATGCGACCCAAAACAATATTCACGAGTGCACCAAACATTCAAATTCTACTTTTCAAGGATCCACAACACGTTACCACCATCATGTCGGCCAGTAACATGAAAACCTAAATGTGCACAAAAAAAATCTTCAACCACAAGCACACCGATCAATGTGGATGTACCACAAAGATAGAGAATGATGTAGAGACATCCAAGAACACCAAGAAACAACAAAGAAACATTCACATCAACTAGAGTTACTAGAATCACACAAACTTCACTCAAGAATGCTGACAGAGACCACAACTCGATCAAATCTATACACAGACCTCTGAAACTTCTGGTAGATGATCTAGATACTCTAAAAAATAAACCCTTTTGTCCACAATAGCTGATCTTTAACGTATAGAATAAGACACCTTCATGACCTGCGCAGTTCCACTGGGAACTTGGAACACTTTATTTTACAATTTTCTCAATATCCTCGACATATACAACCTTCAATGCACTAAATGCTAATAGTTTTTACATCAATGACAACCACATATCAGCAACACATCCATAATATCCAACAAATATTTCCCAAATAAATTTATTCTTAGAATATTCTTCTACTTTATGTGGTTTAGTCCTATGGTAATTTTTTCATTTCATCATACTCCTTGATACCTATGTGCTAACACTTAGTATGAATCTTAATAATATTGATAAGAATGTTAATGGACTATTATATACAAACTCAATTGTTTTAAATTACTTATAAAAATGGATCCTTATTGCTAATTAAAAAATATGGGAAGATATACCATGCTAAGATGCCTAAAGAATAAATCCAAGTATATAATACCATATTAGATTAATAAACCATGATACTTAGACAATAGACATTAACTCCAATATATGCACAAATTTATGCATAAATCAACATAGAACAAGTAGTTATGATTTATCATTATTAAAAATGTAACTGTGCAAATTAAAATAAAATAATAGTTTTTTTAGCTCAACAAATAATGATAGGGAAATGTCCACATGTTAGCTCAACTAATTGACCTATCTTCCCAGTTTCTAGTACTATATGTGAAAAAGATATCATATTCTAAAAACTAAAATCTTTTCACCCCGATATTTTTCTTGACATGATCTAATTATCATAGGTTTTATAATGATAAAATCCATCCTTATTTAATTCAACTACTTATAGCTTTATATCAAAAATTAGTAATGGATACTGACTTTTATAAATACCATTGGTGATTTTTTGGATTATAAGGTTCATTTTCTCCTAGGTTAATTCTCTTGATGAGATTCTTTTACAAATATATGTGAAACAATGAAGATATATTTCATTATGCATCACGTTGATTTTATTCACCTTCATAATTTAAGATCTAATGAAATCAATAATTCATAGATTATCTTTAGATGATTTTCAAATGTGTGATTGAATGTTCTTAATTACAACCAAGTATACAAATCAAAATAATTTAGACCTAATTTGATTATAATGACTAGTAGATTAATTATTCGTAAGTAATTTTAAATTTTAAAAGTAAAGTGACTATATATATATATAACTTTTATAGCTAATTGATTTTAATTTGAAAAGATGAATAAAATGAATTTCATGCATAATGAAAGATCCCTTCATCTTTGTTGAGAAAATGTCTCAACCTTACTTTGTTTTTAATTTATTAAATGGAAATTTGTAATTATCTTTTAGTTACCATGAGAGTTGCTAAATGTAACTGACAACTTGAAAAGTGTTTTAATTGTCAAATTAGAAAGAGCATGAAAAAAAGGGAAAATAAATGTGAGTTTGGAAAAAGATAAAACAATTTTTTTAGTTCAATATGCACATTACTAAAAAATGGATGAAATCACAAGTTGGAGGAGAAAGTTTCTTTTCTTTGTGATCTATGACTAAATGGTTTTGGAAACCATTCTTGATTTGATTTGTGTTTTCTCTCATACTTATATATTTAGTGCTTTAGTTGAAGAGAAAACAAGTTAATAATAGCACATAGATACCTAATATATCTTTATGATTTAAATAATACTAATTCATTTAGAAAATAAAATCTCTATCAATAATAATGGATATTTAAAAATCAACCACAAAATATTTGAAAGTGACCAAAAAAAACTGAGCTAGTGTAACTATCGCATTTCAATTTTCATTAAAATCTGAACCCTTTATTTAAATCTATTAGTATCCAAATTGGGTTTCAATTAATATAGGGTTAGGTTACTTCACAACTATCAATATTTTAGATAATATAGGGTTAATTTACTTCTTACTAGACGAAGAGGAGATAATAGATTAGATCAAAGTAAAAAAGCTCGAAGAGATATGACCAAAATTATTAAATAATTATTAAATGATCAAGAGGTGTGATTGAGCAAAAAGAAAATAGTAGAAAAGTTGGAATGGAGTCTAAGTTTGGAATCAAATGATTTCCAATGGAACACTTTGAACTAAGTTAAGTTCTGATGCGTTGCATTTAATAAGCAAAGCCCGAAAGCATTATATTTGTAGGATGTGGGTATTGCAACAAGTGAAATCAGGAAGTGTTCTCAATGGAAGTGTTGAAGCTGAATAGATTAGATATTTTTTTCTGATTTTTGCTTGGAAAGCATGTTTGAATGCTACAACAAATGATAATAGTCATAATTGCCCTGGAGATGCAAACAGTGTTGGGAAAAAGGAACCTGACTATAGTGGGGAAAAGAATGAAAACATAGACTAAAGAGACAAGGAGACAAGGAGGTAGAATAATATATTTGATTTCATTCATGCACTAAAGATTACAATAAAAAATATTATAGACAAAACTCAGAGAAAAAGTTTTGTGTATTCTTCATACAAAAACTGCGCATATTTTGGTGCACTGGAGCTTACTGTGTGTTGCTGCGTGTTGGATATATTCTAGAGCACTAAAGCACAACTTTGTGTCAATGTCCTCTATTGCTACAGGTTCTCCTAAACATTCCCTTCACAGTTCTGCTCAACATTCCTCATTTTTTTTTGCTACAAAAAACTATCTCCTTCTATAGAATAAACATTTTATTCTTCTTTTGTCTTTTGTTGCCCTTTCCAAAATTGGCACTCAATTTCAAATTCACCTACTAGAGTTAAATTGTTGTCAAAGTACATTTGTTTGGATAGAAAATATCTGTTAGTGAAAAAATGGGGAATGATCCAAGGTGGATCTCCTTTGACTGGGCATTAAATGCATCTACTCGTTGCTACTTAGGATATTAAATATTCCAACACTCCCTCTTAATCTCGAGCTATTTTGATTTTCATCATCATTTAAAATTTCTATAGCAAAGCTTTTGGAGCAAGGTTTCCAGAGCATCAGTCCCTGTTTTTCATCACTTTGCAAAGTTTCCGGAGCACCAGAGCAAAGATTCTGGAGCATCGGAGAAAAATTTCTGGAGCATACTTGTTTGCACCTATTTTGATTTCTGGCACCTTTTTGAGTTTCCAGAAATGAATTTCTGGAGCATCTGCAATTTTTTGTGTTTTAAAGAACTAAAGTTCTGGTGCATTCCTACACACCAAGCCTATTTCTTAGGCATTCAAAGGGTTCTTTTGACAATTCCTTTGTGAAAATATCAATGAGTTGCTACTCAAATCTGCAAAACTGAAGTTGAATCTCCCCATACTCCACCAACTCCCTTATGAAATGGTAGCAGATTTCAATGTGCTTGCTTCATCCATAAAAGACAGGATTCTTAGTCAATGCAATAGAAGACATGATGTCACAAAATATGGTCGTACCACCTTCTTACTACTCATTCAAATCTGCAAGGATTCTTCTAAGCCAAATTGCCTAACATGTTGCATTTGCTGCTATGTACTCCGCTTTAGCTATGGAGAATGAAACTGTGGACTACTTCTTTGATGCCCATGATATTGCTCCTAAACCCATGTAGAACAAATATCCTGATGTACTCTTCCTATCATCTACATTTCCTACCCAATCACTATCTGTGTATCCAATCAACCGAAACTCACTGGAGGCGATATACATTATTCCATCGCCTTTTGTACCATTGAAATACCTTAGAATTATTTTTTCTGCTTGCTAGTGTGTGTCTTTAGGTTGCTCCATGAACCTAGAAATCAAGCTTACTGCATACATCAAATCAGGTCTTGTTGCTATCAAATACATGAGGCTTCCAACCATTCTCTTGTAGAGGGTTGGGTTAACATCACTATTGTTGTCCTCTTTGCTTAATTTCAAACCTGTAGCTGTTGGGGTTGGTTTTCTATCCAACATTCTAAATCTCTTCAAGATTTGTTTAGCATAATTTTTTTTGTGAAATAAAGATGCCACGATCTGTTTGTTGGACCCCTATGCCTAGGAAATATTTTAGCAAACCTAGGTCTTTCATTTCAAACTCATTTTTCATTTCCTCTTTGAAATCAACAATGAAAATATTACTATTTCTTGTGAAAATTAAATCATCTACAAACAAAAAACTAATAAGAATCTCACCATTGGCTACCTTGATGTAGAGTATGGGATCACTACCACTTTTGCTAAATCCATTGCTCAAACGGTATGAATCAATTTTGTTGTACCATACCCATGGTGCTTGTTTCATCCCATAAAGAGCTTTCTGGAGCCTATAGACTTTGTCTTCTTTTCTTGGGACTTCATAGCCAGGTGGCTTCTCCACATACACCTCTTCTTTTAGAACTCCATTCAAGAAGGTTGATTTCACATCCATTTGAAATACTTTCCATTTATGTTGGGCTATAATTTCTAGGACTGTCTGCACTGCTTCTAGCCTTGCAACTAGTGCATATGTTTCATTGTAATCTCTTCCAGGCTACAATTTGTATCCCTTAACAACCAACCTTGATTTATACCTTTCAACCTTACCATTAGTAGTGCATTTCATCTTATATACCCACTTAACACCAATGATTGATTTACCTTTGGGTAAATCAGTGAGCTCCCATGTTTTGTTTCTCACTATAGTGTCCAGCTCTTCATCTATGGCTTGTTGATGGTATTTTCTGCACAGCAACAACTCAGACAGAATACAATATTCTATCTCTCTTGAAAGGTAATCCTCAACAATAAATTATGAAAAAATCACCCCAAGGTCTCTCGGGTGTCAAGTCATGACAATGCATAAACAACTCAGATAATATGTGAAAATGCTAGTAATCACAATCGGACCTTACTACAAGCAAACTGTATCCTTCCAATTTATCAGATTGTGCAATATGATGATCTTAAATCCTAAGTCTAACCAAATGATAAAGAAATAGCAAAAGATAAGGGTGCAAGAATATGATAAGGTCTAAACTATTCCTAGAATGAACAATGCAAATAATAGATATCAGGAATGGACCAATCTCAGATAACCAATTCTTGATCAACCCACAATGCAATATCACAAGAACAGTGCAATCTTCTAAGGTATATAGATTTTCAAATCATAGATATTCATCCACAATCAAACTTAAGCACATAAATATATGGTCCAGGTTGACTTCACCAGCCTACTACAATCAGATAGTTACTGGGAGTATAGACTAGAGATTGCTACAAACATTCCAAATATGAAATCATGAACATCATTCACCAAACTAATCTAATTCCAAGACACTAAATTCTAAATCTTTAAGCAATTTGAAAGATGAAACAATAGAGACCATGCAAGATAAGCTAACACAAAATATTTCACCAGGAAAACCACAATGCCTTCAATTATATTAGATCACCAGAATGCTACAACAATTCCACTGTTTTGTTACAATATTTGCTTCAAGAAATTTACTACTACTCCTACTACAAAATGCTCTAGCTCTTACTGATCTAACTTATCTCTGTTATCTTTTCTCTATCTCTAGCCCTTTACAATGAGGCATGAATGCCTTTTTATAACAAATTCTCAAGATATGTCGGCCTAGCCAAACATTTACAAAATAAAACAGCCAAAACAAGTCGGCCTTAGGAATTTCAAAATAAGGCACACATTAATGCCGATACATCATCAAGGTCGGCCTAGACACACTCCCCAATGTAGCCCAGATCAATACATGCCCTATAATAATAGGGAAGCACAAATCTCAAAAGAGCATTAACTACCACCCCCCTTATCCTTACTCTGGGCCAACGATCCCTGAACCCTCAAAAACACTTTATCTAGCTCGGTGACAGGTGGCAAAGGCAAGATCCTAAGTCAGCACTCAATGGAGTCAATCTCCTCCTTTGACTATTTAACAACCTTATTCCAATCATCCTTATGCGCTTGATACTTATCCATCACTTCCAAGTAGGTTGCTGCATCATCCAGTTGGTGTCCTGTTATGACATTCTCAGAATCTGGGGTGTACACATCATGCCACCATTCCCTTAGTTGTTCCAGGCTCAGGTACTTAGGAGAAATCTTCCTCCTACTAGTCATAACCTCAAAAAATGCAATACATCCCTCATACACTCCAGTCAGGTCACCATCTATCAACTTCTTTCACTTTTGAATCTTCCTCATGGCCTTCTGACGAATCTGCAAAGCCTCAAACCATTCCCAAGGCTCATTGAGTCTGGAGGAAGAAAGGATCCCATCTGCAACCAACTGATCTTTTCCATATTCCATAATTACTTTGGACTTCTGCAGCAGGAGATCAATATCCTCCTTATCATGGGATAGCACATATTCCAATAGTACCTTGGCTCTAACCACATCTTTCCCAACTAAAAGGATATCCTTGATTGCATTGTCTCCTCTTACATGCACATCCTTTAACCAATCCATTGTAGTTTGAGCAGAGGCTTTCATCTTTTCAATCTCAGAAATAGTTTCCTTGGGTAGAAAACCAGGAGTAGCAAAGGAAGATGGGTGAAGAGATTGCAGAGGTTTCATCACCTCTTCCAAACATTTCTTAAGTCTCTCATTTTCCTTTCTCAGCTCATGCTTGGTCTGAGTCTCTTTCCTTAATCTGCCAACTATCACAGCACTGGACCCTTCATATTCTTCAATATCATGCTCTACAGAAGCCTGTCCAAGGTTGAAAGTATGCACATTATAATCCTCACCAGTGACATCTTCTCTAGTCTTGTCTGCAGCAGGGGTAGCAATGTGGATAACTCTATTATTTACTTCATCCCTTTCTATCCTTGAAACCACTTTAGTTTCCTTCTTCTTCTTACCTTTACCGATCTTAGACAACATCTCATCCCAATCCAAAGGAGTGTCTTCAACAACATCTTGTTTCTTCCCTGTAATCTCCTTTTCAAGCCAATCCGAGACAATAGTTTCCACCCAGATTTCCTCTATTTTTGCCTCTTCATGCTGTTCTGTTGTTTTATCCTCTTCCTTTTCAGGGAACTACTCAGCTTGATCACCTATTTCAATCTCTACTTCTTGCACCGGCGATGGGGTTCTAACAGGAATATTTTCCTTTTCAGGTGATCCATTACCTTTGCTACTTGCTGGAGAATCTTCATATTGTACTAGTGGAGAAGGGTGCTTTTCTACCTCTTCTACTTCAAGCTCAGTTGCCATACCAAAGAGCTCTCCTTCCTTGAAAGGTTATGCCTCTCTGCTAGTCTCATGTTCCTCTAGAGTCTCTTGCTCAAGCATGCTTGGCGAAGGGGAAGTAGCCCTAGGTTGCTCCACAATGGGTGTCTTTGGAGGAGGATCCATCTTTTGCACAATTTCCTTAGGGGATGGAGTCCTTGATCTCCTCGAATAAACCTTTGTCTTTTCCCCAAAACTCTCCACATCCACAATTGGAGTCTCATCTTTAGAGGTATCCTGACCTTTCTTCTTTGAAACCCTAGTCGTTCTTGTCTTCTTTGGCGGTGGAGGAGCATCCTCTTCTTCTGGCTTTCCAAATCCTTCCTCATCAGAGGACCTGCCTATTTTCAAGGCTCGACTCCTTTTCTTTCCTTTTGGCTTTCTTTTTGGTTCTGGCTCACTTTCTTTAGGGCCTCTAATTTTTATTTTGAAGGGTGAGCTCCTTTTGGTTTTCCCTTTGGGGTCATCTTCCCCAGATTCTTCTGAAGTAGACATAGGATTGAGATTTCCCATCAAATTAAGGGTTCAGGGTACCTTCTCACTCTCCAACTCCCAAACCTTATGTTTTAGCCATGAAGTAGTGAATCTCATAACAGGAGCCATTAGGTCTTCCAGCTTAGTTACCTCATCATCGTTCCAGTTTATCTCTCCAATTGATCTGTCCTTAACAAACTCATAGGCATGATCTTGCACTAGGTTTCCATCATCCTCTAGCTGGTCAGGGATTAACTTAACATTGTATTGCCTAATCACATCGACAGGAAGCCTAGAGTACCTTTTCTTCCTTGCCTCAAAATCATCTTTGATATTGGCCCAATAGTCTTCTAGGTCATCCTTATGACGGTACTCTTTGGTAGCCTTCTTCTGAGCTTCCCCGATGATATCAAAATTTGTCCTTTTGGAGTGGAAGGAGAAACCATGAGCTGCCAACTCATCACCTACTGCGTGTGCTGATTGAATGGAAGGGCACACCTCTGCTACGCCAATTCCAAGAGGGAAATCCCCACCAAAACCTGTTTTATGCTTTTCCTTTTTGACAATTGCATCAAATTCACAAATTTTTCTAACAATTTCCAATAGCACAATATGATCAGTGGGATACCTAGGTAACCTGTATGGAGCAGCTGGGCATCCATCAATTCTGATGTAAGAGAAGGTGGGAAACTGAATGAACTAGGCTCCATATCTCTTTATCAATTCCTTCACTCCATCTGACAGTCTCACATGCTCCGCATTTTGAAGCATCCTAGTGATGTGCATCGTGAATGCATCATTGGCTCTTCAGTAATCCCGGTGTCCTAGGTGCAATTCTGGATATATTTCATAGACAATGTCCTATCCAAATGTCCCCTATGGATTCAAACCCCTATATGGGTAGAATCTAGCTAACACATACACCACATAGGAAGACATGGTGAACTTCTTTGTTTCTAGGACATCCCTTAATTGCTTGTCAATCACAGCACTAATAAGTCCTGCCCAATGGTAATTGGTTCCTTGTTCAATTTTATTGATCACATGGACCATCCAGCTTTCCAACACTCCAGCACTTTTCAAACCTGCCACTCTGCTCAAGAATGTGATTGCATCATAAATATCTGATCTAAATCTAACCCTGTGTAATTGCTTGGGCAATTTGGAGTAGTGTGACTTTGGCTTTTCCAACCAAGAATTAATCATCTGCTAAGCTTTGGTTGGCTCATTCTCATAATATGTTCTAGCCAAGTCCATGTTTAGAGCGCACACCGAAGGAAAATCTGGCATGTCAAAGGCTTGAGCAATAGAAATAGGACTGAAATTCACCAAGATCCTTCCCCCAGTGCTGACTACCCTTTGTGTGTCGAAGTCATACTGCCGGCCACACTCAAGTATTAACTCATAGCATTAGATTGCAGGAGGGAACCCTGCCACATGAACCAATCCAGACTTCATAATTCCCTGTCTCAGGACCGATAGATCCTTCTAAGCTATCCTCTCTTTAAACTCCTCATATCTCCACGCTCCAACATTGGTGTCGGAGACCTCAGACCACATCGAAGATATCTTTCTTTCAGGGAGTTGACTCTTAGTGTCCATTCTTAATCTTTCTGCATCTGAAATAGAGGAACCCTCCATGTCACCTTTAGATTTTCCTGCTGCAGCCTTGCTTGATTCAGCTTGCATTCACAAAAGAATGCCATGAGTATCCAATTATCATACATATTCCAATCCAAAGGTTAGCATAAAATCATATAAATCCATTGAGATCCATCACAAATCACCAATCCTTGAAAATTCAGAAAAATAAAGCAATCCGGGAAAACAAGGTAAGCCGGGAAAATCCATTCGGGGCAAAATTTCGGAGAAATCCGACCCAGACAGATTCTTGTTGCCAAGACACCATTTGCCAAATAAATCATTAGTACAGACAAAAATTATGAGATTATCATGGAATTCATTCATTAGCAACAAGAAGTCAGCATTTAGCATTTACTCCATTAATCCTATCTTTCGGGAAATCGAAAGAAATCAAACCAGAAAGGAAAAACTGGAAAAGTCCGGATAGGACGGATTTTCGAAGATAGTTCAAATACTCTAGAATTCACTATACCCCATGGAATTGGCCGAAACCGGGGAAATCCAGATGCGCAGGAATTCCGCGAACACCTCAAAAACCCGACAAAATGCTAACACGCGAACCATTAATCAAATGATCATGCAAACTTCTCTACCTATTTTCTAATGGTCCCAAAATCAACGCTAATCAACAAAATTCGAAATGCACTTGAACTTGAATTTCACAAGACCTCGAATGACCAAACTTCATGGCGAGACAATGATGCCCTAATTTCAAAGAATAAATCCTTCACCATGAAAACTAGGGTAGGCTCAAGGTTTGGAACACTATCCCTAAGGATGAATCTAAGCACTCCAAGTCTTCACAAGGCAAGGAACTAGCTTAATATAGGCGCAAGATATAAAAATCATGACGGTTTAACCATTCTTAGTAGTTTCGAGCAAACACCCAAAACTCCAACCTCGCCAAACATGATGAATTACGCATCCAGAAACAAAAATCCTACCCCGAACGCCCATCAACACTGACCCATCCGACATTTATTGGGTTAACAAAGTAATGCATAGTGCGGATGATGGAGATTTGTAAAAAAAATGGGTCAAACCCCAATTCGATAAATACAAAATCATAACCAAGCATAAGCCAACCTGAAATGACCATCAATCAACACAGAACAGTTCAATCATCATACAAACAGATGAAAGGGCCAATGATAACCTACCATGGATTAGTCTAGATGAAACTCAAACTCGAAGAAGCGACTGCAAAATGAATGCGCCCAAGCAACAAAAATCCCGGCACCAGTGTCCAAACAATTCACACGCAGGCAGCTCAAACTCAATGACCAAAGCTTGAATGAAAACTCTCAATCGCCAAAGCAGCAAGCAAGTGAATAATGAAATTGAAATGATGACCAAAAGACTTTAAATCCATCCATATTCAGGTCTGAGCAAAGGTACCTCAAGCATTAATGAAGGACAAGACATGTCAGAAAATTTGAGAAACCCGAGCCCAGGACAAAATTTCAAAAAATCCCAAGATACGCGGAAAATCCAGATGAACACGAATTCTGTGGATATGGCAGAAACCGGGTATTTTAATGAAGTTCGGGATTTTGGCGCAGTCCTGGAAAATCCACTAGAACCGAAAAATCCTGGAGTCAAGCAGAAACCCAGATTCAAAAAATTCAGCAATGAACAGACAATGAACCAGAGCCCGGGAAAATCCACCGGAGCTGGAAAATCCCGGATTCAGGTCAAAACCCGAATTTTCACTAAAACCCAACTTTAACCAATTCAAGGCTCAAGGAAAGACCAAAACCAATAAGATCAATATCTCAAGACCTTAAAAAGACAAATCTCATAAAACCAAAGGTCAAAAGACATCATCAAAAGAGGGTCTGTACTCCAAGTGGGGCGTGTGTGCAAAACTACACAACAAATGGTGACTCTGCTAGGGAAATGCTCTTGAGCATTTCAATGAAAAACTGGAATCAAGAACCCAGAACTTCATGGTTTCAACTCACCTATCCTGCCACCACCCATGTTGAAACAAAGAAACCCCTAGTCATCCAAACTTTCCTACACTAGGGTCAAAGTGTGTGCAAATGCATTCATTATCCTCCTTTAGTTACAACAGGAACCAAACTTGGTATGAACAAGCTACATAAAGATTCATACTCTAAAAGTAACCTGGATAGAGCCTCGCTACCAGTCAAGTGTTCATAGCCCCGACAAGGTTATCGTTGTGATTCTCTTGAACATAGCTCTACTGCCAGACGGGCATCTATAGCCCCAATAGAGATATCCAAATCCCCTTGATAAGTTGAATTCAAACATTTTTAATTTTCAATATGTATATCCTCTCTTTTTTTTTATACTGCTTATCTTTTCACTGCTTTCGCTTCAACCTATGAACAATGAAGTTCACACTCAAGGATGAGAACCACAGTGGCACTAGAGCAGAAAAAAAGATTTTTCACTTGTTCAAACTTCATAAGGACCTTATACAACTTTAGGTATCTTTAATTTAAAATATGAGACTCTAATGTATTCCTGTTCAAACTAACTAGAAAACCCTTTGGCTCAGCACAAGGATAAGTGACATTGGGCAAGGAATTCATACCATAATGCCTTGGAAGGATGATTAGAGTTTGTAAAAGAAATACTAAGAACATCAGACCTACTTTGTCACCACTATCATACAAATGCAACCAGGGATCCCCAAAAGAGAAGGGACCAAAAGCAAGAGTGACGCAAACCAAAACAAACAAACCAAAGCAAACCTATTCTAACCAAAGCAGAACAAGCAGAGAAAAAGGAAACCTAATCTAACCAAACAAAACAATAGAAAGCAACCTAAACTAACTACATACAAAGCAGGGAGCTGAAAATAGCTCAGGACTGAAAATAATGTTTCAAATACTGCCCATTGACAGGCAGTGGAATATCTTCTCCCGTGAGAGTCCTCAGACGGAAGGCATTATCTCCAAGTATTTTGGCAATCTGATATGGGCCAAGCCACAGTTTTTCAAATTTCCCATGGTCCCCTTTTTGATCATGAGGCTTATCCTAGTATAGGACTAGGTCAGAAATCCTGAAGGCTTTAATCTTAGCCCTCCTATCAAACCACCTCTTAACTACCCCCTGATGTTTGGAAAAATTCTCAAGGGCATTGTCTCGTTTCTCCTCAAGGTGCAATAGTTCTGTCAACCTAGTCTCCCTTCTGTCCCTTTCATCATAAAACTCATTTATAAACTATAAAGTTGGGATCTTGAGTTGAATAGGGAATACTAGCTCTAGACCATATACTAAGTGGTAGGGAGATGTTCCGATGGATGACTTAAGTCTTGTACGATCTGCCCAAAGGGCAAACCGAAGCTGGGTATGCCAGTCTTTTGGGTTCCTCTCTAACAGCTTACAGATGACAGTCAATAAGTTCTTATTAGAGGACTCTGCTAAGCCATTACCCTAAGGATAATAATTGGATGCAAATTTCACAATAACGCCATGATCAAAAGCCCAATTTGAAAATTTTAAAGATGCAAAAGTAGGACCGTTATCACAGACAACAGCAATAGGGCATCCAAATCGATTAAGAATAGCAGACTCTAAGAAATCAATCACTACCTCAGATGTACATTGCCTACAAGAAAAAGCCTCAGTCCATCTTGTGAAATAATTAGTAACAGTGAGAATGTACCTATGTCCTGCAGAAGATGGTGGGTTGATGGGACCTATGAAATCCATACCCCACCGAGCAAAAGGCCTTACCTCAGTGACCGGTTGGAGCGGAAGCGCTGCATACCTTTCCCTTGTTGCTGTGGTCTGGCATGTGTGACAAGTCCTAACATGATGGTGGATGTCTTTGAATAGCGTGGGCCAGTAATATCATGCCCTCAAAATCTAATTTGTTGTGGCAATCATAGAACCATGGCCAGTGCCATACTTTTTGTAAAATTCGTTTATCACCCTTTTAGCTTCCTATTTTCTGAGGCATCTCAAATAAATGCCCTCATGATTTTTCTTATACAGAATGACTCCCTTTAGCATGAAACTGTCACTCTTCAATTGTAGGGCTCTCCTCTAAACAACATTAAGAAAGAAATGTCCATAGCCCTTTGAAATGTAGCCCCTGCATTAATGAGTCCAAATGGCATTCTCTTGTAGGCAAAGGTACCCCATTTAGTTGTGAAAGCAGTCTTATGCCTATCCTCATATTGAACCATTACTTGATTGTACCCTAAATAACCATCCAGAAAAGACATCATCTGAGATCCATTAACCACTTGAAGTACTTCATCCAGTGAAGGGACTAGATAGTTGTCTTTTTCTGACGATCTGTTCAAATTCCTGAAATCAACACAGAGTCTAATTTTTCCATTCTTTTTCCTCACTAGAACCAGGTTTGCCACCCATGTTGAATGCCTGACAAGAAATATGATTCTGGTAGATAGTAACTTTTGAACTTCTTTCTATATGACTGGTTCCAATAATGCATTAATCGGTCTCTGCCTTTGCCTAAAAGGCTTGGCACCTGGCTTCAAAGGGATAGTATGAGTTATGATTGATGTATCATAAGTTTTCAAGTCCTCATAACTCTAGGCTACTATATCGGGAAAGCTACCCAATGCTGCAATTATTTCTTGTCTTTCTTTTGGAGTGCATACTTTGCCAATAAAAATATTCTTGGCGTTATCTTCAGTTCTCATATTGTAAGTATCACACTATCCATTGATAGACTCCTTCTTTGATTCTTGTTCCTGATCTTTGATCTTATCCATATCAAAAATTGGTGTCGGAGACCTCAGACCACACCGAAGATATCTTTCTTTCAGGGAGTTGACTCTCAGTGTCCAATCTTAGTCTTTCTGCATCTGAAATAGAGGACCCCTCCGTGTCACCTTTAGATTTTCCTGCTGCAGCCTTGCTTGATTCAGCCTACATTCACAAAAGAATGCCATGAGTATCCAATTATCATACGTATTCCAATCCAAAGGTTAGCATAAAATCATATAAATCCATTGAGATCCATCACAAATCACCAATCCTTGAAAATCCAAAAAAATAAAGCAATCCAGGAAAACAAGGTAAGCCGGGAAAATCCATTCGGGGCAGAATTTCAGAGAAATCTGACCTAGACAGATTCTTGTTGCCAAGACACCATTTTCCAAATAAATTGTTAGTACAAACAAAAATTATGAGATTATCATGGAATTCATTCATTAGCAACAAGAAGTTAGCATTTAGCATTTACTCCATTAATCCTATCTTTCGGGAAATCGAAAGAAATAAACCCAGACAAGAAAAACTGGAAAAGTCCAGATAGGACGGATTTTCGCAGACAGGTCAAATACTCCGGAATTCACTATACCCCGCGGAATTGGCCGAAACCGGGGAAATCCAGATGTGCAGGAATTTCGTGGACACCTCAAAAACCTGACGAAATGTTAACACACGAACCATTAATCAAACGATCATGCAAACTTCTCTACCTATTTTCTAATGGTCCCAAAATCGACTCTAATCAACAAAATTCAAAATGCACTTGAACTTGAATTTCACAAGACCTCGAATGACCAAACTTCATGGCGAGACAATGATGCCCTAATTTTGAAGAATAAACCCTTCACCATGAAAACCAGGGTAGGCTCAAGGTTTGGAACACTATCCCTAAGGATGAATCTAAGCACTTCGAGTCTTCACAAGGCAAGGAACTGGCTTAATATAGGCACAAGATATAAAAATCATGACGGTTTAACCATTCTTAGTAGTTTCGAGCAAACACCCAAAACCCCAACCTCGCCAGACATGATGAATTACGCATCCAGAAACAAAAATCCTGCCCCGAACACCCATCAAACTAACCCATCCGACATTTATTGTGTAAACAAAGTAATTTATAGTGCTGGTGATGGAGATTCACAAAAAGAATGGGTCAAACCCCAATTCGATAAATACAAAATCGTAACCAAGCATAAGCCGACCCGAAATGACCATCAATCAACATAGAATAGTTCAATCATCATGCAAACAGATGAAAGGGCCAACAATAACCTACCATGGATTAGTCCAGATGAAACTCGAACTCGAAGAAGTGACTGCAAAATGAATGTGCCCAAGCAACAAAAATCTCGGCACCAGCGTCCAAACAATTCACACATAGGCAGCTCAAACTCAATAACCGAAGCTTGAATGAAAACTCTCAATCACCAAAGCAGCAAGCAAGTGAATAATGAAATTGAATGATGCCCAAAAGACTTTAAATCCATCCATATTCATGTCTGAGCAAAGGTACCTCAAGCATTAATGAAAGACAAGACACGTCAGAAAAATTTGGAAACCCGAGCCCAGGACAGAATTTTGAAAAATACCAAGATACGCGAAAAATCTGGATGAACACGAATTCCACGGATATGGCAGAAACCGGGGATTTTAACGAAGTTCAGGATTTTGGCACAGTCCGGGAAAATCTGCCAGAACCGGAAAATCCCGGAGTCAAGCAGAAACCCGAATTCAAAAAATTCAGCAATGAACAGACAATGAACTAGAGCCTGGGAAAATCCACCAGAGCTGGAAAATCCTGGATTCAGGTCAAAATCCGGATTTTCACTAAAACCCAACTTTAACCAATTCAAGCCTCAAGGCAAGACCAAAACCAATAAGATCAATATCTTAAGACCTTAAAAAGACAAATCTCATAAAACCAAAGGTCAAAAGACATCATCAAAAGAGGGTCCCTACTCCAAGTGGGGCGTGTGTGCAAAACTGCACAACATGGCCTTACACCATTTTTCTTCTTTCACTGCTTCTTCAAAATACATTGGATCACTATAAGAAAGCATAGAAAAATATGAATTCTCATCAAAATCATCATACCTTGTGTTATCATAAATTTCCCTCACACTTCTTGTCTTCCATGGCATCAATGATGCAAGCATAGGGTCAAAATTTATGAAGTTTCTTGACTACTGGATTGATGAAGAAGACTATTGTTGTAAGTTTCCGAAGCAACTTCCTTGTTGAAAGTTTTTGATGCATCTACCCTATTGGAAGTTTCTGATGCATTTGCTCAGCTGGAAGTTTTCAGAGCAACTTCTCTGCTGAGAATATCCAAAGCTACTGCTATTGTTTTTTGAACTATCATCTTGTTGTAAGTTTCTATCGCATCTTCCTTCTGTAGCTTCTTCATCCTCAAAGGGTATTGAGACTGAAATACCCATATTGCTATCCAATGTTCCTTCCCATGAATCATTTTCAATGAATTCAATGTCCTTGTTGATCACCACTTTCTTATTGATGGGATTATACAATTTGTAGGCTTTGGATTCTTCACTATAGCCTATGAAAATGCATTTTTCACTTTTGTCATCAAATTTTTGTCTTTTATCTTTTGGCACGAGTGCATATGCCACACATCCAAATATTCTCAAATGCTCAACACTCCATTTGCATTTCATCCACGCTTCTTGTGGGATCCTATCACGAACGGCCTTTGTGGGGAACCTATTCAAAATGTAGACTGTTGTTGCTACAACATCACCCCAATACTAATTAGACAAGAATTTTTCCTTCAATGTATACTTTCTGCCATTTCTGTGATGGTTCTATTCTTTCTTTCAGCCACTCCATTTTATTGTGGAGTATACTGAGCTATGAGTTGTCTTTGAATGCCTTGAGACTTGCAAAATTTCAAAAACTCTTGAGAGATATACTCTCCCCCTCTGTCTATTTTGAGGACTTTGATATAGTGGCCACTTTGCTTTTTAGCCTAGGCCTCAAACTTTGAACTTCTCAAATGCATCTGATTTATTCTTCAAAAAATACACCCAGATTTTTCTATTATAGTCATCTATGAGTGTCATAAAATAAACATTTCCTCCTAGGGTTTGGGTCTTCATGGGACCACACAGATCTGAATACACCAACTCTAATGGTGCTCTAGCTCTCCTAGAATGCCCTGATTGAAAGGGCTACCTATGTTATTTGCCTAGGATGCATGCTTCACACTTTCCATCAGGCTCTACAATTGTTGGTAGGCCCCTAACAATATCTTTTTTAGCTAAAATATTTAAACTAGAATAAATTAGATGCCCATACCTCAAATGTCAAAGCTTGGATGGGTCCTGGATGACTATTTTGAAGGCTGACTATTGCAAGCCTGTTGACTATGCTAAGATTTGCATTTTGAGAGGAAACATCTAGTTCTTTGTCATTTGAACCACCTCCATAAATTTATTGCTTCCATCTTTGTCATAGATGATGCATTCCCCTTTCTCCATTAGCACTCTATAACCATTTTGGACCATTTGTCCAATGCTCAAGAGATTGTGTTTCATCCCTAGTGCATAGAAGATGTCATGGAGTTTTTTTTCTTCACTATGCTTGGTTTGTAGGAACACTATGCCCTTGCCCATGACTGGAACCTTCTCATTATTCCCCATTTTAATTTTAGTCTTGATGCTATTGTCTATGGAGTCAAATAAATTTATGTTAACACTCATGTGGTTGCTACAACCACTATCCAAATACCAAACTTCAGCACTACCTTGTTCTGCAAGATTGCATGCAATAAACACTTGTGACTATTTTTCATTTTCAGCCTTGTTCTCATTTTCCACATTTGCATTTTGACTCCCTTGATCACGTTGTTTCTTTCTACATTCACTTGCATAGTGACCATACTTGTGACAGTAGTAACATTGCACATTGCTCTTATCAGATCTCTTATTTGAGCTACTATTTTCTTGGTGTTTTGGAAGTCTGATTGGCAGGTGCTTTCCTCCTCTTGACTATTTGAACCTCCTCTTCTAGAGTTACTTCTACCTCCGCCTCTTTGACCTCTTCCTCTGCTATTTCTTCCTCTTCCCTTGCCTCTCACATTGGCTTGTGCTTTGAAGGCTTCTTTCTAGGAAGAATTTGTAGACCTATTTAGGCACTTCTCATGGGTTTGAAGTGAACCCATTGACTCATCAACTGATAATGTTGAGAGGTCCTTTTCCTCTTCTATGCTAATAACCACTGGGTAAAATTTTGAGAATTTTCTCCACAATCTTCTTCTCTTCCATGGTTTCTCCATTCATCCTCAACTAGTTAATTAAGGTGGAAGACCTTAAATGAAAATTTAAAATGGACTCATTGTCCTTCATTTGCATGGTCTCAAATTCTATCCTTTGCACCTGGATTTTCACTAACCTAACTTTCTCAGTCCCTTTGTGGGTGGTTTGAAGTATTTCCCATGCTTCTTTTGCATAGCTAGCTACTGCTATTCGAGGAGAGATAGCCTCTGTCAAGGCTGCCTCAATTAGACTGATGGATTTGGCATCATTTTTCCTTGTCTCCTTCAACTGGTTCTTTTGAGCATTACTCAATGTTGTGAATGCATTTGGGTTAGTCATATCTGTGAACCCATTTGCTACTAACTCCCACAAATCATTTGCTACTAAAATGGTTTTCATTTTCTTTTCTTAAACATCATAATTTTTACTATCAAATATAGGTGGCTATTGCCAACTCCTATTGTCTCCTCCAACCATTTTGCTAGATGGTGGAAACTACAAATACCTAGATAAAATCTAAGGCTTTTCTTCCCTACCCAAAAAAATGGGGCTTTCCCAAATACCTATAAACTAAAGTTCTATTACAGAACACCTAGGAACAAAGCTAGGGCTTTAAAAACTAAATTCCCAGAAAAACTTAGGGCTCTGATACAAATTTGTTGGGAAAAATTCACCCAACTATAGTGGGGAAAATAATGAAAACATAGACTAAAGAGACATGGAGACAAGGAGGAAGAATAATATATTTGATTTCATTCATTCACTAAAGATTACAATAAAAAAGATTATAGACAAAACTCAGAGAAAAAGCTCTATGTATTCTTCATACAAAAAAATTACATATTCCGGTGCACTGGAGCTTACTGTGTGCTGCTGCATGTCGGAGATATTCCAGAGCATTGAAGGAAAACTATATATCAATGTCCTTTGCTGATGTAGGTTCTCCTAAAAATTCCCTTCTCAGTTCTGCTAAACATTCCTCCTTGTTTTCTATTGCAAAAAACTAACTCTCCTTCTACAGAATATTCTTGTTTTGTCTTTTGTTTCCCTTTCCAAAATTGGCGCTCAATTTCAAATTCACCTACTAGAGTTAATTTTATGTCAAACCACATTTATTTGGACAACAAATATATGTCAGTGAAAAAGGGGGGAATGATTGGGCATTAAATGCATCTACCCGTTGTTGCTTAGGATTAAATATCCCAACAGATGGAATGCGGTGCCCCTCATCTGTCTATGCCCAGGGAAATGCATTGCCTCGTTGTGCATTTGGATTCACTTCCACCATGACAAGGGGCATGAGGAGCTAGTCTTATGTGGTGATGACCTCTCTAGACTCTCCACAGTCCTCACAGTTGGGAAGTCTTAGATACGACATTGGGAAGGGAAACGTGTGGATCACCTTCTCTTGAAGCATGAAGATCCTTCTCAAGGACTAGGTGTGGTTTCCAAGCTCCATCACCATTGATGTTCGGGGCTTCAACATGACCATTGGTAGTGCTCAGCTCATCATCTAGTAGGCCTCCAATGTCATTCTCCATAACTTGCAGATCGATGCCCCAGCAGACAAGAGCCAAAACACTATTTATGTGGATGAGAGTTCCACGCTTATCTAGATGGACCATATCACATTTGTGGATCCTAGATGCATGACAGGAATTGGCATGGACATCTCTATCACCAATTCCAACATGGACATCACCATTTCCAACTCGCTCTTCGTTAATACACACTTCAACATTATGTTGGGAAGCTCCAATGTGGAACAACAGGACAAAATTAATCATGCATGTCACAGTGTACAAAAATTGGTTCAAGGATTTTGTCAAGCACATGCCTCATTGTAGGTGGGGATATTGCCATGTTGTCAACAACCTCTACACCAACTAGAGTTACTTCACCATTGGAGCCCGCATTCGTGCCACCATTAGGTGTAAAAATAATGTATTTGAGGCAAGGCCAAAAAAGAGATAACCCCTTGGGATCACAGTTTAAATAAAACATTAGACTAGATTCCCCATATCAATTCCAAAGGAGATCTGCCCTCAATGGGGCCACTTTCCATCAATTTCTCAAAACACCAGCAACATATGCTTCTCCCAATCGCAAATTAAAGCTCCCTCTTGTCTTTCCACCTCAACAAGTTTCTTCCCTGCTGCGACGCTGCGCAAGAGCACTTGATCCCTCACACGCATGTGCATGTCTTTTTTTTTGACTTGTTTTTTTCTTCTCATCAACTAAATCTGGCATTGTAACAATTTTCAACAATCCAATCAATTACTGAATTTTCTTTATCATCTACTCTTTCAGATGCCTAAAGTTCTCTTTTTAGTCTCTTTTTATTTATTCTCACTACTATAATGCGCGTAGTAAAATTCTTTCCATTTTATTATGTGAACCTTATTTTATTATATTTCTATTTCTTTATTTTTTGAACCTTATTTAATTATTTATATTTTTTATTTATTGTTATTCACTTATTTTATTATCCAAATGTGTTCTCTAGTTATAGAATGGTTATATGAACATAAAATTAAATAAACAAATAAAATTAATATTATTTTTAAAATATAAACATAAAAAAATATTAAAATTGAGTTAATTCATATTAAATATTTTATTAGTGGGTGATCTTATAATACTGGTTTACAATTTTTGGTTAAACTAGACTTTTAATTGAATCTTTTTTAACTAAATCTTCACTTTCAGGCATCTATAGCAGCTATACCATGAGGAATTTGACTATGATGCAAACTAGTGATTTGTGAAATTTTGTCTGTAGATTCTAAATATATTTTTTTCAAAAATTTTGGAATTAGATTGCACTACTTCTTCCATCTCTTTCAAAAACTATTTTTTAACAATAAACACTATTTTTAAAGAGTGACATTACTAGCTAACACATAACCTTTTTTCTATGAAGGATAAAATTCTAATTTTTTTGAATTTAGATTAGTACTTACAATATCTAGTACATGAAATTGGTTTCATAGCATTTCATTGAATATATTTTTCTTAATTAGGTTTCAAAGTCAAACTACTTACAATTTAGACATGATTTACTTGCTAAAACATAACTTTTTTTGTATGTATCATCCCTTTTTTTTAATCATGGACATCAATATCTAGTGCACTATTTTATTTATATATATATATATATAAAATCTCCTATTCTTCCACATGTGCAGAACATAGAGCTTGATTTTTGGTGAAAAACCTATGTTTCATCAAACTAGAAAAAAAATACATAATAAAACCAAAAAATATTAAAATTATATTCGATGGATAGCTCGTTCTGAGGACTACCATCATCGATTTGGGTCTATGAAGACTCATCCATTTTCATCCTCAACTCAAGCTTCAAAAGGAAAAAATTTGCAAAGATTTGATAGAAGAGGAGGAGAAGGGGGAAAAGGGGGGTTCGTATGAACCCCCCCTTCAAGTGAACCCCGTTGACCCTTTCAAGCAAAGTGAGGTTTTCTCAAGGGGGGGTCTATGCCAACTCCCTTTTTGTGAATTTTCCTTTGTCTTCATTTTTAAAAATGTGCCAAAAATAGGGTCCCATCATTAAAGAGGGTTCACTTGTAGGGGGGTTTGAGTGAACCCATTTTGGGTCCATACAAACACCCCAGTTCGTGCGAACCACTAAAAACCAAAAAAAAATCATGGGAACATTTTTGCAATTTTCCTTCCTCAATGGAATTGTAAACTAGTATTGTGGGATCACCCTAGTTTAATTCAAAATTGATTCATAAATAGTTAGTTAATAGACTCTTTTGTAGGAAAAATATAATATATTATATTTCTTCCTTCCACATTAGTCATGTTAGAACCAAAAACTAATTTTCTATGCCAATTACCATACATTTATGGTTTCTATGAATAGCCCCCCGTCTTAACAAATTATAATATTTTTTGAAGCTCCAGTAAGGATATTTTAAAAGAAATTATCCTACATTTTAGGCTTAGCTTGGTAAAAGTTCCATATTATTTTAGCCACTTTTAATAATATTAAAATATTTTAGATAGCTTCCCTATTCTTATTTTTTGAATTTCTTTTACATAAATTATAACAAGTATTCACGATTTCTTTCCATAGAGTATTAGGAGAAATTTCCATACAGTTAAATACACTATTGTTCCTTTCAAATCCAAATTTTCAAAAAAATTAATACTTGAAGACATCTTTCAAATATTCTTAATAAATTTATGATTTATAGGGTACTTCCATTCTTTAGTTTGATATCTTAAAGAAGAGAAAACCATCTAAAATTAAAACAATTAATGGAATTATTCTAGAATAGTCACATAGGAATGACATATGGTGACTTTTCTCTATCTTGTTTAAAAAAAGATGTCATCTATTTGGTCAATTGAAAAACTCCAAAAAATTAAAGAATTATTTTCTCTTTGAACTTTATATTCTAACAATATTACATGTTGATTACTTTTCATGGAACCAACAATATATCAATAATTTTCTTACAAAATATTATACTCTTTTTATGGATAAATTTGCATTCAAGCGAATTCCCCTTTATTTTTATGTCCATTTTGCAAGAATTTACAATGTAATGGTACAATCTTATGTGAAGTTGTCCTCACTTCCCAAGCCTTCACCTTTGATCATTCCTATACATTTGGATTTCCCTAATTTCTCAATCTAATTACTCTCTTGTCTTGGTTGAATCTCAAAGATTGGGTTAATCACATATATTGACAAAAACAGCACCTAAAATTTAAATTTTTAAATTGAATTCCCATTGAGTCCCACCAATTTTATTCCCACCTTTAGCCAACTCGATTTATTGCTATGTAGTGGTATTTAATGACATTCACTTGGACACAACTTCATAATTTTATCATTTTAGATTTATTTTCACTTCATTAAAGGAAAAATTCAATTGGTATATTCAAAGAAAAAAATTGAATTTATCATAATGATCTAGAATATTTGCACATTTTCCTATTGTCTATTGATTTTTGATATGATTTTAAAGCTATCTATCTAGGGGTCAACCTAGGAGAACTCACTTCTAGTGATTTAGAAGAATCCTTGTTATAGATCAACAAGAAGCAAAGAATATAATGAACTAGAGAGAATAAGTTAAAAATAAAAAAGACCAAATTTGGAGGCTACCAATCAAATTGAAATCACAAAAGTGACCTGAACCCATAAAATTTAGAATTTAAATATTTAATTATAAATTCCATGGCTAAAGTAAATTAATCTAGATTGATTTATATGTATGCGTATGTATTTTATTGGATTCAACTAGTTCATAACTAGGGAAACATTATTTACCATTACTCAATATAGATCCATTCATATATGAATACACAACATGTCCCCTAAATAGTGATATTCAAGCAAAAAATAATAATTATGCGTGTTGTATTTTTGTTCATATATGAACATTCAACAACTCCTCCAAATAATGATATGTAGGAAACAAATTCTAATTATATTTTTTGATGTATTATTAAGAGTGGCATATCTATTATTATTCATCTATTATATCACTTGATAAACTATATGGTCCATGATATTAACTTTTTCCAAAAATGGGACATAAAGATGTAGGATAGGTCCTATGAACAAAGCACCTTGAAATTATTATAGTTACAAGAAGATAAATATGATTGAGGTCTTGGATACAAGCTTAATGATCTTACCAAATGGTTGAAAGAGTGAAAAATAAAATAAAATTAGAACTTCAAAAAAATTATTTTATATAAAGACAAGAAAAAATTCAAAAAAAGTCCTTAATCCCATTACAAAGTGTAGTGTAGAAAAAAGTATCACTTTTTCAAACTTAATTTGGGAATGATTAACATTAAACTGAGCCTAATGTGGTCTTGATTTAGTGTTGTAATGTGTTTTACACATTCACATTAAGTTTAGGGTCCTTTTTAACTAAATAGACCTAATTTGGCCTTAATTTAGTGTTGTAAAGTGTATTTATGTACACCTTCACACTAATTTTTGGGTCTTCTTACATTTATGACCTTCAAATAATCATTAATAGGCCCTTAAGACCCTTTATTATGCATCCCAAGGCTTATTTCAACTGAAATATTGACATATTCAACAAATACATTCAATTTTCTAACCCCCTGACATTCTCTCATCCCAAAAATCTAAGGTGGGACTCATACGCCACCTTGGGAGTATGACTCCCCATAAGTGGGACCCATATGACACCTTGGGTGTATGAGTCCCATTTGGCCCCTTTTAAAGATTTTGAGTGGGAAATAAGGGTTTTCAATTCAATTTTTATGAATGTCGGCATTTGGGATCTAAAAAATGGTAAATTAGATGGAGTGCCTATATAATTGAGATTTCAAATAATTATTTCACCTAGCAATGAAGAGTTAAACATCCTAAGATTTCATAAGAGCATTATAGAGTATTCAAGAGCATTTCAAGAGAATTTAAGTGTAGAAGATTATTGTAGCAATTCAAGATCTATTATCATGTCAAAGGTTTGACGCATCATGCATGTGGTTTTGAGCTAATGTTGCAATGTATTTTTCAATATCAATTCAAGTATTCAAAGGAATAATCTTTCATAAAGAATAATGATCAAGATCTACATCCATTGAGGCCACTTCATGCTTCTTTGTAGATCTATAAGTTTTCAAACAAGGTTCTATTGTTTCATCTTATGTTTTATGTTTCATTTCATTCATGTTTCATTTCTCATTAAGGTTTGATTACCAAAATGGGTTTTGACCAAGGAAAACCCCCATTCCCTAACAAAACAACACTTTTTCTCTCTTTGTGTGATTGTAGGTTTATAGGTTGAAGAAAAAGTGGATTTGAAGCCTTCAAAAGTGCAAAAAATGAAAAGTAGCAAAAAATGCAATGTTATCATAGAAAGTTGTCACTTGGCTCATGAAACTCAGATCTAGAGCAAGATATCCAACCTATTTACATGAAATCAGTGGGAAATTTCTTATTTAATCCATCTTCAGAGGCTCGCAAAGTTTCAATTCAAAATTTTTCTCTTGGGACACTTTGCAACAATTTGGGCATATGATTCCTAGTACAACACTTTTCCTAGATTTTAGTAGATCTAGATTAGTTACTAAGAGATTCTAGATCCTTCTTGGAAACCCTAGACTAGGACTAAATCACCCAGTCTAGCATATGAGTCCCAGTATAACTTAAAAGTAGTAATTTTTAGGGTTTTTAGGTCTTGCTTAGTCATCTTCATTTTTCCAGGTACTTCTCTGTTTTATTTTGTTTATCAGTCTGATTACATGCTTTCAAATTCCATTTTCTAGGTCATATAGTTAGATTTGCATATTGTTTGGATATCTTTCTTTCTAATAATTTGCTTGGTGGTGAACCCCCTTTTGTCTTTAATCACACCCAAGGAGACCTTGTAGCAATCTCATTTCCTAATTGGATCATTAGGTTGGGATCTTTAGGGTTTCCTTGAATGAACTAAGAGTGAAATAGGTCCTAAACCCTAGTTCCATCTCTCAAAAGGTGGAACACTATTTCCTTTTGTTGATTTTGGTGAACCTAACATGAAAAACAAAGGGAGGGATACACATTCACCCCCTTTGGTGTTCCATCTCCTAAAAGGTGGAGCACCTCTATTATTTCCTTCAGTTCATTTTAGTGAACCCAACCTTTGAACCATTTACTTCTAATTTGGAGTGCATTAAATTCCTCGATTTATATTACATTAACTTTTCATTAGATCTTGCATTAGTTAATTTGCATTTAGGGCTCCTAAATATTTCATTAGTGAAAAGTTCATATAGGTTGCAATTTTGTAACTTAAATCATTCAATTTCACTAAAATCTATAATTGTAAACAATCAGGTCAAGATACAACCTAGACACCCTAGAATCAACACAAAATTTATTGAATTAGTTTAAAAATCGTAACTGGGACTCACTCGCTCATCTAGGCGATTCAATCTCTGTATAGCTATTTTTCCTAGATTTCTAATTATTTTTTTCTCTCTACTTTTCACTATCTAAAATTATCAAAAACCCTAAGTGGGACTCATACGCCCAGCTAGGCAAATGAGTCCTTGGAGGCCTGCAAAAACCAACTTTTCTAAGCTTTCTGGTGATTTTATGTACTTTGAAGGCTTGTTGGTAACCTACTATATAGTATGGAAAGTTTAAGGAATTTATGTTTCAGGTATCTAGGTCAAATCATCCATTTAGTGTGGTCATTTAAAAAAAAATCATTGCAAAAACTCATTTTAGATCTATAAGACAATTGTTTAAATTTTTTAAGTATTTCATGAGTTGAATAGCTTTCTTTTTAATGTTAGCATGTTTCCTTTCAAGACATGTTGGTTTGATACGGTTAATAAAGGATTGCATAAATAAAATATCCCCTCTTATGAGTTCCATTTAGAGTACAACAATCAGGTCATTAATAAACATGTTATTCATCCTTCCACTATCTTTCCTAGTTATGAAAACATCTTAAAACAATAAAAACAAACCATTGACACAATCCTTAATATTATCTTGCCTATCTCAAACCCCATTATCTCTCCCATTTGTGAGGATGTTATGATACAAGAGGATACAAGCATAGATAATCATGAAAACCATAATTGTTCTTCTCTTGATACCTCTACTACTAGTGATGAAGGTATCTTGGTGAAAGAAGATGCAGTCATTGAGAATCATGAAAGTCTTGATTGTCTCTTTCCTCCTCCCTCTTGGGAAGATATTATGAAAAAATAAAATGAGATCATTGAAACATTCCTTAACCTTACTCTACCTATTCTTCATTCATCTCCCAACACCTCCCCTACTTGTGAGAATGCTTTAGTGAAAGAGGATACAATCATGAATGATCATGAAAAGAACATTTGTTTGGAGGATATGCTGATATTAAGAGATCCAATGATTGAGAGCTATTACAATTCTACCTCTCCTACTTGGGAAGACATTATAGGACACGGGGATGTAATTGTAGGTAGCCATGAAAATCAAACTTGTCCTTCTCTGAATATCTCTTCTAGATATGAATAAGATAGTTTGGTGTTAGAAGATACACTTATTGAAAGTCATGAGAATCTTGTTTCTCCCTTTCCTAATGCCCCTACCATTGGAAAGACCTATTTGAATGAAAAATTCCAATCATTGGTAAGCATTCGACTCATAATTTTTCTTCCCTTGATGTATCCCCTATTTTTGATGAAGCTACTTTACAAAATCAAGCCATCAACTATGATGATCCTCTTGTTTGCTCCTCTCCTAAAATCTCTCCTACTAGGGTGGATATTATGGCACAAGAGAATTATACCTTAGAGAAAAAGGATGAAATCATGGAAAATTGCAACAATCAAATTTGGCCCTCTCCTAATGTCTCTCCTATTTGTGAAGATGACCTTATGGTGTTAGAAGATGAGAGTCACGAGAATCCTATTTGTCCCTCTTCCTCTAAGGAAAGCATTATTAAACAAGAAAATGACATCATTGATAAGAAAGAAAGTCCAATCATTAATAAGTTATTTTAGAAGAACCAACCTTTTAATGTCATGAACATCTAGTTTTTAGCTCTCCTAAAAGCTCTCCTACTAGGGAAGTTATCATGGTGCAAGAAAATTACAAAATTGACACATTTCTTTCAAACAATAGTAATATGGATTCCTTAGATGAAGATGATGAAGTTAAATTAGACTCCTCTTCACTAAGAGATCACAAAAATAAGGACAAGACTTTTGAGGTTATGCACATTATACATCCCTTGAAGCTAACCACACATGGAGAACCTGTACAGGAAAAATAAAAATAAAAGCATATTGAAGAAGTCAGAAAGCTATTGGAACATGCTAGGGAAACCTTTTATTTCATACCTACATTCATGGGAGAATACACTTGATCATAACAAAATCTCATCTAAAAAGGGGAAAAAAAAGTGGTAATGTTAATTTACAAAATTCAAAAGCATCCACTTCAACCGATTTAGAAGAAAAGACAACATACATGACAAACTACGATGAAGTTGACTATGAAAAACCACCAAATCCGAAAGAAATGTAAAACCTTTATGGAAGAGGTTATGAACTTATGAAACAACTTGGGTATATTGGGAAAGGATGTTGTACTAGAGAACAAGGTATCCATGTCCCTATAGATCCTAAAATGCAAGAAACGAGTAATGATCTTGATTATTGCCCCTCAAAAGAAATAAAAAAACCTTCATTCAATATTGACACTATTATAAAATATTCTTCCAAGACAACTTTAACTTTGGTGTATCCTAAAGTGATAGATATCTCATTAAATATGCATCAAGTTGATACTTTTTTTACTCATCATAATGATAACAATAGTTGTTGCTCCTTGTCATGTAATAGTTGTAGGATTATAGCATACTCACTATTGCATGTTTTACACTCATTGAAAATAATTTCCTTTTTGCAAGGAGCAACATATCATCATCCATTCTCAAATCACCCTTGTCCTACACTAAGTGGGGTAAAGAGGTTAGGTAGCCTTGTCCTCGTATGACAATTTTCATTTTCTTCTTTGGCTAGTTGACTGCCTTCCACTTATATACAAGAGAAAGCTCGGGATGTGGATGGCATGCCTTAAGTTAGCTCACATGTGACATACTTTTATATCTATGATTAACATTACATTTTGGGGGAATCCCTTTTTCATGAAGTAGCTTTATTTGGAAACATATGACTTGGCATAGGGCTTTCCAAATAAGCTCTCATGTCCTCTTTATTGTTATCACTTATCATTTGCTACTTTAAAGTAATTGCTCACAACATTTTGTTTAGAAATTTCTTTAAAGTGGGGGAATACATTGGAATTATTCTTTTGCATTTAAAATTACAACTCATGTTTCATTTTGTAGTATTATTTATTCATGCGATGCATCTTTCTATTGGTGATGACATTGGGTTTGATATATTTCAAAAGCATGATCTCTCTTATCATATTATATTCCTCTTAATGGCTTGATGTGCCACATTCCATCCCCTAAGTTGTGAATCTTCTATTCTTCAATTGGTCCTCTTTTAGAGACATTAGGCACAATGTTCCCTAAGTTAATGATGTAGAGAATCTTACCAACAACCTTCAACAACATCATTTCATTAGGGTAAATCAAACCCAATTAGAATCAGGAGAAGATAAAATTACCAATTCATCCAATAATCACTCATTCTTTCAACATTAATGTCACAAACCAACTCACCATATCAACATCCATAAATTCTCTCAGCCTTTCATAAGGAAGACATCAGTAATTTAACACAAGAAGACTATATGAATACAAATCTAATAAAAAACCATTAATTTCATACCTTCATTCTTCAAAGAACTCTAAATACATCTAAGGCATCATCAAATGTCAATAACCAATTACTATTCCTTCAAGACATAAGGCTCATCATACTTTGATTGAATCAACTCAATGTATCAGTGTATACATATCAAATCTACCTACCTTGCAATTAAGGCACCTAGACACACCATAGAATCACCATTCCAAAAGATCAAAATAATATACACTGCCCTCCAAACTTTGAAACATCTTTATCAACATGAACACAACAGTTCCCAACTACTAGCAATTCCTTTTGTCACTGTTTTGCACAAAACATTGTTTTAGCATATTAACAAGTCTCTGCACACAAACACCATTAAGGAACATTGTACTCACAAATCCAAACACCATAATATTAGACTCTAATTTCTTAAATATTTCCAAACTTGATACAATTCCAATGCCATTGTACAAACAAATTCATCATAAAACTAGTCACAATTATCATAGTTTTTGAACAAAATTTTGTTTTAGCAGTCATACATCAAGTTCCTTGCAAGTTTCCAAACCCTCAATCAGTTAATCCCCACAAACCAATTTCATATTCTATGAACCAAGACATATTTTTGGAGCCACTTACTATCCTAATCAACAAAACATAAACTTTCAATGGTTTGTTCTAGAAGAAACCATTAGATCTTCAGACTGTGCGTTGAAAGGTCAGTAGATTAGGCCTTTTTTACAAAGGAGACCCCCTTTAGACTAATCCAAATTGTCAATCAACCACAAAAAATCCTTAATCATGTCACTAAACTCAGTATTTCTTCACTATTAAAGATTGAAAGGCTCAAGAACGCACTAATTTTCCAAACCCTTTTTTTTAGGGTGAAAACATAAGAAATAGGGAAGGTTTCTTGAATAACTCACTTACAGTCCTTCAATACTCTGGCCACCACTTCCAACACCTTGCAATACTTCTTCCTACACCTTCTACATCATTTCCAAGCCTCTGCAATCTTTTTTCCTTCATTTCCTATGACTGTAGCATCAATTGTTGCTTAGAAACCCTGCAAATACCATGTAACAACTTTTCCTCAATGTATTATTTTTTCCCTCCACTTATAATCATCAAAACATACAAAACATCTTATCCATGTATTTATTTTCCCTTGCAATTTTTCCTCAATGTTCCCTAAGTTAAGACCTTACATGAACTAAGAAAAACTCCTTTGAACATACCTTACACCACTATTTCACATTTACAATAACTATTATATGGGCATCTTGCATAACACACTTTTCTTTCCTATGGAGCCATCCTATTTATTCATGGGTTTCAAGCATACAATTTTTTTCTTACCTCATGGATCCTATTGTTCATGTTGTGTGGAACTTTATCAAAGTTATTAGGAGGTATGACTTTGGTATGGTTAATGTATGGGAGCTGAAATTAGGCATGAATTTCCCATAGCCACTTGATTGTGTGTGTGAGCGCATACCAGTCACATGCATATGTTTCTCACCTTTTGGGGGGCTCACCTAGTGGATAGCTTGAGGTTTCACTAGCCCTTGTGAGCATTTTTTTTTTGTATAGTGGACATTATGTTCCACTTGTATGGAAAAAAAACTTAGATTTGATCCACATCATGTTGGACAAACGATTGAGGCTTGATCCACCCCTTTTGGATACTTACCCAATGGACAACCTAAAGTTTCATTGCCTCAAAGTGAGCATGTGTTTTGGACAAACAACTAAGGCTTGATCCACATTGTGTTGGATAAACAGTCGCAGCTTGATCCACCCTCTTTTTCTTTCTTCTTTATGTCTTTGACATTGCATGTTTGTGTATCTTGATGTTCCATATCATACACCTTGTGTGTGTCCCTTTTTGCTTATGTTGGTTTGGCGTAGGATCTTGGATCCTAGGGGCTTGACCACCCCCTTGATCCTTGTCATTCTATACCATCCACTTTAGTACACTTGGACCCCTCTTGAATGTTTACTTTAGTGAGAGTTTGAAGCAATTCATCCTCTCACTAAAGTGGGGGCTAAATGTAATGTATGAAAAATTATTCCTTTTTCACACTTAATTTGGGAATTATTAACATTAAACTAAGCCTAATGTGGTCTTGATTTAGTGTTGTAATGCATTTTACACATTCACATTAATTTTAGGGACCTTTTTAACTAAATAGACCTAATTTGGCCTTAATTTAGTGTTGTAAAGTGTATTTATTTAAAACTTCACACTAATTTTTGGGCCCTCTTAAATTTATGACCTAATCATCATTAATATGCCCTTAAGACCCTTTTATTATACATCTCGAGGATTATTTTGAACAACCAAAATCCTAACATATTCAACAAATACATTCAATTTTCTAACCCCCGACATTCTCTCACCTTGAAAATATAGGGTCGGACTCATACACCACCTTGGGCATATGAGTACCCCTAGGTGGGACCCATATGCCACCTTGGGCGTATGAGTCCCATTTGGCCCCTTTTTAGGGTTTTGAGTTGGAAATCAAGGTTTTCAATTCAAATTTTATGAATGTTAGTATTTGGGATCTAAAAAATGATAAATTATATGAAGTGCCTATATAATTGAGGTTTCAAATCATTATTTCACCTAACAATCAAGATTCAAGCATCCTAATATTTCATAAGAGCATTATAGAGTATTCAAGAGCATTTCAAGAGCATTCAAGGGTAGAATTGTAGAAGATTATTGCAACAATTCAAGATCTATTATCATGTCAAACATTTGATGCATTATGCATATGGTTTCGAGCTAATATTGTGATGTATTGTTCAAGATCAATTCAAGTATTCAAAGGCATTATCTTTCATCAAGAATCATGGTCAAGATTTACATCCATTGAGGACACTTCATGCTTGTTTGCAAATCTACAAGGTTTCAAACAAGGTTCTATTGTTTCATCTTATGTTTCATGTTTCATTTCTCATTAAGGTTTGATTACCAAAATTGGGTTTGACCAAGGAAAAACCCAATTCCCTAACCAAACAACACTTTTTCTCTCTTTGTGTGATTGCAGGTTTATAGGTGGAAGAAAAAGTGAATTTCAAGCCTTCAAAAGTGTCAAAATTGTAAAGTAGCAAAATTTGCAATGTTGTCATAAAAAGTTATCAAGGCTCATGGAAACTAAGATCAAGAGAAAGATATCCAACCTATTTACATGAAATTAGTGGGAAAGTGCTTATTTAATCCATCTTCAAAGGATCACAAAGTTTCAATTCAAAATTTTGCTCCTAGGACACTTTTTTCCTTTTTTGGACACTTTGCAATAGTCTAGGCGTATGAGTCTAAGTAAAACACTTTTACTAGATTTTAGCAGATCTAGATCAGTCACTAAGAGATTCTAGATCATGTGCAGAAACCCTATACTAGGAATAAATTTCCCAGTCTAGCGTATGTGTCCCAATACACCTTAAAAGCAATAATTTTTAAGGGTTTTTAGGCCTTGTTTAGTCATCTTCATTTCTATGGGTACTTCTCTATTTTATTCTATTTATCAGTCTGATTACATGCTTTCAAATTCTATTTTCTAGGTCATATAGTTAGATTTGCATATTGTTTTCATATCTTTTTTTCTAAGAATTTTCTTAGTGGTGAACACCCTTTTTTCTTTAATCACACCCAAGGAGACCTTGGAGCAATCTCTTTTCCTAATTGGATCATTAGGTTGAGATATTTAGGGTTTCCTTGAATGATCTAAGAGAGAATAGGTCCTAAACCCTAGTTCCATCTCTCAAAAGGTGGAACCCTATTTCCTTGTGTTCACAAAGAATAAAGAGAGAAGAAACAAGAGATAAAAAGTAGAGAAATATTAAGAATCATGGTCAGTTTGATCCTTAATATTAACATCAAAATTATAAGAAAACTCTTTATTTATGTTGATATTAGATGTGATTCACCAACAATAAGTGGTCCTAAATTGAAAGAGCCACTAGAAAAATTCATGAAACCAAAAAAGAAACCTAAAAAGCCATCTCTACCCAAAAGGAATTTCAATATAAAAATCAAACAAATAAAATTTATAGAGCCATGAATAGTGCCAACTAGAAGCCTTTGAAATATCTGCCAACGTATATTGCAATTGAAGACAATAGTGAATAGAAAGAGATCTATAAATTGAGAGTGAACATGGGTAGAAATTCAGTATTATCAACCTAAAACACTCCAAAAAAGATATTTTTTCCTTTGATGATACCTTATTAAATCATTACTAGAAAATTGAAATGATGAACAACAAACTAGTAACTTTTTGTAGAGGAAAACACAAAAAAATAATGAATAAAAGAGATAGAAGATAGTATAATCTATCTAAAAACCCATTTGTGAACAAAGAAAAAAAAGATATATCAAAAAATAAGGACAAAAAGATAAGGAAAAGTGAACAACCCATTCTAGCAAGAAACTAATGTAAAAATAGAAAAAATCATTGTAGAAAGATATTGTTTTTCTCTATCTAATAAGTTAAAAACATGAATTAATAATGGAGATGAAAATGAATACTAAGTGTACATGTGTAAAATATATCTTTATATTCTCATGAAATTATTATAGGAGAAGAATAGAGATGGTCACCTAAGGATTAGAGTCGATCTGACTAGATTATACTACTCTCCTTGACAATACACAATGTATTTAAAGGAATCATTGGTTGCTAAGAAGAACACAATCACCAACCAACTTATGCTTATAACTACCCAAAGATGAAAACCAATTAATATAAGTAATTAATAAATATTTGGTTAACTAATATTACCAAATCACAATAATAGACATTGTACACTAATACATCATCCCCCCCCCACAAAAAAAAAGTCATCTTTTAGATGAAAAGTAAACATCAAGTAACATTTGGTGTAACACCCCTCCATTTTGTTCTTTTGATCGAACAGTGTTCGTTATGTATATTTTGCCTTGTTAGCATGTTGGTTATAAACTTGGTTACTTTTGATCACTAATTATTAAGCGATGTAAACATTATGTTTTGATGTGATGGTACTTTTATCAGATGATGTTATTATTTCATGTTGTGGATTAAATTATCATGTATGTGAATTAATGATGCTTTTTGTTTTGATTTTGCAATTAATGATTAGAGATGTTAGTTAGCGATATTGTATTGGTGAAGGGGACGGGATCACATCACTCGCATGCGAGTGCCCTGTGATTCCGCGATTTCCTCTTTACGGTGTGTTTTGATGTTTATATATATGTATGCATGTTCAACACTCGTGTTGTGTGCAGGAAGCAGGTACAGGACATTGATTCCACCTAATTTCGCAGGTCTGAGCATGTCCCTTGTTCAACGGAAATGATTGGGAGATAGTAGCTTGGGTTTCGGTGTCGTGACATCACCCTAGCCATAGTGGGTTGTCGGGTTGTCAGTTGGGTTAAGCTATTTGTCTTGTCATCTCGTCTCCCTTTGCTTGCATGATTTAAATTTCCTAGTGAAATGGTGTTGCCTTATTTAATTTTATTGCCAAAAATTCATAATAGAGTGCTCATTGATTTATTAGTTGATTTAATGCAATTGATGAATAATCTAACCGTGAATTAGATTTATTATGGATTAAGTAAATTAGTCCAATTGTATTAGCATTATTAAATAATGAGACACAAAAAATATATATTCATTAGAAGTTGTATTGCTTTCCTCATGTAGGAAAATAAAATTTAAAAATGATTTATTTTAAATGTAATAGTTGGATTCAATTTTGTGAAATAAAATGAGTTTAGTTAGCATGGTGGGGTAAATGGAATTTGAATTTAAATGAGCATAATGCATTTGAAAAGGGAAAATAAGATTGTTTTATTAATTTCAAAAAAATGAAATATCCAAAATATCCCAATTTGCAATAACTTTTGGTGGGTGGCTAAATTAGGGGTTTGACATTTTTTTTTGGAGGCCATAAGGAAAATGCATTCTTTTTTTTGAATTATCTTGTTTTTTTTAGAATTGGGTAATTTGAGAGAGAGCAAGAGGAAACTTGAAGAAATCTTGGAGGAAACTTGAAGAAATTGTTGAAGAGGATTTGGAAAAGCTTGGTGGAGGAGAAGATTGGAAAGAGCACAAGCCTCCATTGAAAGATTTCAAGGTTGGAGAAAACACAAGGTGCTGGTTTAAACTTTATGCAATTTCTTTATTTTGAAAATAGTTTAGAAGCTGTTCAAAATGTGTAAATGGAAAGGAAAACCCATCAAGCAATTTCATTTCAACTTGAATCAAAACTCTCAACAAAAATGGTTTGAATAAAACATGGGGAAATCAATTGAAACAAAAAAAAGGGGGGGAAACTCTTGTGAAATTTCTATGTGTTTGAATAGAGCTTCATTTAAACCTTTGAGAAATTTCTGTGGGTATGAGAAAAGCTTCATTTAAATTGGGAAAAGAATGTAAAAACCATCAGATAGTTGGGTTAAATTTTGGGTTTTTCCATGATGCCATTTGCTTTTCTGTTATTTTAAACTTGTATAAGTTTGAGAAAGTCAGTTTTTTAAAAACTATAATTCTTTGGAAGTTGTTTTATTTTATTTTTATTTTTAATTTCTTTTATGTCTCTGTCTGAGATTTCTCCCAGAACAGAGCAGGGGCAGGGTTTCCCCTATGTTTTCCGTCCCTGTTGTAGTTAATGAAAATAAAATATATTTTTAATTTTTTTTATGGTAGTGGGGAGGGGGGACGGCACTGTGGCTGGCCCAGGCCACCCCAGGGGAGGCACTGCCATGGCAGCTCCTCCCACTACTGTGGGAGGCGCTACCATGGGCAGCTTCGCCCAGGGTGAGTTAGGCGCAGCTCACAGCTGCGTCCCAGCCTCCCTTTTTGTTGCATTGACTTTTGTTTTATTATTTTTAAGTTAGATTTTTTTATATTATATTTATTAAATATAATATATATATAACATGTGTTATATATTATATATTATATTTAATATATATAAATATAAATTTTGTTTATTATTTTTTTTTAAAATTTTATTTTTAATAATTAAATATAATATGTATGTTATAATATATTTATATTATTTTTTTATGGGTGCATCAGGTGATAACTATTGTATATTTAAATATCAGTTATATATGTATTTTTTTAAATATATATATGTAATTGTATATATATGTATTGGATATATATATATATTATATATAATTGTATAGATATTTAGTATTTATATATAGTTATATTTAAATGAAGAATTTGTTTACAATAAATTATTGAATGAACAAAAGAGATGGATTTAAATTTTTAGATGGATCGAGCCAAGGAGAACTAACGTATAGCTAAACCATTGTGGATTGTCAGTGTGATTTGAGCCTCTTGAACCTATGCAAGCTTATGATGAGTTAAATTAGTTAAGTGCACTACATCATTGGGTGAATTGGATTTACGAAATCCTAATTTTAGCTTTTATTTAAAATTGCTTGTAGTGCTTACTTTTGATGTTTGGCATTAATTCTAGGGGTGGGGGAAGTCTAGTCAGTACTATGTAAGTCTTCCAGATAGGTTTTTTTTCTTTTTCTTTTATGTGTTTTGGGGTTGTTGTCATGTCGGTCGACCTTGTTTGCCTTGGGTAGTGCTTAATTGTGTTCCGTGTTGTACCCGATTATCATGAACGAGCTGCGTTGACTTTATGTCATGTTTAGGGATTCATTATCCCTAGGTTGCACTTGAGTACCCTTTGGTGGTGGCATAGTTCCACGTGTTGTCTTAGAGAAGTGGCTTGCATTGAGGGCCGACACACAAAGTGGTGCCAGGAGATCTCAATGTAAGTTGGTTAATTTAGTGAAAACTTAAACCAATTAATTAGCATAGGTGGTACCAACATTTAAAAAGATTAATTTTGCCTCGCTCATGGACGCAAGTGCTTGTATAGACTTGGGATGAGACGAGAAGGCCTGGAATGGCAAGATCGTTATCTTGTCCCTTTGAAAGATAACTGATTCCGCATTGGTTTGCATGTGGGGCCGGGAGTCGTTAGAGGTTACCAGGATATCCCGAGATGGGGGCCGGGACCTAGGAAGACTTGCCAGGATATCCCATGTGACATTGTGATGACACTTCTCTTAAGACAGCATTATGTTTGTATTCGTGATGTGTTCATGTATTTAAAATCTAGAAGCATTGTGACCTTTATGTCATGTGATGTCATGTTTGTATTCTTGTCTAGTTGAGTCATGATGCCTATGTATAGAGGTTGTTGGTCTTGACCTGAAACCCTTGTTACTATCTCCTAGCATGGGGGGTGAGCCTTCGGGTATCACATGGTTGGGTGGAACGTGCACCTTATTCTGTTGTTTCAGCATTGGCTTATGTGGTTGAGGCTTTCGTGTTGGTGAGCTCATGGGATCCAGATGTTACCTTGGTATCATTATGCTAGTGCTTTTGTATTTTATTTACCCCTCATTTTTATCGAGGTGGAAATTGTAATAAACAATCATGTCATTGATTTACCTCATTCTGGGAATGAGAGATGTAATTGTAATAGTATAACTTTTTTCCTTAGTAACCATGAAGGATCTCATGGTCTTAATGGAAATCTCATGTATGGAATGTATGTACTTTGCTTAGATTAAGTGAATGTTGTTTTGGTTCATTTCTGGCATGTTGTTTAAATTGTAAATTAGTTAATCTTTGTCACGTGACCTTAGGGGATTGTTGGCTTTGTGTTGTTATCATGTATGTATTTGTTTTGTTTTAAAAAAAAAAATTGTAGTGAAATTGTTAGTAGTTTGCAACTTCCCCTAGGGTTGCATGGCGGGGCATTACATTTGGGAAGACTTGGAAAATTGATGACAATATTGTAGAGAACTTGTAGGGAAACATGAAAGTGTACTTTACAAACTTAGACTTGGAGTGTACTTGGGAATTTGAAGGAGTGCAATGGGGAACTAGGGGAAACACCCTTAGCAGGGTCAAGGAGAAGCACCCCTTATGGGGGCCTCAAGGTAGTGCCTCCAACGGGGTCAAGGGGAAACACGTTTAAGACTTTCCAAACCATACAAAACTTCATAATGCACTTCATTTTCATGATTTTTAAGAGGAAAAAAGCAATGCTAATAGAACCAAAAAAATAGAGATTTTGCATTGTTTAACTAATTTATGATGTCATCCAGGGAAAGAAATTTTCATATGATGTTTGATGGCCATATGAAATCAATCACCAAAATCTTACAATTATGAAAAATTTTCCATAGTAGAAGAAATTGATATAGTTGTACAATGGAAGAGTTTCAACTAAGAGACCATACAGTGCAAAAATTGGAGTCATCAAGTCATACCCACTAGCTTGACCATACTATCAAATGAGAATGTCATACAATGTACCCTGATGTAGTCTCTTGAGTGTATGAATTTTTAACAATGTCAAATTTTTTTATTGTATGATGGGTGAATGTTTTGACTGTAGGATGTTGTCACAATAATGGGGTACACTTTTTGGGACATCATGATTTTTGCTTGAAATCGCATATTTTTAGAAAACATAATGATTTAAGCCTTGAAAGGTTCCATTTAAAGGATTTTAATTGAAGAGTGTTTGATCAAAACCCCTTTAGTTTTAAACTATACCTATAATGGAGTCTCCTCTACACCTATCAAAATTTTGATAAAAAACCACTTTTATTTTATCTTTTGGGGGATCAAATGAATGTTGGAACACAAAAATATACTAAGAGGGGGGCGAATTAGTAGATACTAAAAGTTTAACCCTTTAACTTAGAGAGAAGACTAACTACTTAACCACATAGTGTGCAGGTTGAAACAAGAAATACGAAAATGTAAGAAAGCACACAATCTAACAACACATAACACATGATATAAGTGGAAAATCCAAGATGGAAAAAACCACGGTGAGAAAATGTTGTTAGGAGCTACTGTCATAATCTAGACTCATAAATCAACCTTCTATTACAACTTTTAAGGGAACCAACCCTAAGGAGACACCAATCCTATAATCTAAGCACCAACTTAGTTACCTGATGGCATCAACCTATAAGATTTAAAACATAAAATATTATTACAATTTGTTCATAAGGAACTCAAGTCAATGTTACAACTTACTCTACAACTGCTCAACTATCTGTTTCTGCCATAGCAACTCATTTCTCTACTCTGTACTCTCTTTTTTTCTCTTTTCTTCTCCTCTTAGATCTTAGTACATTCTATGTTTGCATTAATGCACACTCACACACCTTCTATATCTCTCACTTTTATTTTTAGTGTAGTCTTTGTCAACCTTAGGAGCTCAGAATCCTTCTCTTGTGTGTACTCACACTACTTCACATCACTCTCTTAGATGCTACCCTTCACCACCTATGATTATCTATTTTGTGTAGTCTCTAACTGATGGTGATTGCCTCAGGATTCTCCACCTCATACAAATCTTTTGTTAGGGTTCTAGGCTATCTTCTCTTTTTCCATATGCCTAAATTAAGCCCCACAACATTAATTTCTAGTGCAAATAATTTTCCCTTATTCTCTCTCTCTCAAACCCTAAGATTAGATATGCAATTAATATTTTCTTTGTTTATTTGATCTTATCAGATTCTCACCATCTTAGCAATCTATGCCACAATTTTGGTAAATATATGCTAAAACTGAGGTGAAGTGGTGCCAAATCATGCAACACAAATATTTAGACTCTCTATAAAGGGAGAGAATTTTCATATAGAAAAATTTGCCTCGTGATTCCAAGATATGGAACTTTATCTCATCCTACAGATTAGCTTTCTTCCCCACCTTTCTTGGGTAATCCACACGAGTGAAAAGGAAATTTTTTGGGAAGATGCTTGGAATGGACATAGTCCTCTTAGGACTCTTGGAAACTAACCAGTGCCACATTAAACTTGCACTCAAGTCCATATGGGGTTGCAAGGTTCGTGACTATCTTATAATTGATCAATCTGATCAGTGCAAAATAAAATGGAATTTTTTTTATTTTCTATAGGTCCCCCCTCAAGAAAAGGCTTATTTAAAAGATGAAATATCTAAGAGGCACATCTATTTATTAGATAAATAGGATGAGATTATCTGGAAAAAATCCAAATCTGGGTAGTATGATGTAAAAGTGGGGTACAAAGTTCTGGCTACTCGTAATCAGACTTCAGATTGGCCTCTTACACTTTGTTGGGGACCCCATGTCTCCCTAAAGTAGGAGCTTTTGCATGGCTTGCAATTAAAGATAGAATTCTTGTAGGAATGAGGTTGGATAAATTAGGCATTAACCCTCTTTTCCCTTATGCCTTGTGTGGAAGAGCCTATGAATCTACAAATCATTTGCTAATTGGTTGTGATTTTGCACATAATTGTTGGACCTAGATTTTGGGAAAATTAGGTTGGAAAATCCCTCTTCAGAATTCAATTCTCAATAATTTCCTTTTATGGCCCCTTCCCTTCCCCTCTCCCTCCTTTTCTTTCTTATGGGAGATTTACCCCTCTCTAATAATTTGGAACATCTGGTTAGAAAGGAACAACATAATTTTTAGGAAAAAATCTTCCACCATCTCCCAACTCCTCAAAAAATAGGGATCTCCATATCTGAAGTGACCACTTCCACCTTGTACAAGAACACAAATATGATAAGAAACTTCTCCTCTTGGGATGCTTTCATTCTAAAGAACTGGCAGCTCATCAACCTCCCTGGTGTGGGATCAACCACAAATAATGATTCATCAAAAACATGCATTCTATGAAATGGATCCCTCCTCCTAGAAATATTATTAAACTAAATTGTGATGAAGCTTCACGTGGTAACCCTAGGAAATTAGGTATTTCAGCAATTTTGAGATATTGGCAAGGTGAATTCATCAGAGCTGCTTGTGAAATGATCCCTCACGACACAAACAATGTGGCAGAGTTTAAAACTTTGTGCCTAGGTCTAAACTTGGCCAGAATACTCTCAATTTCTCACCTTTACATTGAGGGGGATTCAATGATTGTTATTTTTTCCCTCAAAAATAGAAAATTTGGTTCTTGGAATTTGAATTATATATTATCCCACATCTTTTCCCACCTAGAAGTTTTTTCTTCTTATCATATTTCACATTGCTACAGAGAAATTAACTATCTTGCAGATGCACTAGCCAATAAAGAAATTGATGAAGAAATAGTCTATAAAGAATTTTTTGTCCAAGTTTTGGTGATTTTTAAGGAACCAAACTTGATCCTACCACTTACCTACGGATCTTCAAAAATCCAATGGTTATCAAGGGTAAGGATTGGCCAACAAATGAGTAAGGATTATGAGGCCCTTGCTCCTACTCTTCAGGCTTTGTGAAACCCGAGAGGGTAAACCTTGGCATGTCCATATGATATTTTATCAAGAACACATCCTCACACTGATAAATTCCCATAATGTGCAAATAGATAACATTCATCAAAGATTTGGCCGGCCTTTAAACAAATTACTATATATTACAAGGAAGGAATGATACTTCAAATTGGTACATTATAATTGAAAGTATTTTAAATGATTTACATTCTCTTTCCAAACCCTTGGTTAGGTGCATGACTAACTCATTTATCTTTAGGATAACCTAATAGAGAGACCAATTCCTTGTCTTGGGGTAATGGAGTCATATTTTCAATAACTAGTAATACCTTAGCAGTTTAACTCAATAATTGATGGATTATGGATATACTACTTTGCAATATTAAACTCACAATGTCTAAAACATAACTACTTATCAAATCATATGTTCTTTCCTCACAAACCTATGGCCTCATTTTAACATTTAATCAATTCTTTGAATCGAAGTGAAAAAAAACTCACACATTCAATTAAAACAATTGAAGACAAATGAAAAGATCATTAACCATTTCATTCATAATTCAGAAGAAAATTACATAGGATAGCATATGCTTTAGAACTGATACTTTCTTATATAATTGTTACTACTGTAAAACTATTTTAAGATCATTACATAATAATTCATACCCTAGACTCCTTCCTAAGCTATTCATTAGTTCATGTATTTACAATCTTCTCCTTCATGAGCTTAGTCTTTTCCACCTAGACCCTTTTGATACTTAAAACTCAAACCCCTATAACTAGCCTTCAAATCCCTTTTATAGAATAAGTGAGCAACAAGAAACATGCCAAATTACAATTACATTTCATTCAAATTTGAAAGATAATTTCACCTAAATTTGAGACATTCCCTGGATAGATATATATAATCATTTGCAGAGTAGAGGAAAGAAAAAAACAAAACTCAACATGATTCATCGAAGAAGGGAAACCAAACCATCAAAAGGCATTGTTAGTTGTTCCAACAACCTCCAAATTCCATGTCCATGTTGAGCAAAATATTCTCCATCATACTAGCCAGAAGGCCACCAAGTTTTCACAAAGGACAAAAAACCAAACATATACTGAGAAGGATGATGCCACTTAGGAAATGTTACCACCAAAAACAAAAACTAGGCCCAATATACTATCTAGCTCAATCATCACTATCTTCACAGAAACCAGAGAAACCACTTCATCTTTATCAGATTCCATTAGATTATCCATGGTGAGAAGTTACTGGTAGTAGCATGAATTAGTTTTAGCCTCACTACCTGAGGGTCCATTTGAGATTTCAATGGGAGAGTTATGTTGTCCCATGCAATCCCAATGATACTTATTCCTCCTCTTTTTTTCCTTCATAGATTTCATTAACTCCTCTTTAAACTTGGAAAATTCTCCCAAAACAACCTTTCTCCTTAGATGATAAGTGCTCATGACACCAACTTGCATTGAATTCTTATGACAGGAACTCTTCTTTCCCTTTTCCTTTGGAGTTATAAGAAATCCAAGTGTGCCTTGCTCATTTTTAGTGATATCACCATGAGACTCAAGAAAATTGAGTCTCCCAAACCTTCTAACTAGGGAGGCAGATACAATGGGTTTACTTATCTTTAGTAAAGAAACTTCACAAACCTTGTAGGATAGAGACAACCCTAACATTGTGTAGACCTTATCGAGTTATGTGAAATTATAGCAAGAATTCCCATGAAAACCCTAGGTAACAAACTTACAGAGCCTATGATATTTTCTCCAAAAAACCCAATTGATAATTAGTCAACCTATAAGAATACAGATGCCAACATACCCAAGAGAGAATATATTACTGTCCTTGCAATTCCTTGACACATTCACTCACATCATCCTCATCCTAGACTTGAGCATAACTCCTCAACATCTAATTGCAATTATGCAAAAAATATGACTACCAACTCTCATTTATAGAGCAACTTGAGCATGTCAACCATTAATACTCAAAGAAGGCTAGCACGAGTGATCAGACGATCAACCGATGGATTTTGAATCACAACTGTTAATCCCCTAGATGCTTTAAAACTTATTGATGGTATTTAATCATTGCAAAAAACTAGTCATTCACATGCCTCAGGATCAGATGTGGGTAACCCTGCATATGTCTTCTGCCATTATTGCTCACTTGCACAAAGAAAAATGGCTACCATATCCATATCTTCAATTTTGAATGGCATCCATTGATCTTTGTTGTGAGATGGTGAATTGAATGACTCAAATAGAGTCAAAAAAGTTTGAATCTTCACTGCCATTGTTCACCTATCCTTTGGCCAATGAAAGTATGACAGTTGGATGATGACTCAGTCTCTATGTGGCCTCCACCCATTTTCCTCAAAAGTGGAGGGAATCCATATGTTTTTCACCCGCTAACCCTATTGCCTTTTAGAAACTATTATTTTAATCATGTGAGGTGAGCGGGGAACAACTAAGATCTAATATCAACATTGCATCATAGCTGTTGATTTGAAATCCTTAAGTGTCAAGCATGATAGCGGAGACTGGGCCCCACAACTACAATATAACACGTGTCAGTAACCCTTTATAAAGCATTATTTTATTCATGTGGGATGGGTGGGGAACAACTGGGATTAACCCTTTAGATCAAATAGTTAGGAAATCTGCACATGCAACAAAGTTATTTTTAAAAGGGGACCCCACTAGGTCAATGGGACTTAGACCAGTCAGTAATGACTTAAGACTTAAGTCATTTTAATAGGAAATATTTCTCTCAACCATAAGAAAATTAAAGCGATGGGGTAATATTTTGATGACTGCTAAACCTAAGCCAAGGGGTCAATAATATCATGTTCATGATGGCTCAAGTGATAACTCAGGTAACTAGTAACTAGGTAAAACAAGTCAACAAAGGATTAGAACACCCAAGGGTTTAAAAACATGAAACTTTGAAATGAGGGTTTTCAAACCAAAACCCTAAACCCTACCCATGGGAACAAAGGCAATGAATCAGGACAAGGCAAGAAACAACTCAATTTTTTTCAAAATTTTAGAAGATCTACCAGTGGCTCGTGCTCGGGGACACATACCCTTGGTGGGTATGGTGAGAATTCAGATCTCATGGTGAAGCAAATGAGCACAGAGAAACAAAAACCCAGGAGCCTGCTAGGACAAGGCAAGTAGATGCAACTAGAAGCAAACACACCAAACATATATACACTAATTACATGACTTACAATATGTCTTCTTTTTCAAAGTTTACAGAATCCTCATCTGGTGTGCAAATATTTAAGCCCACCCCATGCAATTCAATAGGATTCAATCCTCAAATTGGTGGCCCCATGCCCCCCAAAACTTATAGCCAACTTTTACCTCTATCAAATACTTTATTCTCTACTATTTGTAGTGGATCAACAATTGTACCAAGAATTTCCCAACAATCAACAACATGGTAAATAACACAATCAACCACACATGCCATGTTTCCATAACTTCCCTCATCATCATAAAATGTGCCTAACTGAATAATACAATCAAACAACATTTGGAACCCATACATTCTATAATGTATATAACCAATCTGCTTATTAGCTTGCTTCAATACAAGCTTATCTGATTGAATTGAAAAAGTGAAACATTCATAGTCCACTTGATCATTGACATCATAAACTTTGGCATCATATTTAGCTTGCACATCAAACTAAAAAACTTTCATAAACACTTTGTTGTGTGCTAAGCAAACAACTCCTAGGTGCATCAAAAAGAAAATATGCATATTCATGGGTCTCCCTAAATTGGGAATCATGACATAAGCACATATCTAGGCATTTTGATTCAAGTGCATCAGAACACTCCTTGGTGTCATAGAAATGGAGATCACATGCATCATCAACATCCCAAAACTAGGTAAATGCACTCATCTCAGGTTCAGTAACAAATTCTGATTCATTTTTCAAATTATCATTCAACTCAATGCAAAATACTTCAAAAGAAGGTTCAAAAAATTTAGAACCAAGAGGTTCAACATAGAGAAAATCATGTACATTAGTACCTTCAAGTATACCATTAATTGATAGCTGTTCCAGGACCTAACTGTAGGAGATTCATTGTAAGCTAAATTTTGTAAATTTACAATTGAACAAGCATCTTTATTTTCCTCCATACAAATGCTTTCCTCATTGGATGAAAACATGTCCATATTCATACTATGTAGACAAGAAACATCGACAAAGAATAAATCATATTCAACTTCACATTCACTAACATGAGGTCTACCATTATTTGCATCATCTCACTGCTCTATACATAGATCAAAAGGTTCTACAGTATCAACATAGTTTGAAATTTTATTATCAGATAATTCAGCAAGCCTTTCAATATTACCAAGTGGTACTAATGTTGATTCAACATCCATATGCTTGTCACAATGTACAACTTGATCATTAAAAAATGAGCCACTTCTTCCATCAATGTGTACATCATCATCCTCTTTATGTATAGCTAAGATTTCCATCTTTGCTTCATATAAACAATCATGAGTAGCAGGGACATAAACCCATTCATCAACATCTTTATCATTTCTGACATTGTGTGCAGGATCAACATACTGAACACACGCATTCTTATCCTCAAATTCATCATTATTCATAGAGTTAACATGCTTTGTCGATGGAAAACTCGAATTACATTCCAAGAATTTATCAAATGGGATTTTTTCATTCATTTGTGAACAAGTGACTTCATGAACATTCATATCATTGCATCCTTTATGTGAAGAAAACACCTCTAGATCATCCTCACATGAGCAGTCACAATCCTCAAGGAAACAATCATAAACTTCAATCTCATCATGATCCTCATCATAAGAAAATTCATCACCACATAAAACCTACTCAAATTTTTTAAAATGAATGCTTAAAGTTGTATTTTCAAGATCATGATCATTGGTTTGCAATGAGATATCAACAATACTTGCATCATTTTTATTGATCATAACCTAACATGGAATGACATCTTGTATCTCTTTTACTTCTTCATCACCTAAGATATTACAACAAGAGCTTCCATGCATATCTATTTTTTCATCATACCATGTATCTTTGTCTTCATCACTGTTGTGTTGCACTACATAAGTGTTGTTTGTGAATTGATTACAAACATTATCCTTATCCATACAACATGGACCTTCATTTTCTGATATACTCCTTTCATTTATGTGCATCATGTGTTGATTTTCTTAATAGGACAATTGTTACTTACATTTTGAGACACCACACCTTTTGTATAATCATATTGGGATCCTTCAAAAATCTTTATCCAATCAAGTACCTGGTTAAAAAAATGAGGCTTCAACTCCTTTGGCAAGGTACTTAGCCCTGACTCATAGATTTCACAAAATAGGTCAATGCACATTGAATCCTTAGGTCTGAAAATTTTGGGAACCTCCAACAAGGCATCCAAAACCCTAGAGAAAAAATCATATGGTGATTCTCCCTTATGCCTCTTCATGTTAGATAATCCTTGAACAAAAGATGTCCAATCAACTTTACTCAAATTTTGTTGATGTTCAACTTAGAGTTCACTGTGATTTGCATGTTGTGATGATGGACAAGTTAGAGCAGTAGAAGCATTATCATTTGGAAAAGTATTTCTATTGTTTGATCCATGAATTCTATTTGCATGAGATGTGCTAGGATAACCAACACTTGCATCCATGTATCCCTTCATCATGGAATATTTTAGATTATTCTCAATATCCATGGAAATTTGATATGCTTGGTGTAATTTTGTAGGATCTTTATCTCTTAGAAAATAGCTCATTTCTTCATCAAATGCACCTAAGTACACAACCAAACACACTACATCATTTGGTCTTAGAATTTCTAGAATATCCCTTATCATATTTGAAAATATGAGATTGAAAGTTGGGACTAGCTCATCCTCTTCTTTCTCAATGCTCATAAATTTTTTTCTTATTGAAATTGGATCAATTCTTTCACCAAATTATTCCATGAATGCTACCATGAACTTATTCCAAGAGGAAATAAAGCATGTTGGTAAATAAGAGAACCAATCTCTTGCATCTCCTTTAAGAGACTAAACAAATAACCTCATGATCACATCCTTGTGATCTATGTCATAGTCTTCCATCACTACAACAAACTCTTGCATATGTCTAATTACTGATTCAGACTTATCACCATTGAATTTTGGTATCTTATCTTTGATTTTAGATTGAATGAAATTTGGGTAAGCATTAATGCCACTAAAATTGATGGGTCCATATCTTTTAGTGTTGAAAGTTCTTTGATGACATGACAGGAACTACACACTATGCATTGTTACATCCGAGTCCACATAGGGATACATAGATTGATGATACTATTGGTATGTTTTCTGTTGTGCCAAAAGATTGACCCATCAATGCCTGATACAAACACCAGACTTACGCAGATCCACGGGAGGCGATTAAGCCATGTCACGAACCCCAAAGGGGGATGCTAGCGCTTAGTCCAACAATCCCCCCCTCAGCGTTACCCAAGGGGATTCAAACATGTGACCCAAGGTTTTGATACCAATTGTTGGTATGTTTGTCGTTGTACCAAAAGATCGACCCATCAATGCCTAGTATAAACACCAGACTTACCCAAATCCATGGGAGGCGGTTAAGCCATGTCACGAACCCCAAAGGGGGACACTAGAAATTAATCCAATAGATACATTCTCTTACACCTTTACAAGCATTGTCATATCAACCTTGTAGTTACACGAGGAAACTCAAAATCCCTTTGCAACATGATCTTAAGCCTTTCTGATGCAATTTTCCATCTCTACTTGCTTAAGATCCTCAAATGGGAAAAGTTAAAAAATAAACATACTTCTTCATCATACTACAAAAGCTTCACATTACACCTTAGAAGTATGTAAAATTACTACTATTCCATTTCTTAGTGTTATTTCACCTAATAGGGAACCATTTATCATCCTAAGTCTTGGAGACTTCTCATAAACTACTTTCAAACATAATAATACTTTCTCTAGATTTATGAGAATACCTAGAAACTTGTAGCAACTGCTAACCTTTCTTCCTGATTGAAATTTTTTTGTAGATTTGAAACTTTTATGTATCCTTTATTAGGTTCTTTAGATAGAGTCACTACCTCTCTTAATAGAGGATTGAGTTTCAAGCAATAATGAAGCTCTTTCAAAGATAAATCTCATTTTGGGTCTTCTCCAAAAGCAGAGTCATACACAAATTCTTTGAAATTTGCTGGAAAAAACCTCTTCCTAGTCCAAGAAATTCTCAACATCTGAACCAGATGTTCAGATTCACCAAATACTTGACTCATTTTTTTTTATAGTCTACAACTGGAAATTCAAAATTGTCCCCAGCAGAGTCACCAATCTATTGGTGATTTTTAAGGAACTAAACTTGATCCTACCACTTACCTACAGATCTACCTGAATCCAATGGTTAGCAAGGGTAAGGATTGGCCAACAAATGAGTAAGGATTATGAGGCCCTTACTCTTACTCTTTAGGCTTTGTGAAACCTAGCAGTATAATCCTAGACATGTCCATATGATATTTTTATCAAGAACACATCCTCACATAGATAAATTCCTATAAAGTTCAAATAGATAAAATTCATCAAAGATTTGGCTGACCTTTAAACAAATTACTATCTATTGCAAGGAATGGAATGATACTTCAAATTGGTACATTATAATTGAAAGTATTTTAAATGATTTGCATTCTTGTTCCAAGCCCTTGGTTAGATGCATGACTAACTAATAATAATAAAACTAGTGATTTGTGATATTTTTTGTGTAGATTCTAATTATCTTTTAAAAAATAATAATAAAAAATAAATTGTGAATCCTTTTATGTAATTTTGAATAACTTATTTTTCCTACTAAATAACATTTTTAAAAAGTGATGTTTACTTTGGACTGCAAAACTTTTTTTTATTGAAATGATACAATTCTAATTTTTAAAATATTGTTTTTTCACACCAATATCTAGTGCATGGATATTTTTTCATAATTTTTTGTTACATATGTTTTTTAATTAATTTTCCATGTTAGAGTAATTATAATTTGGATAGAGGTGTACTTTGGCCTGCATAACTTTTTTTTATGCATTTGAATTAACTAATTCTTTTTTTGTTGGAATAAGGACATCAATACCTAGTGCACATGTTATTTTTAGAATTTTTTTTCTTTATTTTCCTATTTTTTTGTATGTGTGAAACAAAGAACTTGATGTTCATTGAAAAACCTACATTCAAAAGAAATAAAAAATAAATATAAGAATCAAATTAAATATATTCAAAATTATACTTTTTGGGAAGCTTATAATAAGGGCTACATACTTACAAAACATAAATTTTAAATGAATTCATTTGATCTCCCAAAAGGTAAATCAAAAGTAGTTTTTATCAACATTTTGATATATGTAGAGGAGATTTCATTATAGGTATGGTTTAAAACTAACATGGTTTGATCTAAGGGGGTTTGATCAAACCTTCTTTAATTAAAATAATTTAAGTGGAACCTTTAAAGTCTTAGATCATTATATTTTCCAAAAATATATGAATTTAGGAAAGAATTGGGATGTTCCAGAAAGTCTAACCCATTATTGTGGCAACATTGAATAACTAGTAATACCTTAGAATTTTAACTCAGTAATTGGTGGACTATTGATATACTACTTTGCAATATTCAACTCATTGTGTCTGAAACATAACTACTTATCAAATCCTATGTTTCTTCCTCACAAACTTGTGACCTCATTTTAACATTTAATCAATTCTTTGAATTGAAGCAGAAATAAACTTACACATTCAATTAAAAAAATTGCAAAAAAGAAAAAATATCATTAACCATTTCATTCATATTTCAAAAGAAAATTGCATAGGAGAGCATATGCTTTAGAATTGATACTTTCTTATATAACTGTTACTACTGTAAAACTATTTTAAGATCATTACATAATAAATAATACCCTAGAATCCTTCCTAATCTATTCATCAGTTCATGTATTTACAATTTTCTCCTTCATGAGCTTAGTCTTTTCCACCTATACCCTTTTGAGACTTAAAACTTGAACCCCTTGTAATCGGCCTCCAAATCCCTTTTATAGAATAAGGGAGCAACAAGCAACATTCCAAATTACAATTATATTTCATTCACATTTGAAAGCTAATTTCACCTGAATTTGAGACATTCCCTGGATAGTTATATGTAATCATTTGTAGAGTAGGGGAAAGCAAAAAACAAAACTCACACAATTCATCAAAGAAGGGAAACCAAACCATCAAAAGGAATTGTTATTTGTTGTAGCAGCCTCCAAATTCCACATCCACGTCGAACAAAATATTCTCCATCATTCCAACTAGAAGGCCACCAAATTTGTACAAAGGAAAAATACCAAACATATGCTGAGAAGGACAAAAATGCCACCAAGGAAATGTTACCATCAAAAATAGAAAAAAGGCCCAAGATACTATCCATCTCAATCAGCACCAGAGTATGCATGCTCACTCCATGTCTTCGCAGAAACCAGAGTAAACACCACTTCATCTTCATTAGAGTCGATCAGATTAGCCATTGTGAGAAGGTACTAGCGGTAGCCTAAATTAGTTTTAGCCTCACTACCTGAGGGACCATCTAAGATTTCAATGGGAGTTATGTTGTCCCATGCAATCCAAATGATACTTATTCCTCCTCTTTGCTTCCTTCACAAATTTCATTAACTCCTCTTTGAACTTGGTAGATTGTCCCAAAACAACCCTGCTCCTTAGATGATAAGTGCTCATGATACCAACCTGCAAAAACTTCTTACCATAGGCACTTTTCTTGCCCTTTTCCTTTGGATTTATAAGAACTCCAAGTGTGCTTTGTTCATTTTCAGGGATATCACCATGGGACTCAAGCAAAATGAGTCTCATAGACCTTTTGACTAGAGAGGCAGATACAATGGGTTTACTCAACTTTAGGTAAAGAAACTTCACAAACCTTGCAGGACAGAGACAACTCCAACAACATGTAGACCTTGTCGAATTATGTGAAATTCTAGAAAGAATACCCATGTAGACCCTTGGCAACAAACTTATAGAGCCTATGATATTTTCTCCAAACAAACCAACTGATAATCAATCAACCTATAAGAATACAGTTTCCAAATTACCTAGGAGAGA